>OZ023263.1:123560664-124160664 GCA_964006375.1 Tillus elongatus | reverse complement strand
CTGCTAGGAAATCAACATGTGTAACAATTCCTTGAAACGCCAACCAGAGAAACCTTAAGCTTCAACATATAAAAACATTGTATCGTCTGTATTTTTAAACAAACCAATATTTTTTGTAGAAAACAATTAATTATAAATTAAAATAGTTCATTTGTCCATCTCAAACCACTATCAGAATTGATTTAATTAAAAACGTTTAAATTAAAACCAACTAGGCGTATTGTTTTGCATCTTTTTTTTTGTTGTTGAAGAATTATATTTCATGTAATTTTACATTTACTAAGCTGTTGGAATTGTGATACATAGTCTTCTTTAATTAGTCGATAGTAGATAACACTAGAACTAAATTCACTTTCAAATGTATATTAAAACTATTAATATGACCTATATATTATATTGATTTTACATGACAGCTCTTTCCCAACGATGTGTCTTTTTTAGATAATTTATCCATATCGGAGGGAAACAGCTGCCACGTAATTATAATAATAAAATGTAAATCTTACACCTGTTAGTAAATATATTATTTTACACGATTTTCATTAACAGCCTTTGATTGTATTGTCACAATAAGCGAATTTTGTCCCTTACTTAAATATACCTTGTATTGTTTTTTGTTAATTACACTTTTAAAATTGTATTAAACTTCCTTTCTTTTAACTTATTGTTTATTTTCTGTGAGAACTATTAGGGAATTTCCCACATCCAACACTTTTAGATAAATCAACTGCTGATAAATATAATTTGACATCACTAATGCACGTCGACACTACTCTTTCCCTTTGCATTCCTTGTCTTTACTAAGTTATTTACATGTGAACTTCTTCATGATCTGTTACTATAAGTTAAAAAACATTTAAAGGAGGTACGACTGCAAAATCTGAAAAAGGCAGCTGTTAGAGATCCGACTAAGCTATTTTTTTCGCTTTTCCACTCATATTTACAGTTCGTTTTCCTCGCCCTACACCCTTATTAACTCCTGGTCCTGTAACTTTTTTAGAGGTTGTTTATAAGAAATGTTTGTTGTGGGTTATGCACCTAGGAGAACACTAAGCATGTTTCGGAAAACAATTCTCAAAACCCTCCATGAGGTAAACTGCTAATTTACCAAATTTATTATATATATATATATATATATATATATATATATATATATATATATATATATATATATATATATATATATATATATATATATTTCATTTTGTGCTGTTTAGACAAATTTAATTCCTGATTGTCATTTATTTTATTAAATTAACCCACTATAAAGATTTATCTAGAGATATTGTATTTTATTTGTCCCTTTGGTAGTACCTTTCTTTTCATAAATCAAACATCTTAATCTTATGAAAATTCACTACCATAACGCACTTGCTGCGTCTCGAACTTTTTTGAGTTATCGGTGTGATACATACATTTATATTATATATATATATATATATATATATATATATATATATATATATATATATATATATATATATATATATATATATATATATTACCATAGATAGCAAATATGTGAGAAAATAGAAACATTATTGTAGAGTAAAACGGGCCAATGTACATACAATTAATACATCCTAAAATTTATATGCCCTGTATAATTGAGAGTGTAAAATATGTTAGGGTTAAATAAGAAATAGCATTAGGTAGCAGAATAAAGAACAATGATTTTCTTTTCTTACATGTAGTCGTTAAAATGCAATAGAAGAATAGCCTTGTTTTTATTCATAGAATTTTACTAGAATATAACGATTTTATTTTATTCTTAGGCAGTAGGCACATGTACCATATTATACATTTATAATATTAAGGAAAAATAAGTTTTTTGCAAATGCCAATTTAAGCAAAGACGCAGTGTTAGTTGATAAGGGTAGTTTTTTGGGTGCGTGTTTCAAAAGAGTAGTGCAACGGACAAAAGGTTGAACAATGGGATAACGAAAGGCCTATGAACTTTGTTACCGAGACACAGCGTGAAAAGGTTTTTGTAACACAGGGATAGTTTATTTAAGGAGTCGACGGCAGGTCGAGAGACAATTAGTAACTGAGCTGCCAGAAGTGAAACTAGAAATTAGTGATGCTGCGACGACTGAAAAATATGGAAGTTGATAAATAAAACGTACAAGGCAAGTGCCTGATAATACCATTATAAAAATTTGTATAAAGAAAATAAAAAGCTTAAATACCTGGTACACGATTTGTGAAGACAGTTTTAAATAAAAATGGATATCAATTAATAATCACTGACAAGCTGCTAAATCCAAATAGAAGGACAAATAGAAAGTAATAATTACACATCAAATGGAAAGTAATAATTATACATCAAATGGGAAGTAATAAATACTCATAAAATGGAAGAAGCAATCACGACAACATTCAGTTAGTCGTTTTAGGAAATTCATCGAAATCAATATGCTGACTCTAGGTCAGGTCAGGTCAGGAATCTTTGGAAATAATATTCAAACATCCCCAGAACACTCTCACAAGGTACAATATATATTCATAGAACATTCTATGAACATGAGAATTGGACAGACTCTGTCATACTAATGAGGTTTTTAGAATGTTATTTATATTATTCTTAGGAGCTCCCAGTACCTTCTGAAAACGTTCCACGAACATTCAATGAATCTTCTCAAGATGTTCATACATATACTCATGGGAACATTGCGTTTTTAAAAAAGATATACAGGGTGTTTCGCATAAAAACCGACACAGAGCAGAGGCACCTAAAATATGGTGATTTAACGCAACTTACTCCTATCCTGAGGTGCATCCCTAAGAAGTTATAGGCCTTCAAGGTGGGGTCTTAAATCTCGAAAAAAAAATCAATATGTCAGTGATACTTCAACTTAGAAAAAACAAACTTGCTTTCATCCTAATAAGAGATACACCAGCCCTAGACCCATCATAATGAACAAACAAGTTATTCAAAGTAATGAGTCCTTTTCTCTTGTTGGCATTTCTGTGGATCGAAATCTTAATTGGCACCAACATGTCACATCAATTGCAGAAGCGGCTGCTAAGAAATTAGGTTTCCTCTACCGGGCTCGCAAATACTTTTCACCAGCTAATGTCTATACCTTATATACATCACAAATAAGGCCCAACCTCGTATACTGCTCCCACATCTGGGGTGCAGCTGCCGCTTCTACACTCGCTATCCTGGACTCCATTCAAAAGAGAGCTATTGGTGGCCCTACCCTCACCCAAAGGCTGCCATTCCTTGCCCACCGACGTGCCGTTGGTGACCTCTCTCTCTCTTTTATAGATATCTGCACGGGCACTGCTCAGAGGAGCTTTCCTCCATAGTTCCCCCACCTGCTGCCCCCAACAAATCTACCAGGGGAACAGAGCGAATGCACCCTTTTACTGTCCAGGTTACCAGACATAGAACATATTGTTATGCCCGCTCTTTTGTCCCGAGGACTTCCAAGTTGTGGAATTCCTTACCAGCACATGTTTTCAAGTCCAGAATTAACAAGTTGCCTCTTTCCTCCTTGTCAACACCCACGGTACGATAGTATTTAGGCTGTAAGCCCTCGTGGTGTGTTGTTAATATTAAAAAAAACAACAAAAAACAAACATATTTTGGGTCTACTAAGAGCATTATTGGTTGGTGAGTAGAGTTCAATCGAAGCATTTCAAAGGGTTGAATAGTGGTGATGCATACATAAAATGTGACAGAATTTCTTAACCTATTGGCGGATCTAAAAAATTATTATTTCATTTTATGGGGAAGCAAATTATAAAACTTTTTTACTCATGTTATTTTTCAAAAAACATTTGTCGTTTTCAAGAAAGACCCGAATAACTAAAGACACATATATTATTGTTACTTAAAATCATCAAAAGATCAATAGATGCCTGTGAAATTATCTTGTTGAAGAATTTCTATAACTTATCGATAGCAATTTTTTGATTTATGTTGTTTGAGTTGTTTGTTTTATAATACATTATACTTATTCAGACTTTTTTCCTGATTGTCAAATTTGACCTATACATAAGTTTATTGGCAAATATTTAATTTCAGATTATTTTTAGTAAGATTGATAAAATATGTTTCTTTACTTATTCGTGTTTTTCTTGAAAACAACAAAGTTTTTTGAAAATAACAGAAGTAACAAAGTTTTAGAGTTAAATTCCTCATAAAATGAAATATGTTCTTAAATCTACCAATCTGTTAAAAAATTGTGACATTTTAAGTGTGCATCACCACTAATAAACCCTTTCAAATGCCTTAATTGAACTCTACTTACCATTGATTAATGCTCTTGGTACACACAAAACGGGTACACAACTTTCGCGTTCGGGAGCTAAACTGCAAATTTACCGAAAATTCGCTACCAAAACGCACTTACTGCGTCCAGATTTTTTTCTTACAAACGCATCATATTTCGACAAAAAAAATGCAAAAATGCATTAACGAATTTGCTCTATGAAATTTAGCGAAAAAAAAAATTATGCACCCCTACTCACTCCTGGTCCCGTAACTTCCTTGGGGGGTGTGAACAAGAAATTTTTCTTGGGGTTTGTGGATTCAGGGCAGGTTTCTGAAAACAGTTTTTTGAAAAGAGTTCGCGAGGTAAACTGCAAATTTACCGAAAATTCGCTACCAAAACGCACTTACTGCGTCCAGTTTTTTTCTTACAAACGCTTCATATTTCGATAAAAAATGCAAAAATGCATTAACGAAATTGTTCTACAAAAATTAGCAAAAAAAATTATGCACCACTACTCACTCCTGGTCCCGTAACTTCCTTGGGGAGTGTGAAGACGACATTTTTCTTGGGGTTTGTGGATCCAGGGGGGGGCGGAGGTGTGGGGTTGTTGCTAGACAAGTTTCTGAAAACAGTGTTTTGAAAAGCAAATTTACCGAAAATTCGCTACCAAAACGCACTTACTGCGTCTAGACCTTTTTCTTACAAACGCATCATATTTCGATAAAAAATTCAAAAATGCATTAACGAATTTGTTCTACGAAAATTAGCTAAAAAAATTATACACACCTACTCACTCCTGGTCCCGTAACTTCCTTGGGGAGTGTAAACAAAAAATGTTTTGGGGGAATAGGGGTGCTGTGCGGGTTAGGCAGGGTTTATGGGGGATATGGCCTCAAGATGTGAAAAAGACATTTACCGAAAATTCGCTACCAAAACGCACTTACTGCGTCCAGATTTTTTTCTTATAAACGCATCATATTTCGATCAAAAATGCAAAATTGCATTAACAAATTTGTTCTACGATAATTAGCTAAAAAAATTATAGACCGTTAAACCATAAACTTCACTAAACATACAAATAAATATCCAAAAATCCACCAAACTTAACTGAACTAAAAGCCAAAGCATCAGAGAAAGGGTCTATTTGAAAGGTATATTCTGTAAATATTTTAGTAAAATGAAGGGCAATGACGGTTGAATCTGAAACTTAAGGGTTTGCAGAACACTCTTCTTGCAACATTTTCTTTTCACAAACGGTATTTGTTTCACATTCTTTGCCTAAACATTGCCAATTTTGACGTTTACAATTGCGAGTTAGACGTTTTGAGGAAAACTCCAACATTTGTTGCTGTAACTGCCCATAGCTTCTTTGCCTTTAAAGCTAAGGACCTAAATTTTGGTACAGAGTCCTTACTTTGTTATTTCCGGATAAATGAATTTTTTTATAAAGAAAACACAAAATTTCCCGGAAAACCCTAGTCCGATTTTCCTGGCTAACGAACTTTTCCAAGCCACTTGCAAAAGGAACGTACTCTGCAAATTTTATCAAGATCGGTCCATTATTTTTTGAGTTATCGGTCGGATATATATATATATATATATATATATATATATATATATATATATATATATATATATATATATATATAAACACAGATCTCCCCATAAGCAAATTAAAAAAAAATTGCTAAAAGGCACCAACTTAACTAAACTGACAGCCAAAGCATCAAAGAAAGGGTCTATTTGAAATGGATATTTTTTAAATATTTTAGTAAAATGAAGGGCAATGACGGTTGAATCTGAAACTTAAGGGTTTGCAGAATACTTTTCTTGCAACATATTTTTTCCACAATCGGTATTTGTTTCACATTATTTGCTTAAACATTGCCAATTTTGACGTTTAAAATTGCGAGTTTGACGTTTTGAGGAAAACTCCAAAATTTGTTTATTTAACTGCCCATAACTTCGTTGTTTTTAAAGCTAGAGACCTAAATTCTGGTTCAGAGTTCACTCTTTATAATTCAAACACGGGTACCGAATGTGGTTGCCCTTACTTTGTTATTTATGGAGATATGTTTTTTTTTTTTAGAAAGTAAACACAAAATTTTCCGGGAAAACCTGGTCCGATTTTCCTGGCTAACGAACTTTTCCAAGCCACTTGCAAAAGGAAGGTACTTACCAAATTTAATCAAGATCGGTCCATTATTTTTTCAATAATCGGTCGGATATATATATATATATATATATATATATATATATATATATATATATATATATATATATATATATATATATATATATATATAGATATATATATATATATATATATATATATATATATATATATATATATATATATATATATATATATATATATATATATATATATATATATATATATTTAAAATTCACTAAAAATAATAATGTGACGTGAACAGTGTGTAATGCAAACATAGATCCAAAATACAGAAGCAACCAGAACATGGTATCAGGTTATCCAAAAGTAAAACCCACCCAGTTAACAAACAAGTTTTAAAGTATCTCCTGTAATTGAGACTGACGATGGCTTCGCCAATTTTGTTTGAGACTGGATCATCTTACGAATTAGGTACACCTACATTGTATAATATATAATTAAAAAATTGTGTTATGTTCAATAGTACCTAAGTCAAGCACCAACACCGTTTTATGTGGATGGACTGATGGACTGGAAAACTGCAAGAATACTGCAAATCTATACAATTGGCTAAGCAACATCTCCGGCTTGTTACTCCCGTGGAATAAGTTAATGATGTGAGAAGTATCACTAAAGTGCAGAAAATGTGTACCTGAACATATGGTGGTGAATGTACAATAAAACTTGCAATTTATCAGATATGGAATCACTTTGCCAAAGTATGCCTTTACAACCAGAGTATCCAAGCTGTTGGTGTCAAACATCGGGATATGGAAATAGCTTTAGAAGTAAAAATCAAGTCCTCCAGAGCAGAAAGCCACCACACAAGGGATGATTGATGACTTCAAGCTGCAGTTTTGTAGTGCAAGTGGGTGTAATTTTGTGGCATGTTCTGTCCAATTTAGTTGTATTCTATAAAGGTGTAAGTACTATTGTGTAATGCGATTCCTTTAATGCCACACTGAAAGCCTGTAGGATCAATAGTCTAGCCAAATTTCAAGTTGCTTCAGTGGAGATAACCGTGATTATTCATCTCGGAAACTTTGTATTTGGCTATTACATTTTCTGGCAACTCCAAGAACGGTATCTTAATTTCTTTGATTTTTAGGCTATTGAAATTTTGTTTTATTAATATTTTATTGAGACATTTCTTTGTAGTTGTTATAAGTACATACTTAATCTGAATAAATGTGCAATACTCGAATTGTTGACTTATTATGTATCTGAACTTGAGTTTACAGGTGTGTGTAGCCACTGGAACAATATGGTAACCTAAACAAGGGTGAGTAATTGAAGTTCAAATTCTAGCCTGTTGGGGTTGCTTATACGAAAACATATAAAAGTCTAGTTAAATGGTGAAAAATAAGTAACTTTTGAGGAGAAATGCAATATTTCATATCTTTGCATTTTCTTAATTTCTGTATCATTCAAAAAATGTATAAAGGGTGTTTCGCATAAGAACCGACACAGGGCAGGGGCATGTAGGTAAACATAAAATATGGTGATTTAACACAACTTACCCCTATATTAAGTTGCAGCCCTGAGAAGTTATAGGCCTTCAGTGGGGATTTCAAATTTTGAAAAAAATCAATATCTCTGTAATACTTTAACTTAGATAAACCATGTTTAGTACCCGTTTTGAGTGTCCCAAGAGCATTAATCAATGGCAAGTATAGTTCAATTAAGGCATTTGAAAGGGTTGATTAGGAGTTAAAATGTGACACTTTTTTAACAGATTTGTGGATTTAAGAAAATATTTCATTTTATGAGGAATTTAACTCTAAAACTTTGTTACTCCTGTTATTTTCAAAAAACTTTGTTGTTTTCAAGAAAAACACAGATAAGTAAAGAAACATATTTGACCAATCTTACTAAGAAAAATCGAAAATTAAATATTTGCCAATAAACTTATGTATAGGTCAAATTTGACAATCAGGAAAAAATTGTGAATAAGTATAATTTATTAGAAAACAGACAACTCAAACAACAGAAATAAAAAAAATGCTATCGATAAGTTATAGAAATTCTTCAACATGATAATTTCACAGGCATATATTGAATTTTTGATGGTTTTAAGTAACATTAATAATATATGTGTCTTTAGTTATTCGGGTTTTTCTTGAAAACGACATAAGTATTTTGAATAATAACATGAGTAAAAAAGTGTTATAATTTACTTCCTCATAAAATGAAATAATAATTTTTTAGATCCGCCAGTAGGTTAAGAAATTCCGTCACATTTTATGGGTGCATCACCACTATTCAACCCTTTAAAATGCTTCGATTGAACTCTACTCACCAACGATTAATGCTCTTGGTACACCGAAAACGTGTACCAAATTTGGTTTTTCTAAGTTGAAGTATTACTGAGAGTGTGATTTTTTTTTCAAAATTTAAAACCACACTTTGAAGGCCTATAACTTCTCAGAGATGCACCTTAGTATCGGAGTAAGTTGCGTTAAATCACCATATTTTAAGTTCCCATACATGCCCCTGCTCTGTGTCGTTTCTTATGCGAAACACCCTGTATATCTTTTTCAAAAACTCAATGTTTCCATGAGTATATGTATGAACATTTTAAGAAGATTCATTGAATGTTCGTGGAACATTTTCAGAAGATACTGGGAGCTCCTAAGAATATTATAAATAACGTTCTAAGAACCTTATAAGTATGACAGAATCTGTCCAATTCTTATGTTCATAGAACGTTCTATGAATATATATTGTACCTTGTGAGAATGTTCTGGGGATGTTCGAATATTCTTTTGAAACATTCCTAGTATATTCTCAGAATGTGTTTGTGCTGTCTGGGAGGTCACAATCATAAAAGATGTGCCACAGGGATCAATACTATCTCCAATCCTATTTAGTGTATTTATTAATGACATGGGACAACTAAAACTAAATGGAGACAAGCCTATTCTCAGATGATGCCACAGTCACATACAGTGTGTGAGCAACTACAACAACAGATACAATAGGACTTGTGTGCCATAAAGGCTAGCTCCTAATTAAGGAAAAACGAAATATGTGATGTTTAACAATGAAGAAGACACAAATGTGGTTACAGTATGTACTAAAAAAGTGAAAGGGGAACAGAACCCAGTACCCCTCGGTTCAGAGGCACACGTTCTTACCCCTGGACCACCGAGGCTCTTAGTGGTAATTCTGATAGCCACCCAACAAAGACGTTTGTAACCGCTACATGGGGTGGGAAGCTAAATAAAGTATCATCGTAACATTACACTGTTACTTAAAAATGACACACATGTAATTTGCAAATGGAGCACATTCAGGTAACAAATGAAATTTTGCATACCATCAAGTATTATACATAAAAGCTATGTAACATTTTTATGTAACATACACATTATACAAATTTCATAGCATTATATAGCTTTCAAGCACACACTTATAATAACGTCATATTTTTATTATACGCATATTCAGATAATTATCAAACCCAGCTAATGAAATGTTAATTATGAAAACCTGAAATATGATTTGAACTTTAAAGCTCGTTAATAATTTATTTTGCTATTATATTTATATATATTGGAAAGTGAAGATGAAAGTTGAACGCTTTTAGTGTGGTTCTGTTAAAGTTGTGAATTTTTCGAGGAAAAAGATTGAGATAATGGTTTAAAATTCAGTGAAAGTGTGGGCATATAGTACTTTAGTGAACGAAATAATATCTTTGATGCGTCATCTTGTGATATCCTAGAAAACTGATGAAATAGTTCGTTGGAGTTGAGAATACATTCGGGTATATTGACAGAGTATTGCTATCAACATTATCAACTTTTGATAAAACAGTACCTTGGTAAAACTGTGTGTTTGTACACTACTCAAACATATTGTGAATACCAGAAGACCGTAGCAGATGATTTAACAGGCAGACAAATAATATGTGATGAATATACTTATGAAGCGCCGAGAAGATTCGCAATATATGTGAAATATAAGATGAGTAGTGCTGGACAGATAACAAACAATCAGCTGTTGGGTGAAGTGACAAAGCTTATAACTAATCTGGAGTTGAACTTGTCTCGGAAGATCGATGCACAGAATGGTAGGATAGATATTTTGGAGAGAGAAAACGAATATCTGAGGACGAGGTTGGAAGTTATAGAGAAGAAGCAGAAGAAAAACAGTATAATAATATTCGGAATCAGTAACGTTGAATACAGCGTGGAGGAGTTGCCATAATTTATTGTGGGAAAACTGAATAAGCTACTTGATGTTGAGAGTGACCTAACGTCAATTAATGATACATACCCCATCGGCAAGGGATATAATGTTCGTCCCATCATAGTAGAGTTAGCATCCTATTTACAATATATATATATATATATATATATATATATATATATATATATATATATATATATATATATATATATATATATATATATATATATATACTAAAAAATGTTGACAAACTTAGAGGAAGTAAGATATATATCAGAAACGACTGTACACGAAAGGAGTTGGAGGAACAACGAATTCTCATAAAGCATTTGAAACTGGCGCAGCGTAAACAACTAAAAGCGTTTATCAAGCGAGGAGTACTCCATATTAACGATAAAACCTACAAGCCTGGGGACCTAGAAGATATAGAGGAGGATATAGCTGGTGACTCTGACACGGAACCTCCCAAATCGAATAGTGCGCCTCCCACACCTAAACTTGGGAGTAACCAAGATTCCACTGGTAATAAAGTAGACCCCTTCTTGTCGGGCGTAGCCACACCTGTACGGAAGCCCAACGACAGTACATCAAGGACTATAGAAGAGAAAGAATCGGTGCCTGCTTTTGGTCAAGTTCTTGCAGCGAATTTCAAGGAGAAAAATGCTGGTGCTGGGGCATCTCTAAGTCGGGTGTCAGCTGGCTCAGGATCCAAAAAGAAAATTCTGAGAAGTAACTCGGTGACAAAGTGGTCGGGTAAATAAAATTATTAGATTTAAAGTAATATAAAGACAACTTAGCTTTTATGTCATTAATTTATGCTGGGCAGTGTTTGTGCCTGATTTACTTATTTACTTGATTATATTTATCGAGTGAATTTATTGCTCGAGTGCCAAAATTTGTTTTTGTGAACGTAGCGATATTTTAATTTGGTGTTGTTGCTTTTTTGCTGTATTTTATTTATTTGAATTGTATATATGTGTTAGTGAATTTGAGACATTAGAAAGGATGTGTAATGTGTGAGAGGTATAAATGCATGTGTATGTGTGGATGTGCTCAGGATTTCTATTATTTTAATTAAGTAACTGTATTTAAGCGTAGTTTTAAATTTGTTTCGCATCCGTTTTGTGTTTGTGTTCTCTGTATCCTCTTTTGAGTTTTTTGTGTGCGTTCAAGTATTTGTTGAGTTCATGCCTCAGTTTATATAATTGTGTGAGTATATATAATTCTCATATGTCCTATACTGCTTTTGTAAATACGGATCAGTATATTAGGGATTTTAGAGTGAAACTGATTGATACTGAGACCGTTGAAAATGTTGAGGCAACAAATCGTATCTTTGACAAGATAGAAGGTTTCGGAGGATTTAAAATCCTAAATACAAATATAAAAAATATCGCAAAGAACGTCGATGAATTCAGGATAGTGATGGGTAAGTTCACTGAGAAACGTGATTTCATAGTTTTGACGGAAACCTGGCGAGTTACAGATGCATCGGTTTATAATCTGCCTGGGTATGAAATGTTCTATAGTGGGGGAAATTTGAATAGGTGTGATGGTGTGGTGGTTTATGCAAAGTCTGATTATGACTGTCATTGTGCTATTAGAAGTATTGGATGTGTCCAGTGTCTGGAGATCACGTTGACCGCCGATACTAAACCAATGTGCATCACCGTGGTTTACAGGTCACCCGCTTCACCATTGGACGAGTTTGATGAGGCCTTGTTCACCTACTTGAGATCGTGCAAAAAACAATATATTATCCATGTATTTGCTGGAGACATCAATATTAACATACTTGATGAAACAGGCATGAGCGATAATTATCTGAATATAATGGCTTCTGAAGGTTTTGTTTCCATGATTAACAAACCTACACGTAGTTATGGGGAAAGTGAAAGCTGCATCGATCATATTTTTGTGAAATATCCAGCAAGATCTTCTATTAAGATGACGGCAGTGGTTTTAAAGACCTGTATCACCGATTATTTCAGTACTGTATTGGTTGTATCGCACCTTCCTACAAAGATAAAAAATCACAGTGTTAGAGAAATTAGCCACCTGAATACGTCTAACTTAAGGAAATAACTATCTAATGAAACATGGATTGAGATTTACGGTGCTACAAATGTTGATTC
Source organism: Tillus elongatus (assembly GCA_964006375.1). Lineage (NCBI taxonomy): Eukaryota > Metazoa > Arthropoda > Insecta > Coleoptera > Cleridae > Tillus > Tillus elongatus. The sequence goes on along the minus strand of OZ023263.1, from coordinate 124,147,936 downwards.
GGCCACTGAAAAATTCATAGAAAAGATAGTAACAACTATTGAGCGGAATACTTTTAGAAAAGCAATTAAAAGAAGGGAATTTATTAGGAAGGAATGGGTCACAAGGGGAATTGTAAATGCGTGTAACAAAATAGATGACTTGTATAAGCAGCTGCAGCGTCAGCCGAATAATATAAGTCTGCGAGACCAATTTGGTCAGTACAGGAATAAGTTAAACACGATTATAAAGATGAGAAAAAAATCATATTATTGTGAAATGTTAGAGAACAATAAAGGCAGCACTAAAAACGTCTGGAGTTGTATCAGCTTGATCAGCGATTCGCGCAAGTCGGGAAGATCACCCGGGCCAGACGGAATTAAAAGTGAGATCCTAAAAGACAGCAGATATAATCTCGCCTCCTCCGACATATTTGATAAACCTATCGTTTGAAAATGGATCTTTCCCTGGTGTGCTAAAGGTGGCTACTGTAATTCCGGTGCACAAGAGTTACCCAAGTGGCGAACTACAGACATATATCCTTGATTTCTAATGTGGCCAAAATTTTCGAGAAACTTAATAAAGTAAGAATGATCGGTTACTTGGATAAATTCAGACTATTGTCAAGTGACCAATATGGCTTTCGTGAGGGAAAGTCGGCTCAATATGCTATAACACACATGACAGAGAATATTGTTGCTGGAATTGAAGATGGGATGCCATGCTTGTGTGTTTTCATTGACCTTGCGAAAGCATTTGACACTGTAGATCATGAGGAATTGCTAAAAGTTCTGGAGGATTACGGGTTTAGGGGGATTGTTCACGATTTATTGAAGAGTTATCTTCTGGGAAGAAAGCAGAATGTCAGGATTGAGGAGTGTGTTAGCACATATAGGGATGTAGAATACGGGGTTCCACAGGGCACTGTCATTTGACCTCTCCTCTTTAATATTTATATCAATGAACTGTTCTTTCAGTCGACTAGTGCAAAAGTTGTGGGTTTTGCTGACGATACAGCTGTTTTTTATAGAGAAAAAACGTGGGATGAGCTCAGGATGGAAGCTGAGACTGATCTGGGAGTGATCATGGAGTGGTTTAGTAAAAGATTGCTTACAGTTAATTTAAATAAAACAAAATTTGTACCTTTGTGTAGCTACGTTACTGGTTTGCCCTCGTATCCGTCTTTGCAGATCGCTCATGGTAATGCAGCACTAGAAATCAGTGCTGCTAAAAAAATAAGTATTTGGGGGTAGATATGGATTATCATATGCGATGGGGCGCACATATTGACAGCCTGGTTAAAAAAATTCTGTTTTTGAGTAGTAAATTTAAAGTATACAGAGAATTATTTGACCCTAAACACCTTAAGATCATATATCAGTCTCTTGTCGAAACTCACCTATTGTACAGTAACTTGGTATGGGGTGGGGCTGCGAGGACGCGTGTGGGGCGGTTGGAGGTGGCTCAGAAATGGATACTCAAAATAATTGGAAAAAGAAATTATACATACCCAAGTGATGATCTTTATAAAGAGATGAATGTTCCATTTGCTGCGTGTTCTTTTTTGTTGGCTACACTGTTTGTATATATTTGTGTGAATGTATATTGTACATGTGAACATGCGTGAGCGAATGTGTGTGCGTGTGTGTGCATTCATTGTGTGTGTGCTGATTAATTGTTGCACCTGTGTATGTAGATTTGTGTTTTTGTATTCTTTGCTTGTTTGTGTTTTTCTTGCGTAGTTTAGACTCTGTCCACGCACAAGTCTTTGACTTTTGTGGATCTCTCTAAGATTTATTTGGTACAACAGATCTATGTTTATTATTGTTGAACTGTACTTTTGAGAATAAATCTATTATTCTTATTATTATTATATAAATAAAATAAACGGAAAATAAATATAAATAGAAATTGACACTGAATATGTTCCAGGCATTTTCGCTGTTTTGTTCGGGCAACTGCGCAGGGCGAGTCCAAGTGCTGAATTGACGTTTACTAATAGATTATAAGGCTCTGCTATGTTGATTGTGATTGTCCTCGGGTTTGTGATCTATACTGTTTTCTTATTCCTTATACAAAAGTTAATGTGAAAATTATGTGGTAAGTATTCTATTTTATTTTTCTCCTATTTATTGAAAGATTTCAGTATTTATAAGGTTTAAAAATTTATGTTTTGTGCATGACTTATCGACAAAAGCAATGATAACCGATTGTGAAGAATTATATTAATGTGGGTGTTAACTCCTTTAATATTTTAAAATGAATAATATTCTACATTTTGAATTTATGATTGTGTTATTCTAGCGTCTTATGAGTGAATGCGAGTTAAACTATATGTCTCAATTGCAGCATACGTTTCTGATCATTATTAACGAAAGGGTGGAAATGACTGTACACAGCGAATTTAAAAAACGCTCTTCACTATAACAAGTTCAGAATTAATTGCCGCTATATCAACCCAAGTAATATAATAAGGTCAGCAAGCTCAACGTTTTAAACATTGCCAAATGCAATTAGTAGTAATTAGTTAGTTTTACACGATTATCTGAAGTTATTGATTAAATTTGCAACTGTTGCTATCTACTAGGCAGTTTGAGTTTACAGAAGCTGTGTTTTTGACACAAGCAAAGACGACTGATTATTTAAAGAATTACAATAGCAATTTTTAAATGGATAATGCTACCTCAAATTACAGTTTAAAGTTGTAGTTGTACTTAATTATACATAAAAACTTCGACTGATACTTGGATTTACTTTTGATTTGGAAATAATCTGTAATTTTTAGTTAAATATGAAAATTATAAACAATTTTAAAATTAAAATCGAAATTATAAACATTTTAATGCAATAAAAATATATTATATTAAATATGGTTTACTTACAAGCGTTAACAAATTGTATTTTCAATATTTTTTATTTTGTTTTCCTAAACTATTATCGTTTGTGGTTAGATAGAAAAAGTCTTAACGCAGCAAAGGCGTTATGGTAGCGAATTTTCGTAAAAATGTTTTTAATGGAAAATATGTCTTGTTTTTAAAAGGACATTTGGTTGGCAGTATCACCTATATAGTGCTAACAATGTACCATATTTCATTCAAATAGCTTTGTTGTTTCAAAAAGTACAAACATTTTCCGAAAATCAACTTAAAAAGTTCCAGATAAACCTGGTCCGATTTTCTTGGCGAACACACCTCTTTAGCTGCCACGCACCTGCCAAGATATAATCATTCACAAACAGCTTAAGGACCAAAATCGGAAAAAATTCGAATATTTGCAAAAATTTATTTTATAAAAATTCACCATTTATTTTTATAGAAATTGCCTTGAGTAATGTTACACTAAATTATATTTTTCACAAACATTCGACAAAATTTTTTTTTTACAATAACTTACTAACCATTTATTATAAATTACTATTACATAAAAAAAACTTACAAAGAATTATTTATACGGAAACACTAAAAACATTTCTGTGAAAACTTTTCTAATTCAGCCACTATTTGAGAGCGGCCCTGTATACAGCCTCTCGATTTTTTCGACCAGTAATACAAACAAAAAGCTCCCCGAATGTGTCATTTCCATGGGGCTCCGCTATCTATTAGTAAAAACGCCCTGTCACAATTTGTGATATGTGTTTATGGTATGGGCCCAAAACGTGAAAAGTTGCAAAACAATCGAAATAACTCAAAAACCATGAACGATATCTTTTTTTACCTTACAAATATTCATTATAATTCGATGGAAACTACGAAAATGCAATAACATAAGGGGTGTTCTATTAAAAAAATGAAGTGTGTATCACCAACGACTTATGGGCCACCCTGTGATTGTCAAAATAGGTTTATAAGATGCACCTCGAAACACCCTATAATTAACGTATATAATTTTTTCTCATATCTTGTATAATAACGGATATATTGAGCTTTCCCTTAGAAATGCGTCACCCTGTATATGTGTAAACAGACAAAAATTGAAACTGACCCCGTATATGCGTTTTATTAGTTCTAGTTCGCGCTTATTTGAAGAAATCTTTTTAAAATTCATGTATGTGGTGTTCTCAATAATGAATTTTTTCTACGAAAATGTGCCAAAAAAATTTGTCTACGAAAATATAGACTATTAAACCATAAACTCTATAGCTGAAACTACTGCCAAAGTACCAGAAAGAGCGTCTATTTGAAATGGATTTTCTGAAAATATTTTAATAAAATCAAGGACAATGATCGTTGAAGCTGAAACTTATGGCTTTGTAACACAATTATTACGACATTTTCTATACATAATTCATATTTGTTTCATATTCGTTGTCTGAAAATTGCAAATTCTGACGCTTCAAGAAGAAAAATTATAAAATTTTCAAAATATATTTTCTGATACTTCTTCAACCTTTTGCGTCAAAAAAACATAACCATTGTATGTAATATTCAATTGGTTTGGTTAGTCATACATAATATTTTGTTCCTGTGCTGTCCTTTGATCGCCAGTGGCAGCCAAAATATTTTTCTTTAAATGCCTATAACTTTTTTTCTTTTAACTTAGAGATCTGAACTTCGGCTTGTGGGGTAAGTTAAATAGCATAAACGGATATGCTAAATTTGGTTGTCATAAATCCGTTATTTTTGGAGATACAAAAATTTTCAGAAAGAAAACCCAAAATTTTTCCGGAAAAACTCGTTCGATTTTCCTGGCTAACGAACTCATCCAAACCACCTACAAAGGGAAGGTACGCGCCAAATTTTATCAAAATCGGACTATTATTTTTTAGTTATCTGTGTGACAACTATATAAATAATATATATATATATATATATATATATATATATATATATATATATATATATATATATATATATATATATATATATATATATATATATATATATATATATATATATATATATATATATATATATATATATATATATATATATATATATAAACACAGATCTCCTCATTAGTGAATTTTTCGTTTTACGAAAAATTCGCTAAAAGCTAATAACAAAATGTGGCATGTAATGTTGATTAAATTGTCAATAAATATATCTGATATACATGATATACATGTTACCTAGATATATCACAAGAGGAACTATATGCATGACATTTCGTGTTACATGTAACTTGCAAGTTCATAACAAGTTACATAAATGTTACTTTTCTAAATAACAAAATATTATTTCAGATATGTGAATGTTACATACCTGTGTTTTTTTGGGCATATAGTGCGGTGCCTGAGAATTTTTTTACATTTTTACAACCGAAACAACACAATATCATCCTTAATGTGAATCACATACTTTTAGACTTGATATTTAGTAATCTGCGGTGTAATGTTTCTGTGCTTTCAGATATACTAGTTGACAAGGACTCTCATCAACGTTCCCTGCTTATAAATGAAGCGCTAGTAGCGGATAATAAAAGTAAGATACTAAATACCGATAGTAAATTGTAATGAATACAATTTTTAAAAAGCTGATTTTCACTTTCTTTAGCATGAGCTGATGGTTACTTATAATTGGTCTTTTATTGATAAAATTTTTGTGATTCTAATTAAGCTACGAATGCATTTATGAGACGCTGAAAGATTTATTCCCGCTAAATAAGACACATGCACGAAACAATTCAAAATTGACAATATGATCCACATTGAAACATTTAATTTCTACTCCTATGTAATGTTTCTGAAATGTTCGTCTCAATGTGACAATGTGGCACACTCATGGAACGTTTTAGTGGTGAATATTATTGATGATTTACAACACTGAGTATAATCATGCAGTGATGTTTTGGAAAAAAATATGCGCTGTTAAATTATTGACAGATATGCCCATATATAACTCATATGTTTGACTCAAAAATTACCAAAAAGTATAGGAAGAGGAAGGAAGAATAAGAACGCAGTGGCTCCACTACGTATGCACGTTGTGCTGTAAATAACTATAGGTACATCACTAAGTGAGCGGTGAAACACGAAGCAAGAAGCTGCCGTCATCTAGTTGCGGAACCAGGCAGTAGGTTGTCACGCCAGCTCCAAATAACACAAAGTGTTAGAAAATAGAGACTGTATACAACCAACTAATAATTTAGTAAATTGTCAGCCCTGGCCCATTTCTACAATTCTCACAACAATTTTGTGTACATTTTCAAACAGTAAAGTTATTTTCATGAAATATGGTACATTTTTTCTACTATATATGTTATACTGGTAACCAAATTTGATGTCTGCTTTCTTTAAAAAAACATATTTCCTATTTAAAACATTTTTAAATTCACTATCATAACGCACTTGCTGCGTCCAGGCTTTTTCTTTAGTATTAACAGATACACAGCATAACAAGTAATAATATGTGATATTTTTTATGTCCATATTATATAATAGTTTATTCATGTGTCTTAACCTTACATTTTGCGATTTCTAGTTTGTTGTATGTTGTAGATGTACATTTTACATTACTTATTTATTTGTAGGTGGAAACGAAATGATGAATTTGTCAAATTTTTTTTAAATGTTCTCATTTGCATCGCATGGTAAATAATGCAATAGCACAAAAATATGGAAGTCTAAGCAAAATTGATAAATCCATTGAAAATTCAACATTCATCACCTACAATTTTCAATAGATATGCTTGTGAACAGAGTGATCTTGGGGTTACGTTAAGCACCAACTTCACTCCTATATTAATTTTACAGTCATTGATTTTTTTTCAGAGGCTGTCCGCAGAAAGAACCTTTACCATCACTGACTACCCTTTTCAGGCATAATCAAATTTTAGAGTCCGAAGAAAGAGATTAAAATAAAATTGATATTTTTGTTATTCAGAATATTCATTTTAGTTACTTTTTCAGATAATCTCATTGATTTATTATGTTGGTTCTTTTCCATCTGAAACAAAAATTATTGAATTTTTATATTTATGAATAATAGTGATGTTTTTTTGTTTCTGCAATAAATATGTTTATCTTTTCCTTTTTATTCCTTATGTCAGTTTGATCAAAGTTGTTTTTCTGTTTTATATGAATAAATTTATTTACATATTTTTCTGACAGTTATTGTTTATTTACCTACATATGAATATAAACAAATAATAAACATAAGTGCATATATCTTTCTGTAAAATACAATATGAACTAATTTCTCAAATATTTTTAGTGTTTTTTTAATTTTTATTATATTTATTTACTAGAAATTCTATAATATAATATGCAAAAATTAAACATAATTCAAGTCTCGAAAACTCAATTGTCAAGACTTGAGTTTTCTGAAATTTTGCACTGTATTACTAAAATAATAAAACATATTAATGTCATTAGTTTTGTATTGTTTTAGAAGTGATACATATCTGTATTTTAAAACATTAATTAAGCATTCTAGAGAGGGTATCAACACTGATCAGAAACATTCCTGCATCTTTCTGAAGACATTGCACAGGTATGTTTGGAAACATGACTGAAAGATTCGACTGAAATGTTTCAATAAAACAAATTGTAGGTGGGACATGGGTCGTTTTCACAATGAGAAACATTTGCGTAACTCACTAGTGAATATTTCATGTTTCTAAAAACCATTTCTGAAACGTTTTCTAGATATTAATTTGTTATCTGGTTTGCTTGAGTCTGTACCTCTTCAAATGCCTAGAATCACGAATTTTCTAGTTTGGTTTAACGTCATATTATTCAAATGATAAAAAACAAAATGTTGGTATAAATTTTAAAAAAACTGGAATAACAGCTTCCGCAAAGAATATAGAAAATTGGCATCACACGTTAAAACACAGATAACAGTCGAATATAGGGGATATATCTCCAAAACAGAGAAAACACTTGGGTCGAATCCAACTAAGTTCTTTATAAAATGGAAAATGATAATAATGTGAGTCCACCATCATCTATGGTGTATAATGGTGAGCTGCTTAACGACCTTAAACAAATTGTGCACTCTTTTGCGTATTACTTTTTAAAATAATTTGTTACACCTCATTAGGTATATCCTCAGTCAGGTTCTGGTGGTTTAAATATTAACCATCTTTATATCACTTGCTTCCCACATGATGTTATTTTAACTAAAACCTAAAATGACTATGGGTCGTGATTTGATACCAGCTTTTCATTCGCAACTGTGTCACTGTTTTCCAGATCCTCTTACCACGTTGTTTAAGCTTATGTTCAAAACTAATATATTTCACGAAATGTAAAAGAATTCTTGTGTTAACCCTGTTTATAAAAAAGGATAGAAATAACATTCATAACGATCACCTTGCAACTTTGACAAACTGAAATTGCTCTAAATAAATCAGTGCACACCTTTAAAATGATTATTAGACGTCAACATGGGTTTATAGAGGGCAGATCCACGGTCACCAACTTGATCTTATTTACTCAATTTGTTAGTGTCGCCCGTGATAACAACTTTCAAGTTGATGTGCATACTACTAAACAAATTGAGTCACTTTGGAATATCTGACAGTCTAATGATATTGATTAAATCTCACCTTTCAGGTAGGCATTAATTTTTACAGTACACAGGTCATAAGTCAAGCAGATTTAAACAAATTTCTGGGGTAATTTAGGGCTCCATACTAGGACCACTGTTTTTCGGTATTTTCATCAATGACATCATATACGGGGTAAGAACTGAGTGTCTTCTTCATGCATATGATATAAAGGTTTTTTTGTTAGAGTGAATTCGGATATTGATTCCCGCCATCTGCAGTTAAGTTTGTGCAGGATTGCAGATTGGCGTGACGTGAATAGCCTGGACCTGAATCTTACTAAGTGTAGGGTCGTTTCTTATACAAGAGGAATTAATAAGATTATTTTCCCTATAAAATAAAAAAATTCGGTACGCAGCAAGTGCGTTATGGTAACGAATTTCCATTAAAATATTTTTAATAGCAAATGTTTTTCTTTGATGAAAGCAGGCATCAAACTTGGTCGCCTATATAGTAGAAACAATGTACCATATTTCATCGAAATAACTTAATTGTTTGAAAATATATAAACATTTTTCAAAAGTCTGGATGCAGCAAGTGTGTTATGGAAATGAATTTCCATAAAAATGTTTTTAATAGCAAATGGGAGCAGGCATCAATCTGATTACCGATATAGCCTATGTAGTAGAAACAATGTACTATATTTTATCAAAATTACTTATGGTTTGAAAATATACAAAAATTTTCCTAAAATAAACTTGAATGTTGGTTTCCTAACCAACAAAGCTTACGTTAATAGCAAATTGAGTTATTGAAATTTGAAGGATTTAATGAAAATTCGGTAAATTTGCAGATTAGCTCCCGAACGTTTTTCAAAAAATTGTTTTCAGAAACATTACTAGGACCCTACCTGGATGCACAAACCACAAGAAAAATTTCTTATTCACACCCCCGAAGGAAGCTACGGGACTGGGAGTGAATAGGCTGGGCTGGGCGGGGTAGGTAGTAAAAAGGAAATATGAGCAGAAAATTCGAAGAAAACTGCTTGAAAGCTGTCTATTGAAGCCATATCCCCATTGAATCTTGCCTACTCCACACAGCACTCCTATTTGCCCCAGGTCACGTAACTTCCTTGGGGGGTATGAACAAGAAGTTTTTCTTGTGGTTTATGCAACGAGGGTGGTTGTATGCACACGAGGGGGGAAGGAAAATGCCTACGGCGAAGCAGACACCCCCTCCCCCCGTTCTACTTGCGGCAGGCGTGGGGGGTTGGGGGTGTCTGCTTCGTCGTGGGGATTTTCCTTCCCCCTCTCGTGCATACAACCACCCTCGCTGCATAAACCACAGGAAAAATGTCTCGTTTCTAACTGCCAAGGAAGTTACGGAACCTGGGCGGATAGGGGTGCTGTGCGGGGTAGGCAGTGTTTAAGGGGGATATGAAAAAGGGATGTGAAAAAGACAGCTTTTAATCTCGTTTTATTCACATTTTCTGCTCATATTTCCTTTTTACTACCTACCCCACCCAGCACCCCTACTCACTCCTGGTCCCGTAACTTCCTTGAGGGGTGTGAACAAGAAATGTTTCTTAGCGTTTGTGGATCCAGGGGGGGGGGGGGGGTTGGGGGGTTGCTAGGCAGGTTTCTGAAAACAGTTTTTGAAAAGCGTTCGAGAGCTAAACTGCAAATTTACCGAAAATTCGCTACCAAAACGCACTTACTGCGTCCAGATTTTTTCTTACAAACGCATCGTATTTCGATAAATAATGCAAAATTGCATTAACGAATTTGTTCTACGAAAATTAGCACAAAAAAAATTATGCACCGTTAAACCATAAACTTCACTAAACCTACAGCGAAAGCATCAACTTAACTAAACTGACAGCCAAAGCATCAGAGAAAGGGTCTATTTGAAATGAATATCCTGTAAATATTTTAGTAAAAGCAAGGGCAAGGACGGTTGAATCTGAAACTTAAGGGTATGCAGAACACTCTTCTTACAACATTTTCTTTTTACAATCGGTATTTGTTTCACGTTCCTTGCCTAAACATTGCCAATTTTGACGTTTAAAATTGCGAGTTTGACGTTTTGAGAAAAACTACAAAATTTGTTTCTTTAACTGCCCATAACTTCTTTGTCTTTAAAGCTAGAGAGCTACATTTTGGTACAGACTTCATTCTTTATAATACACGCGTACCAAATTTGGTTGCCCTTACTTTAGTTATTTATTCAGATATGAATTTTTTAGAAAGAGAACACATCATTTTCCGGGCAAACCTACTCCGATTTTCCTAGCTAACAAACTTATCCAAGCCACTTGCAAAATGAAGGTACTCACCAAATTTGATCAAGATCGGTCCATTATTTTTTAAGTTATCGGTCGGATATATATATATATATATATATATATATATATATATATATATATATATATATATATATATATATATATATATACACAGATCTCCTCATTAGCGAATTTAAAAAAAAATCGCTAAAAACATCACAGTAAAGAGGTAACATACATTAAAGGATTTAGGGGCTGTTTTTTAAGCAGTTGTCATTTAACGCCTAGGTTTAATAAATTGTCCCATCTGCGTTAAAATATAGATCTGATAATTTAAAGAGAGTTAACATGGCATTTATTAGATTCAAACGGGACTATGGCAGTGTTGTTTGGAACCCTTACTGCAGTGTGCACGTTTGAGCTATTGAGCGGGAGTAGCGTCGTTTTATGAAAACATTTGTTTTCCGCAGAGATGGTATTTGTGTTTTATGTAATTCATGCTTTATTGCTTTTTATACATATATTGTTCATACTTGTCTCTTCTATCTACATTTTTTAAGTTTCTTTCTGTATACATATATTTTTATTTACATCAAATTGTTTGTCTAGTGTGTTTCTATATGTATAGTTGCATGTTGCGTTTATTTACATATTTTATTTAAATCAATTACTTACCTACTTGATTGATTCTAGGCCTTCATGGTACTATGCATTAATTGTAGAGGAATTAATTGTGGCGGTGGTTCCGACCGCAATGTTTCCGTCAACACTACTCTATGTTTCTGCATAAATACTCTTGACAGTTAAACGTTGCGTTACGTTATGCGACAGCCAGCTGTCAAGAACTACAACATATAAGAGACACCAGGCGATCTCTCTCTCTCCTCGCTACCAACCGCGACAGTGAACACACGTCCTCGACGCTCGGTCAGTTATCTGCTATGTACTCGTGTACTGTTATTATATCATAAAGTGTATTATAGTTAAATATATCATATAGTTTATTCAGTTAGTGAAGTAATAAAGTTTTATTAAATGTTTACGTATGGATTTAATATCAACAAGTGCGATTAACATCCATATTGGTGACCCCGTGCCGCAAGTCGAAGATGCCGAGCCTGATGTTCCAGCCGACGTCGCACGTGCTCATGCCCACAGAAAACGAATATCTTAACAGGTCAGTCCTTTCTAATTTAAAAATTATCTGATTTTTTCACAATGGCTAAAGATTCTTCAAGCAGCAATATCATGGAAAGGGTTGCAATAAAATTACCTCCTATATGGAGACGTAACGTGAAAATCTGACAGATGCAGGTTGACGCCCAGTTCGATATATCGCAGATCAGTTCTGAAAAGACAAAATTCAGTCATGTACTCGCTATACTCGATCCTGATGTCGCAGAGTCAATTTCAGATTTTTTAACCCAACCATTATCATCAACCCCCTATTCAGATCTAGTGAAACGTCTTTTATTAGAATTTGAAGAGTCCGATAGTCGCAAAATAAATAAACTTTTAACAGAATTAGAATTAGGCGACAGAAAACCATCGCAACTTTTACGCGAAATTAAGTTTTTAGCCGGTAGTGAGATTGGAGAGGATTTCCTTAAAATTTTATTTCTACAACGTTTATCAGTCAACGTTCGTTCAATTTTGGCTTTGAGCAACGATTCTCTAGAAAATTTGTCGGTTACAGCAGACAAAATCGTGGAATTTTCCGGAGATAAATACAACGTGGCTGAAATCCAGTCACGCGAGCCCGACAAGCTAGCCAAGTTAGAAGCGCAATTAGAGAAGCTAACAGCATCAGTCCACGAATTGCGAACGCGTTCCCGATCTACCTCCCGAGAAAGACCCAAGCTTTCTCGAAATTCCATAACCGCAAATTTCTCAACCTCCACGTGTTGGTATCATGAACGATTTGGCAACAAGGCCAAACGTTGCATTCAACCATGCAATTTTAAAGCAAAACATGTGTCGGAAAACTAATAAGGCACTCCCTCCACGCGGAAGGAGACGGGAGCCACCTATCACGCCGCCTTTTTATTTTTGATAGACGCTCCAATATGAAATTTCTAATCGACTCTGGAGCGGATATTTCAGTTATTCCACCCACTCACGACCAACGGAAATTTCAATCGAAACGTACCTTGTATGCTGCAAACGGGACCCCTATTCATACCTATGGCGAACAACTATTAGATTTGGATCTAGGTTTGCGCCGTAGGTTCTGCTGGCCCTTCACACTTGACGATATCAAGCAACCAATTATAGGCGCTGATTTTCTAGCAGAGTTTGCTTTACTTGTGGATATGAAACATAGACGTTTAATCGATACAAAGACAAACCTCTCTAAGACCGGTGCTAACCCACCACCAGGAATTAATTCTAAAATTCATTTCGTAGACCCGATACACCAGTACTTCAAATTGCAACAACAATTTCCTGACCTTTTTAAGGAAACTTCTTCTAGCAACCTTCCAGAGGTTGAGTTCTTCCATCCTATAAGTACGGAAGGACCACCTGTCACTGCAAAAGCTAGAAGATTGGCCCCGGAAAAGCTAACTCAAGCAAAGCTAGAACTCCAGCATATGATATACTTGGGAATTTGTAGACCCTCCAAAAGTCCATGATCAAGCCCCCTCCACATGGTGCAAAAAAAAGGATGGCTCATGGAGACCATGTGGGGATTACCGAGCACTAAACGCTAAAACAATCCCAGACAAATATCCCATTCCAAATTTGCAGGATTTTAATGCCCAGTTAGAAGGCAAACGTATTTTTTCAAAATTAGATATCATTCGCGCTTTCCATTACATCCCAGTAGCACCTCAAGATATTCCCAAAACAGCAGTCATAACTCCATTTGGGTTATTCGAATTTGTTAAAACTCCATTTGGCCATCGTAATTCAGCACAAACATTTCAAATTTCAATTTTAAGACATCTTGACTTTGCCTACTCCTATCTTGACGATATTCTCATTGCATCAGCCTCTGAAAAAGAACACCAAGAGCATCTAGCAAAACTTTTTCAGACACTTCAAGACAACGGCATCCGTATCAATTCATCTAAATGTGAATTCGGAGTGGCCGAAATTTCATTTTTAGGTTTTCGTGTAAATAAATCTGGATTATTTCCACTTCCTTAACGCATCAAAGCTATTACCGACCTACCCCTTCCCGATACCATTGAAAAACTCAGAAGATTTCTAGGTCTCATAAATTTCTACCGTCGTTCTCTTCCACGTGCTGCGGAAATTCAGCAACCACTATTCGACCTCGGCCAGAATCCCAAAAAACGCGACAAACGTAAAATGGAGTGGACTCCTCAGACTCGAGAAGCATTCGAACGTTTGAAAGAGTCACTAAAAAACGCTACACTAATAGCTCATTTGTCTTCTTCGCTACCACTGATTCTCCATGTCGATGCTTCTGATTATGCCGTAGGTGCTTCCCTCCAACAACTACGTGATCAAACACTAGAACCCCTAGGTTTCTACTCTAAAAAGCTTACTTCAGCCCAAAAATCTTACAGCACCTACGATCGCGAACTTCTAGCCGCTTATCAGGCAGTTAAATACTTTAGATATACCCTAGAAGGTCGCCATTTCACCATTTATACGGACCACAAACCTTTGACATACGCTTTTAAACAACGCGTCGATAAAGCATCTCCAAGGCAACTACGACATTTAGACTTCCTAGGTCAATTTACCACAGACATTAGCTACATACCAGGTCCTACAAACATTCCCGCAGACTATTGTTCTCGCATTGAAACAAATTTCACTTTCTTCCACTGTGTCACTCCAAGAAATTGCGCAAGCTCAGTCATCTTGTGAGGAACTCAAACACCTTCTGCAGTCTAAATTCTCCTCATACAAATTTCAAAACATGCCTCTTGACAACGGATTGAATCTTATTTGCGATTCTTCTTCAAAGAAACTTCGCCCATTCATTCCGCTCAAATTTCGCCGAAAGATTTTCGATTCTATCCACAATTTATCTCACCCAGGCATATCAGCTTCAGTCGATCTGGTCCAGGATAGATTTTGTTGGCCCAAATTGAAACGCGATGTATCTCTTTGGTCTAAAACTTGCATTCCCTGCCAGAAAGTTAAGATATGGAGACACACTTCCAGTGCCATTGGACAATACACCCCAGCCATGAGAAGATTCTCGCATATAAATGTTGACATTGTGGGACCATTACCACCATCACAAGGTCAACGCTATCTGTTAACAATAATAGACAGATTTTCTCGATGGCCCGAAGCAATTCCATTGTCAGATATCACAGCAGAAACAGTAGCGAACACTATTTTATCATGCTGGATCTCTCGTTTCGGTGTTCCGCAATACATCACCACAGACAGAGGTAAACAATTCGATTGCCACCTTTTCACACACCTCACTAAAACACTAGGTGCAGACCACATCAAGACCACAGCTTACCACCCAGCAGCAAATGGTGTAATCGAGAGATGGCATAGAGTTCTGAAACAGGCCTTGAAGGCTCATATGGACGAAAACTGGGTCGCTAAATTGCCAATTGTGTTACTAGGACTCAGATCGTACATAATTCCAGAATATCGCTCAAAACCCGCTGAAATAGTCTACGGAGAATCAATCAAAGTTCCCACCGACTTTTTCAACAGCATACAAGCTCATGATGTTCCACCACCTATATCTCAGCTGAAAGAAGACCTAAGGAAACTTCGACCAGTAATTTTTAAACATCATACTGCAAAAAAGGTATTTGTCCATCCTAAGCTTATGGAAGCTCCTTTTGTTTTTGTTCGCATTGATATTCCGCGAAAAACCCTCGAACCAGTTTATGACGGCCCCTTTTCAGTGTTATCCCGAACTGACAAAGTCTTCAAAATCAAGAAATCACATGGAGAAAAGACAATTTCTGTTGACTGTCTTAAACCCGCATTCATTCTTTGTGAAAACGAACAGACAACTTTCCAGCCTCAGAGACATCCTAGTGAAACTGAAAGTGACAGTGAAGTTCCCGTTCCCGTTCAAACTACACGCCATGGACGTAGAGTTCGATTTCCACGAAGATACTTGAACTAATAGCGTTGCCACTGAGAGGGGAGTATGTGGCGGTGGTTCCGACCGCAGTGTTTCCGTCAACACTACTCTATGTTTCTGCATAAATACTCTTGACAGTTAAACGTTGCGTTACGTTATGCGACAGCCAGCTGTCAAGAACTACAACATATAAGAGACACCAGGCGATCTCTCTCTCTCTCTCCTCGCTACCAACCGCGACAGTGAACACACGTCCTCGACGCTCGGTCAGTTATCTGCTATGTACTCGTGTACTGTTGTAATTGTTATTATATCATAAAGTGTATTATAGTTAAATGTATCATATAGTTTATTCAGTTAGTGAAGTAATAAAGTTATATTAAATGTTTACGTATGGATTTAATATCAACAAGTGCAATTAGCATCCATATTAATAACCCGATAATTCTCTCTATCTATTATTATTAACAATTACTGCCGTGTTTAGAAGCACAAGTATTTACCCCCCAAATACATATGAGTATCCAGTGTCACGAATAGATCCACAAAAACTCCTTCGGTAACAAAATACATCTGGTGTAACTATCTCCTAAAGTGTACCAGATTCATTCCCCAACTATCAGATATTCATTTAGTCTCCATCCAAATACCAGATGTTCGATCAGCATCAACTGACTCAGGCCTATATATGTCTACAGAATTACGAGCTGGCACTTATGCAGGTTTATCGGTTCCACAATAAAACCAGGCACAGATTGTGAATGACGAATATTCAGACGCTACCAGGTCATTTGATCATTAGTGTTCCAGAAAGTAAACAAAAATTCTAATCCTACTTTCACAAGAAGATTGATGGAAGGGATAAAGTTATAAGGTCAGAGGAATCTCTCAATGAAATTAGGATTTACTTACAGCCTTTAGGCTGAAGAAAAGGGGAAACGAATGAAAAAAGTTGATGTTAAGCAAAAAGTGGAATCTGATAAGTTTTGTTGTGTTGAAAAAAATTCAAATAAAATGAAGAAAGAGTTTAAAATTCAAGAAGAGAGTACTAGTGATGAATGCGACAGTGGTTCGAAGATACTTGACAAGTCAAATTACTTAATATTAAGCCTTCTCCTTAATTTATAAGTATGTTGCCGGCTGACAATTTACAATGTAATGATTAGATTCTAGCTCGATTTAGAGGTAGAAGATGTTCAACGTTCACATACCGATATGTATGTTAACATAGATTCTAACAATATACAAGTGATGTAATTACAATCTATCAATAGCGACAAAAAACAAGTTTAAAATCTTATCTCTTTCATTGTAAAGGACCAAGTTTGACAAGCTACAATCACCATAAATTAAAATGAAATTTATTTGTTTTCTGCTCTTGTAGATGTCTACGAACAAAACCGACAAGTACAATAAGTTAAGTGTCACATGTAACATTTTTCTGTAACAATAAAAATGTACAAACTCATTTTTACCCTTATTAGTGATGTATACTCACAAAATATTACTTACTAATGACTCGGCATATGAGTTTATATTACCATGATTTTTATTCTTTTTAATGTCAAGTTGTTCAAAGCGAAATCTGCTTAAAAAATTCGCTAAACTACATAGGAGTAAGCGAAAAAAATTCTAATTAGCAATTTAAATTGGAAGACAGAGAGTCACTACAATAATTGAACCGAAAATGTGAGTAACCTCTAAGCAGTCATAGATGTTACTAAACACAATAAGTTTGAAACTTTTATTGTCTTGTTGATAAGAAATATCACATCCGTGTTTTACAATACAATTGCTCAATTATAACACAAAGCCCAAATTTACTTAATTTACCTATAGTACATCAGTTTAACAATGTGGTGTGCGTGTCTTTGTGTTGTATTGTATGGCTGCGGTCGTCAGACCATTCGGACTTTTTTAGAGTCTAACAATGAACACATAATATACACTACATAATAGAAGTTTGTCTGATATAAGTGATTTAAGGACACAAGGAGCGGCCTGTAAGACAGAACTTACAAAAAATAAAGAATCTTATTTCATATGGCGGGTTTGATTAAATTTGTGATTAGTTTCAAAGTTATGTGCCATCCTGTAGTATCACACTAAAAAAGCACTTATTAAAAAAATCAAAATATTGATAATTGTGTACTTTTGTTTTTGACCTAAATGGTATCCAGTACCAAAATTGTGGACCCTACCATTAAGAGAACCTGTATATTACAATGTAATATTACATTGTACCATATCTGATACATAGACACCCTTTATTTCTAACCCTTTTCTTTTAGTGAATTTCCATTAAGAAAATTGATGGTAAGACTTTTGGAAAATTTCTTCAAATGAACGCGAATTAGGGCTCCTAGAACACAAATCCAAGCTCAGTTTAACCATTAAAAGATGTATTTCAATTGTTTATTATTATTATTAGCCAAAAAGTCCCGCATTAAGGGCACTATTTATTGTGTATTGTAGGCGTTTTTATTTCTTTACGGAGTTGTGTGTGGTTTATTTTTATAGTTTTATGTATATTGTAGGTTTTGTATAAATGTAGCTTATTATATATATATATATATATATATATATATATATATATATATATATATATATATATATATATATATATATATATATATATATAATTTTTAATTTAACTCTATAGAGTATTTTAATTTTGGACCACTTGTTATAATATTCTGATAAATCTTAAACTTCTGGTTATAATGCTCAATTTTTTATCACTGTCTTAGTCAATGTTCTTAAAATGTACAATTCAGTTCATTTATGTTACTGAAAATAAATATTTAAGTACCTGTTATTTTTTTCTTTTTTCTTCTTTTTTTTCTTCGCTACAGCTATGTACTCTCTCTCTCTCTCTCTCAACAGGGATTAAACCTTATTTTGGGATTAGAAAATTGTTTACAAAAATTTCACTGCTGTTTATCTTGTTATATATAATAAACCTGCCTATTACCATTTTACAGATTCCTTTACCTGAAGCTTGTCCATTTCAACTACATATATTTTATTTAGTCAATGGAAAGAAAGTTAAAGCTTCTTTACTTTAAATAGAACATAAATCTTAAATTTGTGATTGGGAAATATTTCAAGTTTATGAACAAACTATTTTAATTACTAATCGAGGATCCCTTTCTAATCTATGTTAAATTTCTTATATGCTTAATTTGCTTTACAATGATGCAATTTTAAATATTTAATCTACTCCCATTTGAAAGTTCCCGCTAGATCATTTTAATTGTGTGGTCATGAAAGCCGTGCTTTCTTAAGTTTCATGTTGTCATGGGGATATATTTCAATGAAAGATTGATATTATATTATATTACCATATCTATCTGGCGACTTCTCTATTTACTACTTGCCTTTGCCTTGAAATTCTTGTTAATTTGACAATATTGATCCCTTTTCACTGATGTTTTGCTTCTATTTCTTGTTTATGATTTACTTTTGAGGTTATTTGACCCATAATGTGCTGCAATTAAATTTAAATGTGCAAATTTATGCTATTAGGTACCTTTTTGTCCAATGTGGCGTCGGTTTGTATGAACATTATTTTTGTTATAACATTTTTCCTGTGAACTTTAGACAGGCTTATTACACATATGCTAATAGGTAAACGTTACACATATCACTTTATTAGGTTAATTACCGTCGCTCTAGACATATCCAAAGCATTCTACCAGGTCTGGCACGCAGCGCTGCTTAATAAACTACCGGCCTACGGCCTACCACCAAAACTCTGCACGTGGACACCATATTTCCTCTCCAACCGGAGCATTTCTGTTGTCGAGGATGGCCATTCCTCTAAACTGTATCCAATTAATGCAGTAGTTCCTCAAGGTTCAGCCCCTACTTTGTTTCTTCTCCACGTCAATGACCTCCTCTCTAGCACATCCAACCCAGTTCACAGTTACGCGGACGACAGCACCCTCCACTCAAATATACAATATTCTAAGCCTGTCTCTTTGGCCCAACTAGAGAGGACCCCAGACACATGGAGGGTTCTGTCTCCGTGGATCTCCAAAAAATATTAGATTGGGGAAGTAGAAATCTTGTACAATTCAACCCCACCAAATCTCAGTCTTGCTTTCTTTCTCATAAAAGATACACCAGCCCTAGAACCATCACAATGAACAACCAAGTTATTTAAAGTAATGAGTCCCTTACACTTGTTGGCATTTCTCTGGATCGAAATCTCAATTGGCACCAACATGTCACATCAATTGCAGAAGCGGCTGCTAAGAAATTAGGTTTCCTCTTCCGGGCTCGCAAATACTTTTCACCAGCTAATCTCTATACCTTATATACTTCACAAATAAGACCAAACCTCGAATACTACTCCCACATCTGGGGTGATGCTGCCGCTGGAATTCCTTGCCGGCACATCTTTTTCCTTCTGCCTCGAACCTCCAAACCTTCAAGTCCAGAATTAACAAGTTGCCTCTTTCCTCCTTGTCGACACGCACGGTACGATACTATTGAGACTGTAAGCCCTTGTGGTGTGTTGTTGAAATTAACAAAAATAATAATAATTCAGTTTGATTTGTAACCTTTTTCACTTTTTGTCGCATTTTTATAATGCCTTAGTTTCACCCCCATGTTACTGCCCTCGGTATTTTCCTTCGTTCCCCTTTTAATTTCCGGATCTCTTCATTTTTTCTAATTACCCAATAAAAGTAGTATGTTACAGTTTAAAATATTATCTACAATTCTATTTGTTGTTTTTATAGATTATGTCCAATGACATGGCAGATTCTCAAAATAACTCAAACAAGGTTATTTCCTTTTAAATATTAAGTAGCAAATATGGAATTGATTATACGTAAGTTAAACATATGTTATTTAACCGGTAAGTTTAAATTCCTATTAGCTATAATTTTCTAACCTGTTTGTTCTAAACTCAACAAATCTCTCTAAAATCACTCACAACTGATTATTGAAAGTACACAAACTTTTCCTAAATTAGTCAATTCAAAATTTCTCTATACTAAATAAAATCAAGCATTATCTTTTTTTTCTTATTCTACTAAACAATTTGATAGAAAAAATTAACGAACATTCTTCTGAACTCATTACTCTGTACTTGCTTTTACAAACGTTTTGTACCCAGACTTTATAGTTTTTTGTTGATCTGAATTCAGTGCCACTTTACGTTTGATACTGTTTGTCACATTTTACACTAAATACAGTCATGGTCTGGCTACATATTAATTTTTTTTATAATTATGTTGTGCTTGATCTCAATTTCGTTAATTTTATACATACATATAGTTGACAATTGCTTTTACCTTATGGTTGTAGATATTTTCTTATTTCCATGTGTCATTTAAAGTTTTGATACTAATGTAATTTCTTTTTTATTTTAGGTTCTACTAGAAAATTGACTTTGGTACTACCCCTGAGTGAGCATGGCTGTGTAGAACACGGATTGCACATTTCCAGGTATTTTGATTTTATTTACTTTTTACATAAATTTTTTCGTTGGCACTTATTTAAGTCTTGTCACCAAAACTATGTCCTAGACTTTATATACATAAACAGAGAATATAGTTTGAACTATTTACTACTTAATCGTTTTTGATATGTATTTCTGTAGAATTATAGGCATATACCTGCTCATATATCTGCGATCAGCCATATGCTATAACTTCCCCAATAATTAATTTTCTACTCTGGAATCTTGCTTTCAGAATATAACATTATTTATGTCCTTATTCTTAATTATACCATGTGTTTATATATTTATCCTTTGCTTTTATTTTATTTTATTTTCAGATTGTTCATGGCCTTCAAGTTTGAGATGTAGCCATTATCCAACCTTTGTAACTGATCAACCCTCTGCTGTCTGTGGTTTTTGCTGCCTTGAGGACTTCGTTTTGCGATGCCTGTGTTCATCTTCATCTCTCCCATACCTCTGATGCTGAATTCTGTGTTACCATTGCTGCCCTCTCCATCATCGCAGTTCCAGTCTAGTGTTTTTATTGTGTTTGTTCTTCGTGGTTGAAAGTGTCAATCAGTGATATTGTTCGTGTAGTGTCAACGATAGTGTTAGTCTTGTGTGTGCTGTGCATCATTTCACTCCTGGGATTTACATCTTTACTATATTCCTTTTTATGCAGTCAGTGCTTGCTATTTGCTTTCTCATTCTGCTAAATCTGTGTTAGGTCATCTTTGTATTTCACTTTTGCGTCCTTCTCAATATATATATATATATATATATATATATATATATATATATATATATATATATATATATAGTATATATATATATATATATATATATATATATATATATATATATATATATATATATATATATATATATATATATATATATATATATACTGAGCTCTCTGTGTCTGTACAATTCATCCTGTACCTCTTGTTGGTTTGTCTGTCAAGTATTTGTATGTAAACCAACATTACAACGTCTTTACCTATTTTCATCCAACTGAGTTATTTAATTTTATGACCCCCCCCCTGTTTTCGTTTATTTGCATTGAAAACTTTATTCTGCCCACTTATTTAATACATTTTTCTTTGGAACAACCTCGCCTTTATTTATCCATTTCAATGTTTTTTATTATGTATCTGCATATATATATATATATATATATATATATATATATATATATATATATATATATATATATATATATATATATATATGTGTGTGTGTGTGTGTGTGTGCGTGCGCGTGCGTGATGATGATAAAATTGTCGTTCCTAAATCACTAACTACAACATTTCTTAGACTGTTGCATGAAACAAATCTAGGTATTGAAAAAACTAAAGCAAAAGCTCGTGAATCTCTATACTGGAAGCGAATGTCACGAGACATATAAGATTTCATCAGTGACTGTAGAATTTGTGAACAGTATCAGAATAAAAATCAGAAAGAGTCCTTACAACCCTACCCTATACCAGGCAGACATTGGTCTAGATGTTATCCATTATGGTGGCCGTGAATATCTAGTTATAGTGGATTCATATAGTAAGTGGTTCGAAGTGAAAAAACTGCATGATAAAGAGTCGACTGAACTAAATGGTCATTTCATGGAAGTATTTTCCAGACAACGTATACCAGATATACTTATAGCGGGTAATGTGCCCTTCTCGAGCATTATATTCAAAATGTTTGCAAATGATTATAATTTCAAAATTATCACTACCAGCTCGACATTTGCACAGTCCAATGTCCAAGTAGAAAAATCTGTTAGTATTGTCAAAAACTTGATGCGGAAAAATTCAGACTTGGATTTAGCCTTATTAGAATATAGAAATACACCTATTGTCAGCATATGGTTTTCACCCAGTGTATTGTCGAACAGTCGTCGCTTAAAAACAAAACTTCCATACCTCTCTATTTAGCTAATACCCAAGGGAAAAAACTAATCTAGCTATATTATACCAGTCGTTCAGAAAAAATCAAAATTCACAAAAGTTCTACTATGATCGAGGTGCAAAGGATCTAATACCACTGAAGGCTAATCAGAGTGTATTAATTAACAGGGGAACTCAGTGGCAAAGTGCGAGAGTCCTTAGTCCACATGGGTGTGCAAGGTCTTACATTGCCGAGGATGATGCTGGTAAGTTAATTCGTCAAAACCGCAGAGACCTAAGAATGTCAAGTAATGAATTCAAACGTTCTCAACCCCCTGATATAGACCAACATCCAAACATCACTGTCAATGACCCTGCTAGTGAGCCTTCACCCGAATTCTTAACTGACATAGACAATAATCCTGAGTGAACTAGACTATGCAAGTGTCAGTCATGAGCCAATGGCAACATCAAGAAATTGTGCAAGTACAGGAGTGCTTCCCGATCCTGTTAGACCTAAACGTGACATCAAGAGACCTAAGAAATTCAATGATTACGTTCTATATTAGTTATAATGTTTGCTATAATCTTTTCTTAAGTGAAAAGATGTACGAATTTATAGTTATGTTGTTTGTTTTTAGTTACCACTACTATGTATTCTGTGGTGCCCGACTGTCAATTGTCAGTCAGTCAGCTGACACATAATAGACAGCAGCTTGCAAGCACCCCCGTTAAATAAATAAACATACTTAAATGTAATTACCAATTACTAAATTCGATGAGTTACGAACAATAATCGTTAACTCAAATAGGACGAAAGTTATAAAATAAAGTAGAGAAAGAAATGGATGTAGTACACAAGATAAAGTAGAGAAATCAGAGCGAATGATGAACAGATAGATAAAATGATAGAGAAAGTGAACAAAAGTCAGCGAATGAGAGGTGCAAGAAAGATGAGTAAACGCAAAATAGAAAAATATGAAACCGAAATGGAAGAAAATTGAGAGAAACAAATGGAAAAACGGAATATTTGAGAGAAGAAACAGATATAAAGCTGAAGTTAGGGAGGAAAAGCATAAGAGAGGAAATAGAAGAAAACTTTAAAGAACAATGGAGTAGAGCAGAGAGACAAGGCAAAACGAGCAAAGCAAGTAGAATTCAAGGATAGGGGAGACAAGTTTAAAAGAAAACGAAAAGGAAATAATAGGTGTCGGCGTGCGAACAAATATAATAATGGTGGCAGGAACAGGAACTGGGATAATTACATAGATAATTTTAATATAGAATATGATCGCAGACGAGGGGAAGAATCTGATGAATGTAATGAGCAACGGAAAAGGCAAAATAACGTATATGGGTATGACGCAGGAGTAAAAATGGGTAACAGTGCGAAACAAATGGCAATGAAAATGATGGGAGTGAAAAACAATGAAGATGGAAAGACGCAGACAATGTTAGAGGGTAGAATAAGGGTGGATGACTATGTCGACGGTATACGAAACCGAGACAGGTATACGAAACCGAGACAGGTTAATTATATATCCACTAGAGCAAGAAAATTATTAAACAAGCAGAAAAATCAAAAGACACTAATCTTTTCGAAATGTCTAAAATAACAGTAGACCTGAGAACGTCTTGAAGCTGATCTCAGAAGACTAAAGTTCGCTAAAATTTGGTAAAATAACCATAACTGAACCGGTTCTATTCGAAAAGAGATGGAAAGCAAGAGCCTATAAGTAGCAAGGTCGGACGACAGAAGAGATAAAATATCAAAGAGGGGCTGTAGCCAAACGTAGTTAGCATATAAAACTCGAGGGATAAGACATGGAAAAGCAAAAATTAAAAAAGAAAAATGTGCAACGATGACCGGAAAAACACCAAAGATGAACAGAGCAAGCTAAGTAATGTAAAATTAATGAAATACTGAGGTGGAGAGAATATAAAATATTGATATATGGTGAAAAATATTAGGAAAAGAAGTACCAGATGGTATAGCGAAACCAGTAAGTAATATTAAAGCCTATAGTAGGCAATAATGCTGGATATAATAAATTAATGAATATTGATATGTGATAAATGAAATGGAGTAAGAATATAAATGAAACAGAGAAAACATAGGGGCTTGTAAGTTTTGAAGAAGGGAAGCCATATCAAAAAAATGAGAATATATAGAAAATGGTAAGGTATGCTGAAAAGTTGCAAAAGTGAGGAAAAGAAAAAGTTGGAATTATGACGTAGTTGCAAATCAAGAAAAAATGTTCAGGACGCAGCAAGTGCATTATAACAGTGAATTTTCATAAGAATTGTACACTATCAGTATTATGAAAACTAATTCCTTAAATTTAAAAGGACCTGGGAGACCGGTTTTAGAGGTCCCAGTTAGCGATTATTTGAATAAGTTTCAATTTTCTATGGAGCTAGAAAATTATACTTTGGTAGAGATATATGTATGTACTGCAAAGCTCTTTAAAAAATTGTTACAAATTTCATTACAGTCACAAAAGTTTTTTAGAAAAAAAAAATTTACAAAGGAAATGTATCTGCCAAATCATAAATATGGCAGGTGTTTTTCCTTTTAATTGCTCAGATGGTTTTGTTTTAGTCAACACAATCGAACTACTTTTTGCAAACAAAACAACAAAAAATGTTTTTTTAAAAACAACTTGTAGTTATCCGCAAAGCTCATTATGTTATGTTTCTTTAATTTAGTACCCAGGCTGCGTTTATATGTGTTACTATGGTTCAAGATTGAAGATTCTAGCTTAATAGGAAATTGAGTTATCGTGTTAGAAATTAAAATATTTCAAATAAAATTGGTTTATTCAGAATTAATATAATTACTAAAGATCACATGCCAACAACTCAACAACTCATAATAATCTAATTGAAATGTTCATCTTGAATACAGCCAGGTATCCCCCTTCATCCTTGCCCTTCTTACATATCGTCACTCAGTCTGTTTACTTAAGCCATACGCCAACTACTTTTGAATATACACACAACCAGTGTCGGCGCGCTTCCAAGATTGCCAAACTGTTATTTTCAATAACTAGCAATCTTACATTCGGCCTATCCTGGCCTACAGTATGACCTCATACTGTGAAACGTAACAGACTGCGACATGCAATCCATAAACCCGGAGAAAACTAAAATTCAAGATACATAGTGCCTTACTTAAATTCTACTTAAATACAAATTAAACAAGTATTTTCAATTAAAAATAACATTTAACTCAGATAAAATCCTAACACTTAATTAAACTGTTTTAAGTTTTTTTTTGACATGTCCGTTCTAATCACTGGACACTATCTGTTGGTATCTACTCTGGGCAGTTATTCGTCTATACTGTGCAATAAACTCAAACATCAACCCTGCCAGTGATTCCTCCTCACTAACACTGGGTCCCCAATTTATACTCGGAAACGACAGCTCTGTTGGAGACCGAAGTCCGTAACACTAAGACGGCGTTTTGTATTTTCAACGACTGCTCTGTTAGGGACCGCGGTCCGTAACACTAAGACTGCGTTGTGTACTTTTAACGACTGCTCTGTTAAAGACTATCCTGTCTTTAGCACTGAGACTGCGCTAACCTTTCCGAAAGCTGACTCTGACAAGAACGCCTGCCCCCGTCACTGAGTCATATTTCTAGAATAATGCACTATAGGGAATAACTATCTGCCCGCGACACATGATTGTCAATTTACAATTGAGCCGTTACCCTCGGTCTCAATTTGTCCACTGCCGCTACTGTTGCGGACTTCCGGTAGCCTTCACGCAAGTCTTCAATCTGATAACGATCATTATACAAATACTTCGTTATCTTGAAGGGTCCCTTTAATTTTGGTAATAATTTCTTACTTACCCCATTACTTGGAGCACTGGTTATGAGCACAAGGACCAAGTCACCTATTTTGTACTTATCTGCCTTTCGTCTAGCTTGGTTATAACGCTCCAACTGCTTGGCTTGGTCTGCAGTGATATGCTATGTTGAATCCTCCGCCGCACTTCTTTTAAATCAAGTCGGGGTAAATCAACCTGCACTTCAGCCAGCAGATTAGCCTCCACAGACCATCTTGGTCGGTAACCCAGCAACGCTTCGGACGGGGTGCTGCTAATGCCCTTGTTGAAACTTGTGTTCATAGCAAGTTGAACCTCCTTAACATAAAGGTCCCAATTTGTACTGTCGTCATCCGCACTCCGAGCAGCTAGCGCGCTCACAACTGTCTTGTTATAACGCTCGCATTGTCCGTTTGCTCGTGGCGTGGCGACCGCATTTAAAATGTGTTTTATTCCGTACGTGTTGCAAAACACTTTAAACGTTTGGGGCGTAAATGCACTTCCACGGTCACTTATGATTCTAGTCGGGGTTCCAAAAAGGTGCATTACGCCCTGTAACGCCTTCACGACCCATCGTGTTTGCTGAGTCTTCACTGGCTCTATTACAACAAATTTCATAAAAGCGTCCACAATCACTAACAGAAATTTGTTACCCCTCACGCTTGTTTCAAAAGGTCCGACATGATCAAGACAAATTGTATGGTATGGTTGAGCGATCTTTTCTATTGAATGTAACTGCCCTTGCTTCTTGCCCGGGGTATATTTATAATATAAACAATTTAGGCAAGCACTAACATACTTGGTCACAAACCGGCGCATACTCGCAAACCAATAGTTCTGCTGTAAACGTTTTAATGTATTTTCTACTCCACTGTGTCCAGCGTAATCATGGCATAGCCTGTATACTTGCCACCGCACTTCTTTAGGCACTACCCAGGCACTTTTTCCTTTGTCCAATTTCCTGTAGACTTTATTATCTCGTAGGAAGTATTCCTTGAAATAAATCTTATTATCGTCTGTTTGCTGACCACTTGTCAGAATTTTTCGAATTCGTGACAACTGATCGTCTTGCATTTGAGT
This sequence comes from Tillus elongatus, assembly GCA_964006375.1. Lineage (NCBI taxonomy): Eukaryota > Metazoa > Arthropoda > Insecta > Coleoptera > Cleridae > Tillus > Tillus elongatus. The sequence goes on along the minus strand of OZ023263.1, from coordinate 124,119,947 downwards.
CGCTACAATCCAATCGCCTTCAACTAAATCCGTCGCATTCAGTTCAACAACCCTGCAGTCCTGTTCTAGGTATCGACTCAACGTGTCTACATGTGACATTTTTTCCCTGACCTATACTTTATTTCGAAAGTATATTCCTGAACTTCCAACCACCATCTGGCCACACGAGGGATCAAGTCTTTCTTGGTGAAGGTAGTTCTCAGAGCATTACAACCTGTAATCACAATCAATTCGATACCCAACAGATAAGCGCGAAAATGCTTCAAAGCTAGCACTGCCGCCAACGTCTCCAACTCGTAAGAATGGTATAGTCTTTGATCTGGAGAAGCTTGCTTGCTGAAATATGCGACCACTGTTTGCACTCCCCTTTCTCTTGTCTGCAGAAGGGTTGCTCCAAAACCCATACTACTTGCGTCAGTGTGCAATTCTGTCCGATAAGATGGATTGTATATGGCAAGCACTGGCCGTGTAACCAATGCTCGCTTAAGATTTTAGATTGCTCTGGTCCCCAATGCCACTTTACATTGGTCCGAAGTAGTCGAGTCATAGGCTCAACTTTTCTGGCATAGTCTTTTATGTGTCGTCGAAAATATCCTGATAACCCTAGGAACTGGCGTACCAGTTTCGTGTTCTTGGGGGCCTGCATACCCTGTACAGCTTGTACTTTAAGACTCCTCGGTCGTACACCAGCAGCAGAGATTTCCTTAAATACATTTAGTAGGTCATAACATTTCTGTTTTGTGACGTCATCAACATCACCAACTGTAATCTCGATTGTTCCATCTGTTGCACATGTGATCGGCGAATTGTTCACCAAGCCTGATGATAACTTTAGCTCTGCTAATTGAAGTATCGCTATCTCATTACCTACTTTGACAATCATAACATCTGGTCTATTTAAAAAGTCACATCCTATGATGCAGTCATGTGTTATGCTGTCATCTCGCATAACAATAATGTTAACATACGCCTCTGCTTCCTTTACTCGAACTCGAGTCGTCAATGTCCCAATACTAGACACCAAACCTCCATTAAAATTTCTCAGAAAACCGTTTTGTGGATTGTAAGTCAACCCCAAAGACTTCACAACTGACTCTTTCAGTAAGCCAGTGTCAAGCAGACATCTCACCTTTCTCCATTTACTTTACAGGTAGTCATGAATAAATTATTTTCTGACTTATCTGAAACAATATGATTCGTCGCCTTAGCCGTATTCGCAGAGTTATCCCCATCTCCTCTCTTATAATTTGTTTTTCGATTTTTATTTTGGGGACACTCACTACGGAAATGACCCTTCTGTTGACATAAAACAAATAACTGACTCTTTGGATTTTATAATCCCGGTTGTACTGCTACTCTTGGTGCCATAATTCCTTTTTACGTTTCGATTAACTTCACTTTACTTTCGAAAATGCTCTATATTGTCAGTTTTAAGATCAACTCTAGTTATTTTAGGAACGGAACCCAATGCACACAAAAAGGCATATAGTTTAGTTGTATCCGCACATTGTGACGTCATAGTCGCCCGTTTTACATCGTTGTCTAAAATGCCCTCAATGATGGAATCCACTAAATAGCTTTCAGGTATTTTAACATGCATTGCCTTAATTTTTGCTAGCTTATTAAAACAATATTCACCTAAATTCTGACCTGGCATCGCGACATAATTAACTGCTTCCTTAAATAGTTTACCAAAAGGTAAGGGTTTCCTAAATTGCCGCACTAATGCCTCTTTAAAGTCGTGCCAGTCTATTCGGATAAAATGCTTTGAATCGTACCACCTTTGCGCCATGCCCTGAAGTCTCCCTGCGACCACACGGAGAATTTCTAATGACCTCCACTGGTACGCGTTGGCTATTTCATCCACCCGCACGACCCACGATTCAACAGAAGGTGTGCAATCCGCCGGATTAAATATCGGTATCAACGCTTCATCCGCCGCCACTGGCATTCTTCCCTGCTGCGGGGTTCCGTAATTATTAGATGAGCTAGTAGTGGATCGCTTTAATGTGAGAATGCGTTTTTTTAACCTGCGTAGTTCCCTACTCCTCGACTTAGACCTGGAGCCCGCCCGAGAACGCTTGTGTCCACGATTTCTACGTTCACGAGAGCGACCCGGCGTCCGCCGTCCTTCAATAGACTGAGATCGCGAGCGCGAAGCCTCGCCCGTCGCACTTCGAGACCGGGACTTTTCTTTGTCTTCCCTTGGCATTGTACAAACAATTAACAGTCAACAATTAAATAATCACTTAGGTCCAAACCGTACACGTAATAAATTGTCTCAACATGCAATAAATCAGTAATTTCAATTCAGTAATGCAGTAAAGTAAAGCAAAAACTTACAGTAATGTCCACTGTTGCATGAATAATTACACAAAAAACACTGAGACACTCGTGTGTACGTTATCCCACACTTCTGACTTTGTTAGAAATTAAAATATTTCAAATAAAATTGGTTTATTCAGAATTAATATAATTACTAAAGATCACATGCCAACAACTCAACAACTCATAATAATCTAATTGAAATGTTCATCTTGAATACAGCCGGGTATCCCCCTTCATCCTTGCCCTTCTTACATATCGTCACTCAGTCTGTTTACTTAAGCCATACGCCAACTACTTTTGAATATACACACAACCAGTGTCGGCGCGCTTCCAAGATTGCCAAACTGTTATTTTCAATAACTAGCAATCTTACAATCGGATTTAAAATATTTTTTCAGAAACTCTACAATAATATTAAAATTATTAAAATTCACTATTCGCTACCAAAACGTACTTGCTGTCAAGCCTTGCTGGTTTCTTCCAATTATAATAAATGTTCAAATTAATATATAACGCAATTGCTAATACTGAATAACTAAGAGGACAAGGAAACAACTATGCATATGTGCTAATGTACTTTATTAATTAGAAAACGGAATTTTCCACGAAACAATAATCATTTTTCTCTGCATAGATGTAATTTTGCGATTACAATTCGTTTTTAAATTAAGTTATTCATTTTTAGATAACACACTCAAGTATTATTCTACAAACTTGGTGAAATTTTATTCAAAGACGCATGATCTGTTTTTAAATCAATTTCATTTGTAACCGGTGCACACATATGTGTAGAGGTTTATCCATGCGTCGTGCGTGGGTGTATGTGCGTGCGTCGTGTGTGCGTGTGCGCGCGCGCGTGTGTCCACCTAAACCTAGTAAACATTTATATAAAAATAAATTGAATTTTAACAAAAAAGTAAATTCGTAATTCACGACCCAAAACATTGAGATATCTCCTTGAGTCAAAAAATATATGAATGACTGATTAGGTCGCTATATTGAATTTCTATTCCTTGTATAAAATTGTCACCTATCACCAACCAGTTGCTCATGATAAGCACACTTAGAAGACCCAAATCACCACAACCCATTTTAACAAACCTGACGATGGTTTCACTAACCAAGTTAGCGTCATTAGAGGATGAGTAATTATTCAGAATTATTCATCCTCTGATGACGCTAACTTGGTTAGTGAAACAATCGTCAGGTTTTTAAATGTGTTGTGGTGATTTGGGTTCTCCAAGTGTGATGATCAGTGCTCATCGCAGGTTCCAATCTTCACTTAGTGAATTGGTCATGGCAATTTGCAAATGGATAAAATATATGTGTAGGAATTTTACAAGATTAATTTTCTTAGCAAAGGGATAAATGTATGGAATTGTAATATTATTATTTTTTTGATCACATAAAAAAGGTTAGTATGCAAAAAAGTGTAGAATTGCGAAAGACTCTTATAAAAAACATGTCGCCCTTTTGCAGGTTTGTTATTTCATTTCCAACAGTTCCTAGTTCTTTAATTGGAAATATTCGAACGCCTTTCAACAAGTGTGACCTTGAACATACATAAATACAAAGGACATACCATAAATATATTTCTTATTCTAGTAGGTTTCTCCTGTATTCTGTATTATTGTATTTTTACAAACCATATACCGTTATTATATTGGATGACAAAACGAAATAAATATCTGAACTCTTGCCAGTTTATAAAGATGTTTTATAGACAAAAAGTATAATAATTGAATAAAAAAATTAAAATAATTCATCGATTTTGGGAAAAATTGACAGGTGTGTTACTTTCCACTTATCAAATGTGGCGGACATCTCGATTTATTGGGCTTGTGATAATAGCTTCACAGACAGTCACGCTTTTGCAATAAGAGGAATGAATTTGCTTAGAAACGATTAGATAGGTATGAAAATGTACCTGGCGGGCTTTTCCAATGTGGGATCGTCAGTGCTTATCGCAGGTATAAGATTCAAATATAAAATTCATAGATACCTAGAATAAGTGACAGTTTTGTTTATACGTAGTGTTATTATGAAACGAGTTTTATATAAATATACTAATAGATTTTTATAAGTCTCAAGTTTCGGTGTAAATAAATTAATACATATGATAATTCAGACTCGATGCCCTGTTAAATTTTTTTTGGTATAGTCTAAACAAGCGAAGATATCGTATTTCTCAAAATGTTCGTAAGTTTGGTTTACGAAAAACAGCCAAATTTGAAAATAAAACAGGGTATTTATATAACAGTGACACGGCAGAGAAAAAATTTTGGGAACGGTCACTGCACTAGCATACTGCAAAATTTTTATTACGAATTATTAAGATTAGAATTTTTTTCGTTGTTTATTAAAATAGACCCATAATGTTGTGTATTTTTAAGAAGCCTATGCAAATTAATTTCTTGTATACAGGTGCCCCATCAAAAAAACATTGGTTAATATTTCAAAATTAGTAATATTTAGAAAAAAACGAACTAAATTTTACGTAAAAAATTTTAAAAAGATTCATTTTTACCTTTTTGACAAGCTGTCAGGCAACTGAAAATAGTGTACCTGAAAATGCAATATTTTCAAAATCGCCCTGTAGCTCCGAAACTAAGAGGGCTATGCCAATTTTTGTTTGCGGCATTTTTCGTTTCACAAAAAAGTAGCTCAAGTAGGCGAAAACCGCAAGGTTCTATCTTTACTAATAACCGAGATACCCAGCAATTGCAACCAAACTGGGACATCAGTACAAGCACATAGCAATGAACTCAACTAAATAAACTCTAGAACCTCATTCATAAATGCGTTATTTAGTATTTTCAATACCATTTGGACCAACAGCCGAACAGGTCAATATTATCTTTTCAATTGTCAACTTATGACGTAAAAATTACATTTATGACGTCACCTATTTCTGACTTCTGACGTCATCATAAGTGTTTTTAAATAACATCCATATTTTTTTGCTGCTATTTACTACTATAGCATTATTTATTTTGTAAATTTAATAGAAAAAATTATCGAACCAAGGAAAACAAAAAGAATTTACTGCAAATATTCAAATTGTTCTCCACCTACCATTTGGCATTGACCAGATATTGCTATATTTTTGGTATCTATCTATCTCAATTAGCGGTCTCAGTAGCTTAGTAGGTAGACCATTGGCTTTCGTTTCAGATGTTCTGGATTCGCTTCCCACCACAGCTTTTTATAAATTATAAATAATTGTAGTGTGTGTGTGTGTTTTGTTTCTTTAACGTCGGCCTATTTCCGCGACTATGGCCAATCACCGACACCAGGGAGCAGTTCCACCTCACTATTCTGGAAATTTTGCCGAACCCCTGCCTTTCTATAAGGAGGGTAGGGATCTCTAACGTGCCCAACATTGCATGGACACGGGACCGATGGCTTTACGCCCTCTCCGAAGGGCGGAACGTGCAGACATTCAACTTGCTCAAATACAATGCCAAAACCTCGTTTGATGTTAATGTTACAGTTTGTACTGAAAAAGTCAAAGGAGGACCCCGGGATCGAACCCAGTACCCTTCGGTTCAGAGGCACACGTTCTTGCCCCTGTTATTGTTATTTCACAACATTTTAGCGAACTTTAGTTTTCTGAGATCAGCTTCAAGACGTTCTCAGGTCTACTGTTATTTTAGACAATTTCGAAAAGATTAGTGTTTATTAACACTGTTAGTACCGTTTATATAACAGTATTGGTTTTCCTGAACTTCTAAATTTAAATTCGTACCCATCTGATATTTTAAATTCCCCTTTTTCCTGGCTTATCTCTGCATCTCTTTGAAATGAACTTTTAAATGGCATTCATTATTTTGCATTTTTTTTGTTTCTCATAGGATCTGACTTTTGCCTTACATATTTCTACAAATTGGAAACGTTTCGATCATTTTTTATATATATTTTGCTTTCTTCGTGTGTATACGGCACTCGTACTTTTTTCTGTTTCAATCACACCCCTACTTATATATCTATATAACATTTTTGTCATATGGTTTCACTTATTTTGCTTATTTTCTTTATTTTCATTTTCACGTACCATATCATTTCTTATACCTATATCATTATTTCTATATTTCTTTATAATCACCATCTATATACTTTCTTGACTTCCCTACAATATACACAATTTTCTTTTTCCACATTGCATTACTAATATAAATTTTCAGTTTCCTTTTTCTTAAATCTCCATCTTTCTATTTTCGAGTTTGTCGAGTGACTTTACATCTTTATTTGGGCTTTTAATGATGTATCTACCCTTATTTTTATTTTATTTATTTAACTTACTTATGTTTTTTGTTTTATAAATGTTTTTCTCATTAATTTGTTGGTTTTGTTGCATATGTCTTGTCCGTCTTGTGATTTTTCTGGTTATTTAATAATTTTCTTGCTCTAGTGGATATATAATTAACCTGTCTCGGTTTCATATACCGTCGACATAGTCATCCACCCTTATTCTACCCTCTACTCTGCGTCTTTCCATCTTCATTGTTTTTCACTCCCATCATTTTCATTGCCATTTGTTTCGCACTGTTACCCATTTTTACTCCTGCGTCATACCCATATACGTTATTTTGCCTTTTCCGTTGCTCATTACATTCATCAGATTCTTCCCCTCGTCTGCGATCATATTCTATATTAAAATTATCTATGTAATTATCCCAGTTCCTGTTCCTGCCACCATTATTATATTTGTTCTCACGCCGACACCTATTATTTCCTTTTCGTTTTCTTTTAAACTTGTCTCCCCTATCCTTGATTTCTACTTGCTTAGCTCGTTTCTTCTTGGTTCTTTTATTCCCCATGCCTTGTCTCCCTACTCTACTCCATTGATGTTTAAAGTTTTTTACTATTTCCTCTCTTATGCTTTTCCTCCCTAACTTCAGCTTTCTATCTGTTTCTTCTCTCAAATTTTCCAATTTTCCATTTGTTTCTCTCAATTTTTCTCCCATTTCGCTTTCATACTTTTCTATTTTGTGTTTACTCATCTTTCTTGCACCTCTCATTCGCTGACTTTCCTTCACTTTCTCTATCATTTTATCTATCTGTTCATCATTATGTACTACATCCATTTCTTCCTCTACTTTATTTTATAACTTTCGTCCTATTTGAGTTAACGATTGTTGTTCGTAACTCATCGAATTTAGTAATTGGTAATTACATCTAAGTATGTTTATTTATTTAACGGGGGTGCTTGCAAGCTGCTGTCTATTATGTGTCAGCTGACTGACTGACAATTGACAGTCGGCCACCACAGAATACATAGTAGTGGTAACTAATAACAAACAACATAACTATAAATTCGTACATCTTTTCACTTCAGAAAAGATTATAGCACACATTATAACTAATATAGAACGTAATCATTGAATTTATTAGGTCTCTTGATGTCACGTTTAGGTCTAACAGGATCGGGAAGCACTCCTGTACTTGCACAATTTCTTGATGTTGCCATTGGCTCATGACTGACACTTGCATAGTCTAGTTCACTCAGGATTATTGTCTATGTCAGTTAAGAATTCGGGTGAAGGCTCACTAGCAGGGTCATTGACAGTGATGTTTGGATGTTGGTCTATATCAGGGGGTTGAGAACGTTTGAATTCATTATTTGACATTCTTAGGTCTCTGCGGTTTTGACGAATTAACTTACCAGCTTCATCCTCGACAATGTAAGACCTTAGAGATCCATGTGGACTAAGGACTCTCGCACTTTGCTACTGAGTCCCCTTGTTAATTAATACGCTTTGATTAGCCTTCAGTGGTATCAGATCCTTTGGACCTCGATCATAGTAGAACTTTTGTGAGTTTTGATTTTTTCTGAACGACTGGTGAAGCATAATATTACTTTTTTTCCTTTGGTTTTAGTTGAGTAGACAGGCATGGAAGTTTTGTTTTTAAGCGACGACTATACACTGGGTGAAAACTATGTGCTGACATTAGGTGTATTTCTATATTCTAATAAGGCTAAATCCAACTCTGAATTTTTCCGTATCAAGTTTTTGACAGTACCAACAGCTTTTTCTGCTTGGCCATTGGACTATGCAAATGTCGGGCTGGTAGTGATAATTTTGAAATTATAATCATTTGCAAACATTTTGAATTTAATGCTCGAGAAGGGCACATTATCTGCTATAAGTACATCTGGTATACCTTGTCTGGAAAATACTTCCTTGAAATGACTAATTAGTTCAGTCGACTCTTTATCATGCAGTTTTTTCACTTTAAACCACTTACCATATGAATCAACTATAACTAGATATTCACGGCCACCATAATGCATAACATCTAGACCAATGTCTGTCGGGTATAGGGTAGGGTTGTAAGGACTCTTTCTGTTTTTTATTCTGATACTGTTCACAGATTCTACAGTCACTGATGAAATCTTATATGTCTCGTGACATTCGCTTCCAGTATAGAGATACACGAGCTTTTGCTTTAGTTTTTTCAATACCTAGATGTGTTTCATGCAACAGTCTAAGAAATGTTGTAGTTAGTGATTTAGGAACGACAATTTTATCATCATATAGAATTATGCCCTCATTTATAGTAATATCGTACGTAATTTTCAAAAGTGTTTCAGGTCTCCACATAGACTTGACGTTTTAGTTGGCCAACCGTTTTCAGTAAATGCAATTACCTTTTTCAGAGTTGCATTATCACTGGTTGATTTTTGTAATTTACTTTTCTTTTTCTAGCATCAGAACGTACTTGTGGATAGAGTGAACTATAAAAGAGGGTTCCCAATCATATTTATCTTTCAAGAATGAGCGTGATAAAAAGTCAGCTAGGTACATATATTTAATATTGAACTTCTAAATCATATTTAACAGTCTTAATCTCATACGTTGCAGCCTAGCTGTGGTTTGATTTATGCTCTTAAAGATACTATCTAACGGCTTAAGATCAGAAAGTACTATTATAGGATGTCCATATATGAAATAATGAAGGCGTTCACAGGCAAACACAATCGCAGTCATTTCCTTTTCCATTTGAGAATAGTTTTGTTCAGATGAAAGTAAGAGCGCATGATACAATAACTACTGGCTGTGAATTTTGGAGCAAACATGCCCCCAGACCGTCTTTTCTTGCGTTTGTTCGTATGAGTATGGGTTCATTAGAGTTAAATAATTTTAAGATTGGAGGGTTGGCTAATAAGTCTTTTAAGGTTCTAAAGGCATCTGTGTGTTGAGAATTCCAGTTATACTCAACATTATGCTTTGTTAATTCTCTCAGTGAAGACGTTAATGAGCTCATATTGGGAATAAACTTGGATAAATACTTAAACATACCTAGAAAACTGATTGGATTTATTACTGGGCTTACCTCAGGATTAAGAGAAATATGGTGTTGCCCTAGAATTTTCCCAATACATTTAAAAACAGAAGAGTATTTCTTGAGCAGTGTATCACTTTCTATACTATCGATTCGCTTTATTAGATCTAATTTGATGCAATCAGTCAGTCCTAATATTGGCTTTGATTTAGAATTAAATACAGAAAACTTGACAGTTCCACTAGTATACTTTGATGTTTTGCATTTCAAGGTTGCTATTCCAATTGGCTTTAACTTGAACTCATTACTGCCGTAGGAAACTAGGGTAACATATTTTTTCTCTACATTTGTATTGGAGTCTACATACTGTAGGGGAAGCACACTTATTTCAGCTCCAGTGTCCAGCTTAAATTATATCTTCTTGCCTTCAACTTCGATGGTTTTGGTCCACCTGGCTTTACTATTGGATATATCGTCTCCAACCTCTTCAATATAAGTGCAGTTGGTTTCTCTTGACAACTCTGCACTTTCTTCTGTTACTTCATAATCATGAACATTTCTACTTTGCGTATTTGACGATTGAATTTTAGAGCGACACATACTTGCAAAATGATTTCTTTTTTCGCATTTGTGACAGGTTAATCCAAATGCTTGACACCTATTCACTGAATGGTTTCATCCACAATTTCTGCATTTAATAATTTGTTTTGCTTCTTCCGTAGTTCTAGACTTTGAGTTTACTATTTTAGAGCTGTATTTTTTCTGCTTTGAGACAAAATTAATAGAGCACTCATCAGTCACCTCTGTGATCTGTTCTTTGCAGATTCCTAAATTGTGTAAATATTCAGCAGTTTTTTTCAAGTCAAGATTGGGTTTGTTCAATCACTTTTCTTGTAATTTTTTTATTTGTTAGTCCAAATATTATCTAGTCTCTGATTATATTGGCAGTTTCATCTCCATATTCACATTTTTCTGCAGCTACTTTCAGTTCTGTTGAATACATGTGAAAGGATTGACCTTCTTTCTGCTTTATGTGAATAAATCTGAACCTTTCATATATACAATTTTTTCTTGGTTTACACTACACTTCAAATTTTTGTAGCATAACATCCAGTCTTCTTTCTTCCTGTGGAATTTTATTGTCTTGTAGATCTTGACACCTTCATCACCAATTGTGTTTAGGAAAATTGCAATTTTACGCTCTTCGGTTAGCTCCTTCTGAGTAGTTGCTGCGAGGAATATTTCAAAATCTTCTCTCCACATGTCCCATTCTGATGCATTTTCGTAAAAATTCATTTAAGGGGGTCTTCTGAGAATTGGTTCCGTCATTTTATTCTGTTTTACAATGCTCAAAATATGTGAATTTGAATACAAAACGTTAATTAGTTTCAGTCGCTGAATGTGTTTATACACCTGACACCATATTTGAGTTAAGGATTATTGTTTGTACCTCATCGAATTTAGTAATTGGTAATTATAGGCACATTACAACATTTAAGTATGTTTATTTATTTAACGGGGGTGCTTGCAAGCTGCTGTCCATTATGTGTCAGCTGACTGACTGACAATTGACAGTCGGCCACCACAGAACACACAGTAGTGGTAACTAAAAACAAACAGCATAACTATAAATGCTTACACGTTCTGTCTCGTTTTTCTCCTCTACCTTTCTTTGTACATCTTTTTTCTTGCATATATTTTTCAAATTTTCCAGTTATTTTAACATCCATTTCGTTAAGTCGTTCATTTATCAGTTTTATGCCTTCATACATTGCTTTCTTTATCTCTTGTTTTATTCCGCTTATATTTTGTTTAAGCTTGTCGACTTTTTCTCCTATTTTATACATTTTCTCATTCATATCCCTTTTACTTTCATTTATATTCCATTCTTGTCTTTCAAACTTCTCATTCATATCCCCTTTACTTTCATTAATGTCTTGTTTTATACACTGCATATTTTGTTCTTGTTGGTCTACTTTTTCTCCTATATTGTTTATATTCCGTTCTTGTCTTTCAAACTTCTCATTCATATTTTCATTAATACTCTGCATCATTTTAATTCATGTTTCAGTGTCACTGTCTGGTTTTTGTTTAGTTGGAAATGTATCGTCTACCTTGTTTTTGTCAAGTGCCGGTTCTTCTACTACGATTTCTTCTCGTCTGTATTCCCTTATTTCTGTTTGTTTCTCTATATTTTCACCTGCTTCTTGTTCAAATGTTCTTTCCTTATCCATTTCCGTACTTTCTTGCTGTCCATGTTCCCCTTCATCTCCCCTGTCCTGTCTGTCTTTTGTTACTTTTCTTCCTCTTGGCATTTTTAGCGCTGTTGTTTTGTTTTTGTTGAAATTCGTGCAAGAATTTTCAAGGCTCCACCGTTTTGGCGACCATTTAATATGTATTGCATTGTATTGTTAGTTTTCGTTCTTCTAGTTATTTTCTAGATTGTAGGTTTTATATTGGTTTTATAAATTTGTTATTTACCATTAAAAGATGTATTTCAACTGATTATTATTATTATTAGTCACGTTCCACGTTTAGGGCGCTATTTATCGTATATTGTAGGTGTTTTTATTTCCTTATGAAGTTGTGTGTGGTTATTTTTATAGTTTTATGTGTAGTATAGGTTTCGTATAAATGGTTTTATGCGCTATATATATATATATATATATATATATATATATATATATATATATATATATATATATATATATATATATATATATATATATATATATATATATATATATATATATATTGATATGGTTTCTATAAGGGGTTACATATACATATATATACACAACCCATACAAAACCTAAACAAACAACAACAAAAAACCTACTCTTGGATGTATAATGTCTAGGCGGTGAATGATTGAAGTCCATGAACTGCTAGTCTGTTTGTGAAATTTTACAGGCATTTTAGAAGACCTGATATAAAAATTTAAATCTCAGGATTGATTACCAAAACAATGACTTATGTATGGATAAAAAAAAAGTAAGACAAGAATAAGAATTGTAAACTAGTCTATAAGAGTGAAAGGTCTAGACGAAGTGAAAGTGATATCAAAGACAGAAAGGACTGCATAAAAATGATAAGACATAGTGCGAATAGATTAAAAAGATACCAAAACCTTTTTTTTTTTTAATTTAGTGTAAATATTGGACAATAAGAAATATGTAAGTAGTTATTAGGTAGGTTAAGATGTTCATGTTTAGTATAATTAGGAAGTTTATAGTATTAATATTTATTAGGATTAGGCTTGTCAAATTGTATAACCTAGAAACTATGGAACAGATGATTTCATTCAATTTAAAACGTCAAAATGACAATGACAATATCTTAGATAGGTTAAGGAATTCTGTCAAAAATAGTGTATATAAATATAAAGTATAGAGTAAGGCATAAAAGCTATAACAAGGTTACCCCGGAAATGAGGATACAAACAAAAAAATTTTAAGAGGAATTTGGAAGGCGGCGAACAAGAAATTTTTCACTTGGAGACGGTAGCCATGAGAAAAATAAACAGATTATTATTATAAAAATTATTAGAAAGTTGGATTATTAGAAAAAATTTGGAACAAGGAAAATTGTGTTAGAAATTTGGGAACGAGAGGTTGAAGTGAAAAACTTTAAGGAAACAGATACGAGACTGGCAGATCACCTTGTAGCAGCAGAAGAACTAGTCGGCAGAAGAAGAGTTTGAGAATAAAATCGTAAGTGTGATCGTCATAATACTTACTTTCTGTGGCACAGCTACAGCATCAAAAAACGTATTATACAAAACATTAAATTGCCATAATCTTTCAAAGCAACCATAATTCGACAATAGAGACCATCATACTACTTATCTCAGCACCGAACAGATCATGCATTGATTACACGTTAAATTTAGTAAAGTGAATAAGCTAGCGTTCTCCAGCTGGTTTGTCTTTATAGTCTATTTAGTGTAAGAGATCTATATAAGTAAATTTAAAAAATATATAGTAAAGCAATATACTGGCCAGTCTCTTTGTAAGGGGGTTGACTTTGTTAAATAAAATAAATAAAAACTGAATATTCAGCAAATGAGCAAAATATAAATATCTAATAGCAATAGGCATTTGTCATCTGCTTCAATATTATAATAAAAGTTTCTTATTGTGCGTTAAACTTAAAATTCTTGCTTTATTATTGTTCACACAAGTAAATATTTGGGAATGCCACTAATATTAAAAAGGTCAGTATCAGGAACAATAAAAAAGGGGAATTATAAATTGATAAATAGAGGAAAGGAGCAGTGCTCTAAAATTTTATATATGTAAACATTCGAAATTACAAAAAAAAACCAAAGGGGACTTGAACCCGCTTGCTTAATAAGCTCCCTGAGGTGAGAGGCAGTTCATGTATGTTATTAGTTGTTTTCTGTGTGTTAAACAGGTAAAAAAAATACATCGAGTACATCCAGGTGTAAGTTACACACACAAATACATATATTTCATAATAACAACATTTACAACACATTTCACTAAACTTTACAGGAACATAAAACTTAAAAGCTAAGATACCTAAAATATAACTAAAAAACTAAATATATATTAATTCTATATATTAAATTAAATTTAAAAACGATAGCTTATTACAAAACTATATCAAGTGTCGCCTAAACGTGGGAGCTTTCGAGGTCCACGAGTAAAATAAATAAAAAATAAACAAATAAATAAACAAAACGTAATAAGAAAGTCGGGAAAATGCCTAGAGGGAGAAAAATGACCACGCCAAAGGACAGACAGGACAGGGGAGACGAAAGACAACATGAACAGCAGGAAAGTGTGGAAATGAATGTTGAGAGAGTGTCTGAGGTAGAAATGAGTGCGAATGCGGAAGAAAGAATGGAAGTGATGTCACACGAAAGCATAAATGTTGATGAAATGGAGAATGTTAGAAGCGAAGAAGGAGAAAAAGAACAAGAAACGGAAAAGCAAACTGGTCCAAATAACGACGTTATGTTACAATATTTAATGCATATACAACAGAGTATGGCAAAGAAAGAAGACATGGACCGAATGGATCAAAAACAGGAAATAAGTATGAAAGAAATTGTAGAAAAATTTGTAATACAAAAACAAGAAATGAAAGGGGATATGTATAGCATGAAACTAGATATGAATGACATGAGGAAAGATGTAAATGAAAACATGAATGACAGGTTCGAAAAGATAAAAGAAAGTATGACTGAAAAGTTTATCGAACAAGAGCAGAATATGAGGAAAGTGAATGAGAGATTGGATAATATAGATGGAAAAATAACAGAGAAATTAAAAAAAAGCGTGGAAGAGGTGAAAAAGGAGCTGATACAGAAAGTAAATGACGAAGTAGAGGGCAAAGTACAAGAAAAATGCCAGGGCGTCATGGAAAGAATGAATGTAGCTGAAGACGAGATAGGCAGTATTATACAAGTGGGGAATGAAAGATATCTGAGGATGATTGGAGTGAGTACGGCAATAGAGAGGAAAGTTGAGAGTTATCAGAATGAGATAGGTGAGAAACTAACCGAGACGAATGAAAAAGTCGAAAGAGTGGAGCAAGTGGCTAGAGTAAATGTGGATGATTTAAAAAAATTAAAGGATGAGACGGAACAGCGAATGAATGTAGCGAGCGTCAGAATAGAAGAGAATGTGATACAAAAATTAGAGAGAATGGAGCGACAAATGAGAGCAGGCATGGGGAATGAAAGAATTATATACCAAACTACGAACGACACTGGACTCAAATTCACCGGACATGTAGACAAACTACACCCCAAGGTATTTATGACGAGCCTCCTGATAAAGCTAAGGAACATATATGATGCTCAGGACATGAAGGAAATTATAAGGCAGAGTTTAAAAGGGGATGCATTAATATGGTTCACCAGTAAGGAAGAAGGAATTGAGGATATGGAAGACTTTCAAGAAAAGTTTATAAGCCATTACTGGGGAGAAGCACAGCAGGCCATTGTCAGAGAAAAGCTGTACTTTGGCAAACACGATCCCAACGACCCCAGAGAATTGTATAGCTACGCATTGCACATTTACGATATGGCGCAGCACCTGACGCCAAAAATGAGGGAAGAAGAAATTATAGTTTATATTGCCAGGCACTTCAAAACCGAAATATCCGAAATAATAGGGATACAAAATATAAGAACCTTGGACCAACTCATAAACTACCTACAACGGGTTCAGAGAACAATGAGAGACAGATATAACGGAAGAAATACTGGAAGAGAAGAGTGGCGAAAGATGAACGAAGAAGGACAAAGAAGAAATGGACAATACAATGGCAATAGAAACTCTGGACAGAATAACAACAACAGATACAACGAACGGAACAACTACAATGAAAGAAGAGGTTACCAGAATGGACAAGGAAGAGACAACGAACAGAATAACAACAACAGATACAACGAACGGAACAACTACAATGAAAGAAGAGGTTACCAGAATGGACAAGGAAGAGACAACGAACAAAATAACAACAACAAGCGGAATAACTACAACAATGAACGAAGGGACTATCAAAGTGGACAAAGAAGGTACAACGACGGATATGACAACAACAGGCACAACTATGATAGAGCTAGGAACCAAAATAGAGGGATTTATAATAGGGAAAGGCAAGAATATGACAACCGAAACGACTACAATCGACAGGATGAGATAAGGGCTGATGAATTTAGAGCCAGAGTGAATGCGATGAGACAGATGAGAAATTCTGCGGAAGAGAATCAAGGACCAGGTGCTGAAACGGGGGCAATAAAGAAACAAAGATCTGTCGACCAACAAGGGGAGATTAGAGTAATGAGCGATGCAGTGGAGGCAGCGAGAGCAAGACTGCCCAATAGGGGTATGGACAATGCCATTGTCCATACAAATTTTTAAATGTGCACCGACCCGTAAGAGCAAATCACCCACACGCCATGGCAATTAACACATGTATATACGAACATCCCAGGGAGGTCTTTAAAAATGACAAAGAGGCAGATAATATAGGAGAAAATGTAGGTTTGATAATTTTGAAGGGCGAAGTAATTAACAAAAAGGTTAAAATATTATTTGACACGGGATCTGAAGCCTCTATTATCTCTGGAAGAATCGTACAACATTTAAGCGTGGGGAGAGTAAAAATACCAAAAATCACACTCGTAAATGCTAGGGGAAAGAAAATTGGGGAAATTAGTGAGACGATATCTGTGGAAGTAGGAATAAACAACGAAAAACTGGAGCTACAGCTGTTGATAATGGACGATATGGAATATGACATAATAATAGGCACTGATGAAATGGAGAGACATAAAATTATAATTGATTACCTGAATAGATACATAATAATTCGCAACGAGAGAATAAAAATGGAAAAATTTGAAGAAAATGAAGTAAATGGGGAGGATGGTAGTGTAGTTAGGAATAGTTCAGTGATGAAAGATCACGGTTTAAAGAATAAAGAAAAAGCTATATGTGAAGTAAGATATAGCAGATATGATGATGAAGTATATGAAAATGGGGATAATATGCAGATAAACTGCGGAAAAAAATATACAAAGCAAATAAAGGGAGTGCTAGAAAAATACAGAGGGTTAATTATAGATGAGACAAGAGTTGCGAAAAATTATGTACATCAGTTTAAAGTAAGAGGGTTAGAAAATTTCAAGGCAAAGTCATATCCAATTCCATATAAATACAGAAGAGAAGTAGCCGAAGAAATATTAAAAATGAAGCAGAGGGGGATAATTGAAAACAGTAACACCCCATATATAAATCCAGTAGTTGTCGTGAAAAAATCTAGTGGCGAGCTAAGACTATGTCTGGACGCCAGGAACATAAATAGTTGTTCAGTTCCACAGTATGAAGCCCCAGCGAACATTGACTCAATCTTTGGAAGGTTAACATGTTCGGAAGTATTTACGAAGATTGATTTGAAGCATAGTTTTTGGCTAATTCCGTTACACGAAAATAGCCGAGACTATACAGGTTTTACGATAGACGGAGTAGTCTATAGATTTGCAGTAGTGCCTTACGGGATTCAATCCGCATGTGCAGCACTAACAAGAGCACTACACACCATTTTGGACAAGTATGAACAATTCGTGGTACACTATGTTGATGATATACTGATAAGCAGTAAAGAAAAAGACCACCAAGAGCACGTTGAAACAGTTTTAAGAGACCTAGACAAAGCTGGTTTGAAGATAAATTTAGAGAAGTGCCAGTTTTATCAAAAAGAGGTAGTATTCTTGGGGTACGTAATTGACCAAGAGGGAATAAGAATGGACGAAAAACGTGTGGAGGCCATCAGAGAATTTAAACGCCCTACGAATTTAAAAACACTCAGGGGATTCATTGGCATGATAAACTATTTCAAGAGATTGGTCCCAAACTTGAGCGAGAAGTTGTACCCACTTATAAACATGCTCAAGAAAAATCAAAGTTGGAAATGGGACAATGAGAAAGAGGTAACATTTATCAAAATAAAGAGGAATTTTGTAATGGACTGAAAGTTTACTATCCTAGGTATGAATCAGAATTCACATTGAGAACGGATGCGTCAATTAACAAATTGGCAGGAGTGTTAGTACAAATGCAAGAGGGAGTGTAAGTGCCAATATGTTTTGTGTCGAGAGTAACGAAAGAGCACGAAAAGAAGTATAGTGTGACTGAATTAGAATTGGTGAGTGTAGTATTTTGTGTGGAGAAGCTGCGATTTTATTTGTTGGGGAATAAATTTGTGATCGAAACAGACCACCAAGCTTTGATCAGCATCCTCAAGAATAAATTCGTAAGCAATCGGATACATAGATGGGTGTTAATTATGCAAGAATACACGTATGACATAAGGCATGTGAAAGGAAGTTTGAATGTAGTGGCAGATGCTTTGACGAGGGATGATGGAAAGAATGTGAATGAATCTAGACGAATCAGATCAGGTATGAATGTTTTGACAGAAAATCAGGGTTTATTTTCAAAAGAGGTGATTGAAAGAGACCAGAGAATGCTAAGTGAGAAAGAAAAACGTGGATCTGAAGAGAAGGAGAATGTGCTTGTCAAAACAGTGAATGGGTATGAAGTATATGTGATAACGAATGAATTGGCGGGAGAAATCAGCAAAAGTATACATGAAGAGAATGGGCATATAGGGGCACGAAAGGTATGGATGGTATTCCGAGAAAATTACATTACGAAACGAGACCTAACGTTAATAAAGGGAACATTGAGAGTCTGTAAAACATGCCAAATATATAAACACAAAAATCGACACAATGTGGGAGTACCAAAAACTATAACAGCCAATGAGTGTTTAGAAATTGTAGCCATAGATTTCATTAGTGAGTTGATACCCAGTAGACAACAAAACAAGCATATAATGGTCATGGTTGATGTATTTTCCAAATACATCAAATTATATCCCACAAAACATACAAACAAACACGTCGTAATGAAACTGCTAAGGTTATATATACAACAAGTAGGTACCCCAAAAACAATTTTACTGGATAACGCCACCTATTTCCAAAATGAAGCTATACAACAGTTCTGTGAAGGTAGAGGCATCCAAATGCAATGCACGAGCATAAGACACCCTAGTAGTAACCCAGCAGAGCGTTATGTACAGGAGGTAATCAAGTATTTGAGAATGTTGATAAATGATGACCAGAGAGAATGGGAGAGTCAATTGGTGAATGTTGAAAGAATTCTGAATGAATGTCATAATTTGAACACGGAAGAGACACCTATGTATGTGATGACTGGAAGGAGGCCTGAGAGAAAATGGATAATAGAAGAGAAATTGACGTATGAGAGAGTGGTTGAGAATGTAAGGAAGAGAATCAGGAGAAAGGCACAGAAATACTTGAGCCGACAGCGTAAGAAAATAAAAAAAGGGGTGAAGTTCAAAAAAGGAGATATTGTGATTGTGAGAGCACACAGAGTTGGAAATCGAGAGTTGGAGAAATGTGCCAAGCTTCAACCTACAATCGAAGGCCCTTATAAAATACAAAATGAGAAACCAGTTAACAGCTGTCTACTGACAGACCTCCAAACGGGACAGATCAGAGGAGTTTTCAACATTACAGACGTGTACAAGTTTGAACAATAGAAGGAAATTAAAACAAAAATATGACCTGGGAAGTCTTTAAACTCACCAACATTTTTTGAAATAACATAACAATCAAAATTCAAAATTGCAGACCTGGATTAAGTCTATCAACTGAACCAAAACTAGTTCGACCAAATAACACGCCAAAATTCAAAATTTAAAACAAATGACAAGCATGAAAGAAGAGTATAGGCCAATTCAAAACCGAGGTAGATAACGTTAGTAATCAGCCAAGCGTGGGGAAGGATCGTACAACAAACAAGCATTAGAATTGTCCGTAAAAAAATGCAATCGAAAACAAACGAAGTAGTGGGGACAAGTTTAAACCCAAGATAAGAGGACCAGAGCTGCCAACAAATGAGGAAAAAGAAAGAAAAATATATGAAGAAAACAGATATTAATGGCCAATTATGTAAAATTCGTTAAAATTATGGAACATTTAGTAGGATAGACAACTAAATAAGGACGTCTGAATCAAGGAATAATGGGAAAAGTCAAAAATATATATGTACGAACAGTGAAATTAATTTAATAGATGGAGAAGCTAACCAGTGAATATGTAAACCCATAGAGGGCATATTGAGATAATGAAAATAGATATAGATGATTATGTGCACAGTAGTTGCAAGAAAATATAGATATTAAAGCAGAAAAGAAGCGAAATGCGGTAAACAATTAAAAATAAGCGGAATTTTAGGGGATTGAGATGAAAAGTCCAGTAATAGGAGCATATATCGACTGATAAATAGTAGTTTCAGACTAATAATAAAAATAAAAAAGTTGGTTATCAGAATAATCAAGCGAATGATAAAGAAAAAGACCTATTATCTAATGAAACGTAGGGTAACTCGAAATGGCAGCTATAATTAAAAAAAAAGGTTTAAATATTGGGGTGATTACGAACATGTAATAAAAATTGTTTAAATGTATGCATACAAACACACGATATTGGAAATTAAAATTACTCGGTAATGAATAAAGGCAAGTACGAAGCCCTAAATTATAAAAGCAAACAGGGGCGAAAAATAAATATATGTATAACTATGAATCCAAAATTCTGAAAATGACCAAAGAATTGTCAAAATTTTTTGAAACTAATTTGTTTGTAACGTAAAGCGAGAATAAAAAATTTTTCTAGCTTCAGAAGGCAAGCCTCTAAAGCAGTGAAAATTTGTTATTGGGGAATTTGATATGGTTTCTATAAGGGGTTACATATACATATATATATACACAACCCATACAAAACCTAAACAAACAACAACAAAAAACCTACTCTTGGATGTATAATGTCTAGGCGGTGAATGATTGAAGTCCATGAACTGCTAGTCTGTTTGTGAAATTTTACAGGCATTTTAGAAGACCTGATATAAAAATTTTAATCTCAGGATTGATTACCAAAACAATGACTTATGTATGGATAAAAAAAAGGTAAGACAAGAATAAGAATTGTAAACTAGTCTATAAGAGTGAAAGGTCTAGACGAAGTGAAAGTGATATCAAAGACAGAAAGGACTGCATAAAAATGATAAGACATAGTGCGAATAGATTAAAAAGATTCTAAAACCTTTTTTTTTAAATTTAGTGTAAATATTGGACAATAAGAAATATGTAAGTAGTTATTAGGTAGGTTAAGATGTTCATGTTTAGTATAATTAGGAAGTTTATAGTATTAATATTTATTAGGATTAGGCTTGTCAAATTGTATAACCTAGAAACTATGGAACAGATGATTTCATTCAATTTAAAACGTCAAAATGACAATGACAATATCTTAGATAGGTTAAGGAATTCTGTCAAAAATAGTGTATATAAATATAAAGTATAGAGTAAGGCATAAAAGCTATAACAAGGTTACCCCGGAAATGAGGATACAAACAAAAAAAATGTAAGAGGAATTTGGAAGGCGGCGAACAAGAAATTTTTCACTTGGAGACGGTAGTCATGAGAAAAATAAGCAGATTATTATTATAAAAATTATTAGAAACTTGGATTATTAGAAAAAATTTGGAACAAGGAAAATTGTGTTAGAAATTTGGGAACGAGAGGTTGAAGTGAAAAACTTTAAGGAAACAGATACGAGACTGGCAAATCACCTTGTAGCAGCAGAAGAACTAGTCGGCAGAAGAAGAGTTTGAGAATAAAATCGTAAGTGTGATCGTCATAATACTTACTTTCTGTGGCGCAGCTACAGCATCAAAAAACGTATTATACAAAACATTAAATTGCCATAATCTTTCAAAGCAACCATAATTCGACAATAGAGACCATCATACTACTTATCTCAGCACCAAACAGATCATGCATTGATTACACGTTAAATTTAGTAAAGTGAATAAGCTAGCGTTCTCCAGCTGGTTTGTCTTTATAGTCTATTTAGTGTAAGAGATCTATATAAGTAAATTTAAAAAATATATAGTAAAGCAATATACTGGCCAGTCTCTTTGTAAGGGGGTTGACTTTGTTAAATAAAATAAATAAAAACTGAATATTCAGCAAATGAGCAAATTATAAATATCTAATAGCAATAGGCATTTGTCATCTGCTTCAATAT
The DNA here is from genome assembly GCA_964006375.1 of Tillus elongatus. Lineage (NCBI taxonomy): Eukaryota > Metazoa > Arthropoda > Insecta > Coleoptera > Cleridae > Tillus > Tillus elongatus. The sequence goes on along the minus strand of OZ023263.1, from coordinate 124,097,671 downwards.
TATAATAAAAGTTTCTTATTGTGCGTTAAACTTAAAATTCTTGCTTTATTATTGTTCACACAAGTAAATATTTGGGAATGCCACTAATATTAAAAAGGTCAGTATCAGGAACAATAAAAAAGGGGAATTATAAATTGATAAATAAAGGAAAGGAGCAGTGCTCTAAAATTTTATATATGTAAACATTCGAAATTACAAAAAAAACCAAAGGGGACTTGAACCCGCTTGCTTTATAAGCTCCCTGAGGTGAGAGGCAGTTCATGTATGTTATTAGTTGTTTTCTGTGTGTTAAACAGGTAAAAAAAATACATCGAGTACATCCAGGTGTAAGTTACACACACAAATACATATATTTCATAATAACAACATTTACAACACATTTCACTAAACTTTACAGGAACATAAAACTTAAAAGCTAAGATACCTAAAATATAACTAAAAAACTAAATATATATTAATTCTATATATTAAATTAAATTTAAAAACGATAGCTTATTACAAAACTTTGTCAATATATATATATATATATATATATATATATATATATATATATATATATATATATATATATATATATATATATATTCAATTTAAGTCTATAGAGTATTTAAATTTTGGACAACTCGTTCTAATATTCTGCTAAATCTTAAACTTCTAGTAAATATGCTCAAACTATCACTGCGCACATATACTCAGTCAATCAAATTGTAGTCAATCTTCTTAAAATGTACAATTCAGTTAATTTTTATTACTGAAAATAAATATTTACTTGTTTTTTTTTTTCTCTTTGCCACAGCTATATGTACTTTCCCTCAACAGGAATTAAACCTTATTTTAGGATTCGAAAATTCTTTACATAAATTTCACTGTTATTTATCTTGTTATATATAAACAACCTGCCTATTACCCTTTTACAGATTCCTTTTCCTGAATCGTGTCCATTTCAACTACATATATTTTATTTAGTCAACGAAAATAAAATTAAAGCTTCTTTACTTTAAATATAACATGATCTTTAATTTGTGATTGGGAAGTATTTTAAGTTTATGAACAAAGTATTTTAATTACTCATTTAGGACCCTTTCTAATCTATGCTAAATTTCTTATATGATTAATTTACTTTACAATGATTCAATTTTAAATTTTTAATCTACTCCCGTTTTAAAATTCTCGCTGGATCATTTTAATTGAGTTGTCATGACAGACGTGCTGTCTTAAATTTCATGTTTCCATGGGGATATATTTCAATGAAATATTTATATTATATTATATTACCAAAGGTCGTCCGTTGCTCTCTCTGGCGGCTTCTCTATTTACTACTTACCTTTGCCTTGAAACTTTTGTTACTTTGGCAATATTGACTCCTTTTCACTGCTATATTGCTACTATTTCTTGTTTTTGATTTACTTTTGAGGTTATTTGACCCCTAATTTGTTGCAATTAAACTGAAATGTGCAAATTTATGCTATCAGCTACCTTTGTCCAATGTGGCGTCAGTTTGTATGAACATTATTTTTAGTCAATTTTCGTAGAAAAAAATCACTAATGGGGAGATCCCGACTTTTGAATTTTGAAAAATTTTTTGCAAATGAGTGCAAACCAGGACCCCTAGAACCCATATCCGGGGTCAGTTTTAATTTTTATATGTTTATATATATATATATATATATATATATATATATATATATATATATATATATATATATATATATATAACACCGATAACTCAAAAACTAATAGGCCGATTTTGATAAAATTTGGCACGTACCTTCCTTTTGTAAATGGCTTGGATAAGTTCGTTAGCCAGGAAAATCGGACAAGGTTTTCCGGAAAAATTTTAAGTTTTCATTCAAAAGAAAAATTTGTCTCAAAAAGTAAAAAAGCTATGATAACCAAATTTGGTAGGTAGGTTTACGATATAAAAAGTAAACTATATACCAAAATTTAGTTTTAACTTCTAATAAACTATTTTGTGCCAGATCATTTTGTTATAACACTTGTCCTGTGAAGTTTGGACAGGCTTATTACACATATGCTATTAGGTAAGCGTTACGCATAAATCTTTATTAGGTTATTTGAGTTTAATTTGTAACATTTTTCACTTTTCATCGCAATTTTATGCCTTAGTTTCACTACCGTGTTACTGCCCTCGGTATTTTTCTTCGTTCTCCTTTTCATTTCCAAATCTTTTCCAATTAAGCAATTAAATTAGATTGTTGCAGTTTGAAATATTTGCTACAATTCTATTTGTTTGTTTTACAGATTATGTCCAATGACATGGCAGAATCTCAAAATAACTCAAAAAAGGTTTTTTACTTTTAAATATTAATTAGCAGATATGGAATTGATTGTACATAAGTCACATGTATGTTATTTAACCAGTAAGTGTAAATTCCTATTAGTTACAATTTTATAACCTGTTTTTTCTAGACTCAACAAATCTCTTTAAAAACACTCACAACTTATTATTGAAAGTGCACAACTTTTCCTAAATTAGTCACAATTCAAAATTTCTCTATATTAAACAAAATCAAGCATATATTTTTTTACTTATTCCACTAAACAATTTGATTAAAAAAATTAACAAACATTCTTCTGAACTTATTACTCTGCATTTGCCTTTGCAAACATTTTTTACTCAGACTTTATAGTCTATATTGTCAGATTTTACACTAAATAGTCATGACTACATTTTCCTTTCTTATAATTATGTTATGCTCGATCTGAATTTCGTTGACTTTATAAATACATATAGTTGACAATTGCTTTTACCTCATGATTGTAGATATTTATTTATATCCATGTATCATCAGTGGCGGCTCGTACCCCTCTGGGTTGGGTAGGCGACAGGGCCGCGAATTTTTTATTATTTTATTTGAACAACACACCACGATAGCTTGATCTATGTCTGGTGACCTGGACAGTAAAAGGGTGCATTCGCTCTGTTTCCCTGATAGGTCTGTTGGGGGCAGCAGGTGGATGAACTATGGAAGAAAGCTCCTCTTAGCACTGCCCGTACAGATATCTATAAAAGAGAGAGAGGTCACCAACGGCACGTCCGTGGGCAAGGGATGGCAGCCTTTGGATGAGGGCAGGGTCACCAATGAGACGTATAACTCTCTTCTGCATGGAGTCCAGGATAGCGAGTGTAGAAGCGGCAGCAGCACCCCAGAAGTGGGAGCAGTATTCGAGGTTTGGCCTTATGTCTGAAGTATATAATGTATAGAGATTAGCTGGTGAAGTATTTGCGAGCCCGGAAGAGGAAACCTAATTTCTTAGCAGCCGCTTCTGCAATTGATGTGACATGTTGGTGCCAATTGAGATTTCGATCCAGAGAAATGCCAACAAGTGTAAGGGACTCATTACTTTGAATAACTTGGTTGTTCATTGTGATGGTTCTAGGGCTGGTGTATCTTTTATGAGAAAGAAAGCAAAACTGAGATTTGGTGGGGTTGAATTGTACAAGATTTCTACTTCCCCAATCTAATATTTTTTGGAGATCCACGGAGACAGAAACCTCCATGTGTCTGGGGTCCTCTCTAGTTGGGCCAAAGAGACAGGCTTAGAATATTGTATATTTGAGTGGAGGGTGCTGTCGTCCGCGTAACTGTGAACTGGGTTGGATGTGCTAGAGAGGAGGTCATTAATGTGGAGAAGAAACAAAGTAGGGGCTAAAGCTGAACCTTGAGGAACTCCTGCATTAATTGGATATAGTTGAGAGGAATGGTGAATTAGTATAGTCTAGAGGAATTCCGAATTGCAAAACATATTCCGCTTAAATAATTTATAAAAGTAAGAAAATGTCTGCGCGCTTGTATTTAAATTGGTATTACTTCAATATAGTTAATTTACGCGACGTAGGCCTCCTTCTTCCCTCAGAGCCTAACCATAACCCAACCTCGTTTGAAAAGGACAGTTACTTTTTATAATTTAAATTTATACGTCTGTCTTTTATTAATGAGAATTTATTTATTATATTATTCGCAAATGCATCTGAATCTTCATCTTGTAGAAAAGGTAACAACTCTTTTTCTATCGAAATAAGTGCAAGAGTTGATTAGCGGTCATTCTTCATCGAAATTCTGCTGTAAGTGTTAATACTCTTTAAACAAGAAACATTTCTCTCAACTGAGGTACTTGTTGCTAGAATTGTCGCGATTAAAACAAATAGTTTATAAGGCTCGATAAATATTTTTCGAAAATCGTTAACCACAAAATTATTTAAAATTGCTTCTACATTTAGTTTTTCAAGTTGTTCGTCGTAATATATAACTTCTAGCTCGTTGATCAGTTTCTGTTTATCAAACGTATTTTTATAAAAGCTGGTTAAATTAGTTATTAGATCAGTTGGAAAATCCTTACGGTATTCTTTAAATTTTGATGAATCAGATGAATTGTGACATCTACAAATCCGACTTCTATTTGAGTTGTAATATTATCTATTACTTCATAAAACAAAATACACAAAGATGTTTTTTCATCGTCTAAAGCAGTTTCTGATAATTTGCGTCTCTTGTGTGGTGGCTCAAGATTAGTGGTAATTTTTAGTCCCGCTTTTTCGAATAATTTATCAAAGGTTGACTCATTTCTCAAGGATTTGATACGATCCCTGGCCAAAAAGATTAGATTTTTCCAATAATTTATGTCTAATAACTTTTTTTTAAGTATATCAAATAATAAATCTGTAATGTAAAAAATGGTTTTATAAACCGTGGTTAAAAATGCACGAGCCACGTATCTGTATTTCACAATTTTTGGCAAAATGACCTCTAAAGACCCGACTTTAGAGGTCATTTTCTCCGAATCCACTCTAGCAGCACAGTAATGAGGCGCCTGTACTTGTCGCCTAAGAGCTTAGCATATGTCTCGACTTTCTTCACGTCGTACAGCAGTACTACTGATGCAGTAGAGAGAGAGAGAGAGAGCGAGATCTGATGTTTTCAAGATCCACATGAAATTTAGGCTACCTACTCGCCCGCCTATCCCGGTCTCTTATTTAGACAGTGTTTTCTTATTAACATATAATCGGCGGCTCGGATCGTATCGGTAGAAATTTCCATAGAGCTGCTAATAGAAGAAACATTTATCACATTGCAACGAGAAAACTAGATAGGTATAATTATTTAGTATATTTAAATATAAATTTTTTTAATTTAAGTTTCCTAAGTTTCTAAGTCAAGGTAGGCGGCGCCTACCTTGCCTACCCCGACCAGCCGCCACTGTGTGTCATTTAAAGTTTTGATACTAATGTTATTTCTTTTTATTTTAGATTCTACTAGACAATTGACTTTGTTACTACTTCTGACTCTGAGTATGGCTGTGTAGGACGTCCAATCAACCAAATAAGAAAGCGGTTGTGTGCATCAGATGTAGGTTCCTAATCAATGCATGCAGGCACTGTATTACCAAGGTGAAACACAATTGTTTAAAAAAGAAATATACCTACCTACCTCAAACTAATATAAGCATAATACCTACGTACTTATGGGTTTCTTTACTCTTAGTTTTAATCTTCATGTAGTGTAGGTATAGAAAATTTGTAGTAGATGAAACTACATAATATCATGGATACAGTAATAATAGTAAAGAAGTGTTGAAAAGAGTTTAGGTGCAGCAAGTGCGTTATGGTAGCCAATGTTCACAAACATATTTCAGATCGTGATAACTTAATTTCCCATTAAACTAGAATCTTCAGTTTTGATACATAGTGAAACCCATATAAAGGCAGCGTGGGTACTAAATTTGAAAAATAGCACAATGAACTTCGCAGATAACTGGTAATTTGTTTTAAAAAACTTTTTTATTATTTTGTTTGCAGAAACTGGTTCTATTGAGATGATTAAAACGGATCATCCAAGCAATTAATAAGGAAAAAGTACGGGACGCAGCAAGTGCGTTATGGTAGTGAATTTTTATTAAATGCTTCAAACTTGGATAACTCAATTTTTTATCAACTTGGACAGTTGAATTTTGGGATGTAGTAAGGCCTTTCCCAAGACAAGATATCCATCAAATGTCATTAGAATAGATTTGTAATTTTCTTAGAAAAAAATTTTTTTCAAAAGAAAATTCAAAATTTAAAAAACTTAATTTTCTATAAACTTAGAAAGTTGAATTTTGGTATGTGGTAAGATCCTTCCTAAGGCAACATATACACCAAATTTCATTAAAATATATTTGTAATTTTCGGAAATTTTTTTTTTTTAAATAAAACTAAACATTTTCCCGGAAAACCATGTCTCATTTTCCTGGCTAACGAATTTATCCAAGCCATTAATAAAATAAAGGTACTTGCCGAGTTTCATCCCAATCGGTTAATTGTTTTTTGAGTTATCGGTTGGATACCTATATCTATCTATATATATATATATATATATATATATATATATATATATATATATATATATATATATATATATATATATATATATATATATATATATATATATATATAAATTGAAACTGACCCCGGATATGGGTTCTAGGGGTCCTAGTTCGCGCTCATTTGAAAACATTTTTGCGAAGTCTCACCATCGATACCTCTCTATTAGTGAATTTTTTTAAATAAAAATTCACCAAAAATACCTGCAACGTTTATAATTTGGCAGGTTCGTTCCTTTTGTAAAAAAATGAAATTTGCGGTAAATTTTCAGATTAGCACAAGGCGGACTTTCAGTTTTTTTTTCATAAACATGCTTAGCACCCTTTCTGGATGCACATGCCCCAATAAAAATTTCTTGCAAACAACTCGCAATAAAGTTACGGTACCAGGAGTGAATAGCGATGCTATATAAGCTGCCTTTATCCCATTTTGCAGCTATACTTTCTTAAAATCCTGTTTACTCCGCCCAGAACCCCTATTCACCGCAGGTCCCGTAACATTCGTGGGGGTTGTGCCCAAGGAAATTTTTCTTGTTTATGCATAGAGGGTGGTTGTAGTAATGTATAGGGGGGGGAGCCCCACGACGAAGCAGCGAACTAAGATTTTCAATTTATGTTTGAATTGTTACCTCATATCATTTGTTTCATATATTTTTCCAAAAATGAATTTGAGGTTGCCTTATTTGTCAGTCTCACATAGAGCTACAATATTTATCATTTTAAACAAAGTATGGATACAGCAACAGTAACTAAGTAATGAAAAGGGTCTGGGTGCAGCAAGTACGTTATGGTAGAGAATTTTCGAAAAATATTTCAAATCTGATGTCAATTTCCCATTAAGCTAGAATATTCAATCTTGTACCATAGTAAAACAACGTGGGTACTAAATTAAAGAAATAAGCTTCGCGGATAACTACAAATTTGGTTTAGAAAACCCTTTTTGTTGTTTTGTTTGCAAACACTAATTTGATTGGGTTGATTAAAACAAAACCACCCAACCAATTAGCACGGAAAAATACCTGCCATATTTATAATTTTGTAAATAATTAATTAATTTCTGAAAAACTTTTGTAACTTTAATGAAATTTGCAACACAATTTTTTAAAAAGACTAGCCGTACTTACATACATATATCTACCAAATTTTAATTTACTAGCTTCATAGAAAATATAATTTTTTTCAAATAATCGATAACTGTAACCTCTAAAACTGATCTCCAAGATCCATCTAGATTAAAAGAATTAGTTTTGGTAATATACCTTATTAATAGTGACAATTCTCATAAAAATGTACTACTATAATGCAGTTGCTGCCTCTCGATCTTTTTTTATAACAATCATTTATGCAAATTTCATACCACGGTTACATTTAAAATGTTATATTCTCGCAATCTGCACATACGTATATGTTATATCGCAATTTTATTTGACTGGTAACGATATTAATTCACCTATCAAGTACAAAATTTTTATGCAACCTAAGAAGAAAATTGTAGTGACTAGTAACAGTTCAACAATTTTATTATTAATATTAATATAAATGTACATGCACTGGAAGCTCGAATAAGTTGTTGTTGGCTTCCACTTTTTCCGTTCCGGTATCATTAGTAAGTTGGATTCAATATCCAGTGTTGTTTCTTGTTTTAGTGTTTTCTTCTAGAATTAACAATGTACTGGTGATATGATCCTAAAGTTAGCATTTATTTAGAGTTCATTAACGGTAAACGTACCTTTATTAGGTATCTTGATTGTTGGCAGGTATATAGTACCAGTAAGGTCCCCTTATAGCATCTTAATTCTAACTAATCACATTCCGTATATTCCCCTAACATTTATAACCTCTATATAAAATGTCGTATACAGAAATTTCTATCTCAAATAAAACTCAATAAGCCTTTTGGTTCAGTTTTGGGTAATCCTACAGTTTTGTTTTGGCCATATATACTTTCAGAGGACTCGCTGTCACTTCTCCGCCATACAAAAAGTTTTCACACATCAAGGAAATTATTGAGGGGAGCCAATTTTGTACTGGCCGTTGACTATATATATATATATATATATATATATATATATATATATATATATATATATATATATATATATATATATATATATATATATATATATATATATATATATATATATATATATATATATATATATATATATATATATATATATATATATATATATATATATATATATATATATATATATATATATATATTTATATTTAGTTATTTTAGAGGACTCGCTATCACTTCTCTGCTATACAAAAAGTTTTCACACATCAAGGAAATTATTAAGCAGGTACCTAATTTTGATTTTAATTGCACTTTCTAATAAAGTATTTTATTTTCAGTAAGTTTAGAAAAGCAAAACATAAATGTGAAAAATATTCCTACTATTATTGCTGTGTATGTAAGCGACGGCCCACCTCAATCGAAGTACTTCAACATGTCTGTAATGACAATAACATAATTATAAAATATATTTTGAAACTTTCAACCTGTTAAGTAAACATTCACAATTATCTTACAGTATGTGAAATTAGGTAATGAGAATCTGTTAAATCACTCATCACACCTAAAGATGAAGAGACAGACTATAGTGTGTTAGAAAATGGTTGCCGTTAAATAGCATAGGATCTGCGGCGTTTGATAATATACTAAACAGAAATGGAACAATTGTTTGTGCGTAGATTGGGATAATTTATGAAAATGTGTAACTTTCACCTTGGTAAAAATCATGCATAGGGAAAGTAGGAGGTAGAAATCACCAGCAATAATAAAAGGTGAGCTAATTAATTTTCTCCAATTGTAGAACTGCGATTATTGTTTAATTTTTATTTTACAGATGTTATACTAAAAACGTTTGCAAAAAAAAAGCTGACTTTGAGGTAACCATAATAAGTGAATGGTTTCGACTAATCAAGCGTAAATTTTTCAGGAAGACAAAAGGAAATGTTACCTAATTTAAATAATTATAATCTGCATTCCAGATGAGTTAATGTTCTTTTTTTAATGAACAGTTTCTATTTTATATAATTTATTTTTTTAATTATGCTGTTTTTTTTTTGTATATTTAGTATAATTGACAAACATTGTCTTCAAAATTTGTTTAATATTACTTTTATTAGGTAGTTTTAGTGATAATTGCATTTATTTAATTCTCACAATGTGAGAACATTCTTATTTCAGAATATTGATTTTGGAATGTTCTAAGAATATTTATGGAATTTAAAACTGCAACTTGAATATTCGGAGTACTCATTCAATCACATCGTGAGAAAATTCTGCATCAATATACTGAGAATATTTGAATAGATCATTATTCAGAATATTCGCTCAGAATGTGCTTGAGATGTTCTTATAATATTATATAACTTTAAAATTTAATGAAATGATAGATGATAAATGCGGTATAGTAGTGAGAATTATAATAGTAACTATTTTGCTATGTTTGATTCTGTTACCTGTTTTATGTTAAACACATCTGAAAATTGTATATTTAGGCAATCCCTTCTTTAGGCGTAGAGCGCATGTCCACCCGCCGAGAAGGGAAGATGGCCGACAAACGTAAATGTAAATTGTAAATTAATACTAGTACTGTCAACATGAATTAGAATGGTCTGAGTTCAATGTTGTGTATATAAGGTTATATTGTAACATAATTAATGAAAAATACTAATAATAATAATGTGACGTGAACACGGAAAACAGTGTGTAATTGCAAACATAGATCCATAGTACAGAAGCAACTAAAACATGATGTCAGGTTTTCCAGAACTAAAACGAAACCAGTAAAGAAACAAATTTTAAAGCATCTCTTGTAGTTGACAGTTGACACCGACGAAGGGTTCGCCAATTATGCTTGAGACCGGATCATCTTATGAATTAGGTACACATACATTGTATAATATATATTTAAAAAGTTGTGTTGTTCAATAGTAGGTCATGCAATATAACCCCCCCCCCCCTTTTTTTTAATGCCTATGGACTGGAACTTCGGCCCACATGAAAACAAAAGTTTAATATGTGTCTAAAAGCTCCAGTAAAACACAATTCAAATGATGATTTGAAAATAGCCCTACTTTTATATATTATAAGTAAAGCGGGGTTAGATATCTTCAAATGCATTTCCAATAGATAAGAAAAATAAGCTGTGAGATGTTCTCGGTTGTTTTGATCAAGCCGAAGACAAATATTACCATGGAAACGTAAAATTTTTATAACTTCTATCAAAAAGTAAACCAGACTATTTTCTCTTTTGTAACGGAACTTAAGAAGCAACCTGCTAGTTATGAATGTTTCAAAAGTGCAAGAATACTGCAAATCTATAGAATTGTCTAAGCAACATCTCAGGCTTTTTACTCCTGTGGAAGACATTAATGCTGTGATAAGTATCACTATAAAGTGCAGAAAATGTGGACCTGAACATATGGTAAAGATGCATGTACAATAAAACTTGCAATTTATCAGATACGCAATTACGTTGCCAAAGTATGCTTTCACAACCAGAATATCCAAGCTGTTGGTGACAAATATCAGGCATCAGGATATGGGAAGAGATTTAGAAGTCAAAATCAAGTCCGCAAGAGCAGAGCAGAAAACAACCATACAAGGGAAGGGTCAAAAGGTCTGATCGATGACTTATTTCAGTTGTAGTTTTTTGTAAGTGCAAGTGAGTGTGATTTTGTGGCATATTCTGTCCAATTTAGTTATATTCTATAAAGGTATAAGTAGCATTATGTAATGCAATTCCTTTAATGCTACACTGTAAGCCTGTGGAATCAATAGTCTAGCCAAATTTCAAGTTACTTCAGTGGGGTAACCACGAATATTCATCTCGGAAACTTTGTATTTGGCTATTAAATTTTCTGGCACCTCCAAAAACTGTATCTTTACTTTATTTTTATGTTATGTAAGTTTTAATTGCCTTACTAATATTTTATTCAGACACTTCTTTGAATTCATTATAAGTACATACTTACTCTGAATAAATGTGCAATACTCGAAATGTTGACTCATTCAGTATCTGAACGCGAGTTTACAAATGTGTGAAGCCACTGGAATAATATAGTAACCCACACAAGGGTGGGTGATTAAAGTTCAAATTCTAGCATATATGGCATGTTGAGCTTGCTTATACAAAAATATATCAAAGGCCAGTAAAATGGTGGACAATCAGTAAATTAAGATAAATCAAATATTTGATATCTTTGCATTCAAAAATTTATACATGGTGTTTGGTATAAGAACCGACACAGGGCAGGTGCGCGTGAGTAAACCTAAAGTATGGTGATTTAGCGCAACTTACCCATATATTAAGTTGCACCCCTGAAAAGTTATAGACCCTCAATGTGGGATTTCAAATTTCGAAATAAATCAATATCTCTGTAGTACTTGAACTTACAAAAACCAAAGTTAGTACCCGTTCTGAGTGCACCAAGAGCATTAATCAATGATAAGTATAGTTCAATTAAGGCATTTGAAAGGGTCGATTAGGGGGGTGTACCGTTAAAATGTGGTAATGTGTTAACATATTTGTAGATTTAATAAATTATTTCATTTTATGAGACAGTTAACTCTAAAACTTTGTTACTCCTCTTATTTTCGAAAAACTTTGTTGTTTTCAAGAAAAACACGAATACCTAAAGAAACATATTTTATCAATCTTACTAAAAATCATCAAAAATTAAATATTTGCCAATAAGATTATGTATAGGTCAAATTTGACAATCAGGAAAAAAAGTGTGAATAAGTATAATTTATTAGAAAACAAACAATTCAAACAACAAAAATAAAAAAATTGCTACCGATAAGTTATATAAATTCCTCAACATGATAATTTCATAAGCATCTATTGCATTTTTGATGATTTTAAGTTTTAAGTAACATTGATAAAGTATGTGTCTTTAGTTATTCAGGTTTCTCTTGAAAGCGACAAAAGCTTTTTTATAAAATAACAGGAGTAAAAAAGTTTTTGAATTTACTTCCCTATAAGTACACTTGGAGAAACCCAAATCACCACAACACATATTTCAGAGACCTTACGATCGTTTCGTTGACAAAGTAAACATCTTCAGAGGAAGAAAATTCAGAATTTTCTTCCTCTGAAGATGTCGACTTTGTCAACGAAACGATCGTAAGGTCTCTGAAATATGTGTTGTGGTGATTTGGGTTTCTCCAAGTGTACTTATTAGTGCTCATCACAGGTTCCAGTTTTCACATAGTTACTTCCCCATAAAATGAAATGATAGTTTTTATATCCGTCAAGAGGATAAAAAATTCTGTCACATTTTATGGGTGCACCACCGCTATTCAATCCTTTGAAATGCTTCAATTGAACTCTAGTTGCCAACGATTAATGCTCTTGGTACACCCAAAATGTATACCAATTTTGGTTTTTCTAAGTTGAAGTATTACTGAGATATTGATTTTTTTCGAAATTTAAACCACTTTGAAGGTCTATAATTTCTCAGGAATACACCTTAGTATAGGGGTAAGTTATGTTAAATCACCATAGTTTAGATTCCCCTACATGCCCCTGCTCTGTGTCGGTTCTTATGCGAAACACCCTGTATATCTTTTTAAAAATGCAATGTTCCCATGTGTATATGTATGAACATTTTGAGAAGATTCATTGAATGTTCCTGGAACATTTTCAGAACACACTGGGAGCTCCTAAGAATATTAAAAATCACAATCTAAGAACTTTATTAGTATGACAGAATCTGTCCCATTGTCATGTTCATAGAATGCGTTTATGTGGTAATAACATTATATATACATATATATATATATATATATATATATATATATATATATATATATATATATATATATATATATATATATATATATATATATATATATATATATATATATATATATATATATATAATGTTATTACCACATAAACGCTATATAGACTGCTAATATGTGCATTGTCTTCGATATATAATCTCGTAGAACAAAGCTTACAAATGTTATGTATATTTTACAAGTGTGCAACATCTGAGAGTCATTATGTTATTAGTATATATTATGTCTCTGACCAAAATTTTGTGGCGGACATTGTGCAGTAATTGTAACAAAATTGTAAGTTACCAGTAATATTAGATTCAAAATTTAAGTTTCCAAGGTTATATATTTAAAACATATGTACCACATAACTGTGTTTACTGGAGATGTGATAGAATTTTTTTGTTTCTTTAACGTCGGTGTATTTCTGCGACTATGGCTAATCACCGACGCCAGGGAGCTGTTTCACCTCAATATCTTGAAAATTTTGCCGAAGCCCTTCCTTGGTGTAAGGAGGGTACGGATCTTTAACGTTTCCAACATCACATGGACACGGGACCGACGGCTTTACGCCCCCTCCGAAGGGTGGAACGTGCAGATATTCAACTTGCTCAAATACAATGCCACAACATCGCTTGATATTTATCTTACAGTATGTACTGAAAAAGTAAAAGGAGAACCCTGGGATCGAACTCAGTGCCCTTTGGTAGAGAGAGAGAGGTACACACTCTTACCATTGAATGACCGAGGATCTGATAGATATTAGATTGGGTGGTTTACACATAATGTAATGATTTTTTGTGTCATGTAAAGCACAATCAGCTCCAGTTATTATTAGTCATCAAATTGAAATTGTTCATTTTTAAACGTACCATCCAAGTCTTATCGCCTACTCCGGGAAACAATTACGTCTAGCTAAAAAAAAAAACTCTGGACGCAGCAAGTGCATGATGGTAGCGAATTTTCATACAAATGTTTTTAATGTAAAATATGTTTTTTAACTATTAAAGATATAAAATTTAGTAGAAAGTATAACCTTTGTAGTAGAAAACATTGCCATATTTCACCAAAATAACTTTATTGTTTAAAAAAGTACCAAAATTTTCTGAACATAAATTTAAAATTTTCCCGAAAAAACTGGTCGGACATTCCTGGCCAAAGAACCTATCTAAGCAATTAACACAAAAACCACACCTGCCAAGATATAATTACCCACAAAAAGCGTCTTGAGATAAATTAAAAGAAGATTATATACACCGCCCGTTCCGAAAAAAGGGCCTGCTCCCATATCTCTGGACATTTTTGTGGGATGGAATTGAAATTTCTAGGGTTAAAATAAAAAATGCTGCTCTATTCAATACAGGTAATATGAACACCAGTCGGCTTCCGGATTAACTTGAAGTCATTTCTACTTGGTTGTTTTTAATAGAACATCCTATATATTGTTACATATTTCAATACAGCGTTTCCTCCCAAATACACTCATACCAAATTCCATGGGTGCATCTTCGATAACAACGGAGATATTCAAAAAACCTTTTACCAAGGAAAGAAAAAAAGATAGGAATCTGTGCAAAAGAGCTTAAAACAAGAAGTTTATTAAACATTAACAACAACGCAACAAAGATATAAACATTATTGGAGATGCAAACCATTTCTATTTATCCACGTTTGACACGGTCTTAGTAGACCTCGGGCTGCATTCAAAACCATTTGTGAACTAAGATTTTTGCAAGCGTTTCTTATTCTTTGTTTCAAGATGTCCACATTTTTTGGAATTGTGGTAAAAATTTTGTTTTTTTATACAATCCCACAAAAAATCCAAAGGGGTGACCTCGCAGGCCATCGAATCGGCCCATTTCTACCCATCCAGTTCCCTTGGAACTCCTCGTTTATGCAGTCAACATTAATAGCAGCAGCCATATGCGCAGGGGCACCGTCTTGTTGAAAAATAATTCTGCGTAACGGACCCAGAGGGAATTCCTAAATATAATTTTCCGTCGATTTCAAAAGCAGGTCATTATATTTATCTGCGTTAAGTTGCCCGTCAACGAAAAAGGGGTCAGTTATCTTATTGCCAAGAATACCGCACCAAACATACACTTTAAAACGTATTAGTACATTTATTTCAATTACGTTTCTACGATTTTCAGAGGCCCAATAAAAGTAATGATTTCGGCTGACCATTCCATTATTCGAAAAAGTACATTCATCGGTCCATAAGATTTTTATATAAAACAAAGGATCCTGTTGTTGTCTTTGTAAGAAATTGTTGCTGAATTCCAGTCTTCTTGGACCATCTTGCTCTTGCAATTGTTGTACTGGGGTATCCCTATAGGCTCTTTAAAAAAAAATTTGGGAATACGATAAACAGTGGTCGCTGCTATACCGTATTAATGAATAAAATTTCTCTCACCGAAGTTCTAGTATTTCCTTCTAGACACAATAATATATTAAGTTCAAAGTCGGGTTTATTTAAGTACACTTGGGAAACCCAAATCACTACAACACATCTTTTAAAGACCTGACGATCGTTTCACAACAAAGTTAGCGTCATCAGAGGATGAAAAAATCTAATTATAATTTTTCATTATCTGATGACGCTAACTTTGTTAGTAAAACGATCGTCAGGTCTTTAAAAAGATGTGTTGTGGTGATTTGGGTTCTCCAATTGTAGGTACTTATCAGTGGTCGTCACAGGTTCGAATCTTCACTTAGTGAATTATGGTTCTCCGCTTATAACACGGTGCGTATTATGAAAATCTGTTTATAGTGGGACGAGCTACAAGCATATCTTCTTTCAAATTCAAGGCCCTTATCTTTTAGTCAATTTTCGTAGAAAAAATGGGAAGACCCTGACTTTTGAATTTCGAAATTTTTTTTTCAAACGAGCGCGAACTAGGACCCCTAGAACCCATAACCGGGGTCAGATTCAATTTTTGTAAGTTTATATATATATATATATATATATATATATATATATATATATATATATATATATATATATATCACACCGATAACTCAAAAAATAAAAAAGCTATGATAACCAAATTTGGTAAGTAGGTTTACGATATAAAAAGTAAACTATATACCAAAATTTATATTTATACGTTACAAGATAAAACAGTTATAAGAATATTTGGTGCCAGATCATTTCTATGAAAATTCACTACCTTATCGCACTTGCTGCGGCCAGACTTTTTTATAACTTGAAATTTTATATGTAATATTTTATTATTTTGAAACTATCCTTGTAAAGGTGATAGAAAACAAATCAATTCCACTTACCAAAAAGAAACATGAATAATCCAGCTTTTCAAAGTTTGCAAATATGGCACACACCGGACATTTGACGATAACGGCAACAGTAAAAATCAAAATACGCGTCTGACGGTCCGAGCATATCTAAATAAATGACGGAGACTAAGATTTGAAGTAGACTCAGAACCCTGCGTCACTTTGGTGGCCAAATTAAATACAAAATCAACAGCGCGGGTGCCGTTGCCATGAAAACCGTCTCATGCAAACTATAATTTGACGCAGAATTTCTGTGTACACGATTCTGGCTCAATTGCTCGTTGCCAATAGTCTGTGCTCTGCAACACGTAATACGCTGCGCGTTTGTGGATAATATATATCCATTCGGGAATCAGAGGCTGGCAAACTATATCATACCATAAAATACTATAAAAATACATTATTAACTGCGGCGCGACCTAACTAGACATTTTATGTGGTTGTACGAAATGAATTTGAATGAAAAATATTAAAATTATGATGGATTTCACCTGGGTCATCTGACGAGCCGCCACTGAAATATTCATCTGTTGGGAAGTCGCCTTGCACCAAATTGATCTTTAAACAAACGCAACGCTTGATAGCTATTTCTTCTCAATTGTAAATACACATTATAGATGTCAATTTTCTGCCACAAGGTAAACATATTACATATCATGAAAAATACCAGAAAGGCACGGAAAAAATGCAATTTGCATTTTCTTGCATTGTTTGCATTTTTTCGTAGAAAATGAATTTTTGTCAGTCAAGCAGCAAGTTTTGCATTTTTTCTCACAAATTTTTAAATTATGTCAAACACAAAGGACCTAAATCTATATTGTCTGGTTTATTATATTTACTTAGACCTGAAAATATAAAGACGGCCAGTGCAGTTCCTGGAACTTAACGCTGGGAGAGGCGGCCGATGAAATTCGTAGTATCGTAGACGACGATAAATAGCTCATTATATTATATAACCAGAACCGGCAAAAACCCAGATGGTTGGAATTACCATAATTCGAGGTACAAATAATAAAGATTGAGTTCATAATGCCAGAATGACCGACAGTTTAGTAAATATTATTTACTACCACTCAGTTCATCTTAGCAAAGAGCGCTAAAAATTCGCTGCGCAACATATTTTTAGAAGTGTTGAAAGTGAACAAAAGTGTTGTCAACTAAAATTGGTAAAACAAAATTTAATACGTTGTGGATAAAGAATTACCGAAAATTTACATGGGATGTACACCAACTTTTTTGCAGTGTTCAAAAAATGTCAGTACTTGTTTTTTTAATACATATGTTTTTTATTTATTTAAAAGTAAATGTATCCATAAAATTTATACACCAAAAAATAAAATTTGATAGTTACACCGACAATAAGATTTTAATTTTCACAAAAAAAAGTGTCAAACTAATTTTGGCTCAGAGTAAACGTATCTTTCTTTTAGAAAAATGTTAACAAATGAATTTAATTTTTTTGTGGTCACTACAGGTTCATGCCGACAAAAGTTCATTGTGAACCAGCATGTCAAAACCGCAAAGCATATTCTCAACATGCGGAAAGTTGAAGAAGGTGCAACATCACAGCAAACCTTAAAAAGTTGCCTTCAACACAAACCAAAACAAACCGACCAGAAGCAGTTCAATGAAGAGAAAATTAAATAATCCAAACCTAAAGCAATTTCTAGGAAAGTATACTGCAAGCATAATATCCCTGACGAGCCAACCTTGCGTAAAGGATGCGTCGACACAATTTTTAAAGGAACATTACTGAATATAAGAAATGCTGTGAGTTTAAATTATTTTTATGTTGTAGTAGGTGAAAGTACAGATTCGTGCGGTTGATATATCGCCCATGACGTGTTAGGGGAAGAGAGTTCAGGCATATTCTATCTTTTTGCGTCAAAAAAACTTGAAAAGGCCAATAGTTTAACTATAACCAGATTTGTTCAAGACTTTCAGACAAGTTTTTCTTGCCTGATCGTGTCCCTTCAGAAAAATTAATTTTACTTTTATCCGATGCCGCACCTTACATGCTTAAGGCCGGACAAAATTTTTAAAAAAAGTATTCGAACGTATTACATGTAATTTTTTTGGCTTATGGCATTAATAGATTAGCAGAGTGTATAAGAGAGCAGTTTCCTTTAGTAAATGACCTTATTAACTATAACTCGTTGGGGTACATGACTTGATGCAGCTATATTTTATGCTGACAGTTACGATGTAATTGAAAGCGTTATTAACGCTCTGAACGACTCCTTTTCCACCGCTCTCATAAACTCCAAAAATATTTTTAAAAATATAGCCCGAAAGAAAAATTCAATATATATAAAAACCAATTATGCTTTTGTATCTTCGACATGATTAAAATTAGACACTACATGTGTCTCTTTAACAGAGTCAATTGCTTTGATAAATCAATTCGAGTCTGATTGTAAAAAAGTTTGCGGAGCAACCGGCTCAGAAATTCTTAACAAATTTTACTCTGTGATTCAAAATAATACAGGATTCCAAATTTTTTTAAATATTTCGAAAATTGTTGTAGGGAACTTTGAAAATGATGTAAATGTAGGTACCTGAATTAGAAGCAAACATTATTTCTAAATATAAAATATGTTCCTATTACTTCCGTTGATGTTGAACGAAGTTTTTCTATTTTTAAACACATGTTTACTAACAAAAGACAAAGTTTCCTTCTACAAAACTTTGAAAAACACTTAGTAAATAATTGTTTTTATAATTATTGCAAGACATGATTTATGATTAATATACTGTTTCGTATAGTTTTGTTAATCATTTTATTTCATTTTTAAAAATTAATTATGTATAATCTTATGAATTATGGTACTTATGAATAAAAAACTGGTATTTTCTGACAAATTGTGTTCTATTATTGTCAAATTAATTTTACCAAACTTGAAGTTGCATTTTTATCGAAATTTCTAACGAAAAAAAATAATTAAAAAAACAATAGTATTCATGGTCAGTGACTTAGTAAACTTAAAATAATGCAGATTTTTTTGCATTTTTTTCTAAAATCTTTGCATTTTCTGTCAATCTGACGCAGTTAAATGCGCAAATTTTTGTCTTTTCTGTATTTTTCTGCATTTTTTTCCTTTCCTTAGTTCTAACTATTATAAAACAATCAACAATAATGCGCACACAAGTTAAATATTGGATACATACTTAGAAACTACTTCTCTGGCTTCACTGTTGGGTTCCGTTTCTGTAAGTGAACGACGTAGCCAGCGCGTAAGCTAACTGGAGCAAATGGCCCTTCTGAATTGTAGATGTCCTAGAATGTTCTTCAACGTTTCTGTAACCGGCGTCACTGCTTGACAGCATCCTCAGACAGATGTCCATCTTGAAAACAATAATAAAAAACGCTTGCAAAAATCTTAGTCCACAAATGAGTTGAATGCAACCCGAAGTGTACTAAGGAGGTGTCAAACGTGCATTAATAGTAACGGCTTGCATTTCCAACAATACTTATAGCTTTAGTTTTTGCTGTTAATGTTTAATAAATTTCTTGTTTTACGTTCCTTTGGATAGATTAGTATGTTTATTTTCTTTCCTTGGTGAAATGTTTTTCCAAATCTCTCCGTTGTTATCGAAGATGAAGCAATGAAACTTGATATGAGTGTATTTGGGAGGAAACGCTGTATTAAAATATGTAACTACTAGTTATTATATGTGTAAATATGTGTATATGCATATATAAAAAATGTCTGTGGCTAGTGGAACTTTCCTTACGAAGCCATTTACCTACACACACACACACCCGCGCGCGCTCGCGCACGCATGCACGCACCCTCACGCTCGCTCTCTCTCTCTCTCTCTCACACACACACACACACACAAAATATGTAACAATATACAGGATGTTCTATTTAAAATAACTTAATTGAGAGAACTTCCGGTTAAACCGGAAGCTGACTGTTAATCACATTAGCTTTATTGGATAGAAAAGAAAATTTTATTTTAGCCCTGTACATTTTAATTCGATGCTACAGAAATATCCAGAGATATGGGAGGAGGCCTTTTTTCGGAACGGGCGGTATATGAAAATACACAAACAATTTCTTTTACGAAAATTTGCTCTTTTTTAGACAGACTGGCTAATGAATATTATACACGAGAATTATAAAAACATATTTTACGAAAATTTGTTAAAAAGCTTTGTAAAAAACAATATAGTAAATCATTTTTTTCACAAAAATCCGAAAGTAACTTTTTTACGTGAATTCGCAAATATTTTTTTACAATAGCTTATTAAAGATTGATTATTAATTACTACTCTTTCACAAAAATTTGACAAAAAATGATTTTTTCGAAAACCCAAAAAAAAGTGGTAAAACTTTATATGAAAATTAGCTGAAAAATTACATAAAATTTAAATTATATACCTAATGTGTAATTATAATTGGAAAGAAAAGAAAATGTAAAAGTTATTTTTTTTTAACTTTTCCCGGAAATCTAAACCAGTGGGGTAAAGAAAAATATAAGCGGGAAAATACTCATATTTTCATACCTCCAGCTGTCAAAAATAAGAATGTTATTCAAGTTTTGAAGTTTCCTATGACAGTTGTGAAAACAATTTATCAACTACATAAATGTATAGGTATAATTTAACAATCAGGAAAAAAAAGTGTGAATAAGTATACTTTATTAGAAAAAAATAACTCAAACAACAGAAATAAAAAAATTGCTATCGACAAGTTATAGAAATTCTTCAACATGATAATTTCATAGGCATCTATTGAATTTTTGATGATTTTAAGTAACATGGATAATATATGTGTCTTCAGTTATCCGGGTTTTTCTTGAAAACGACAAAAATTTTTAAAAATAAGAGTAAAAAAGTTTAAGCATTTACTTCACCATAAAATGAAATAATTTTTTTTACATCCGTCAATAGGTTGAAAAATTCTGTCACATTTTATGGGTGCATCACCACTATTCAACCGTTTGAAATGCTTCAATAGAACTCTACTCACCAACTATTAATGCTCTTGGTACACCCAAAACGTGTAACAAATTTGGTTTTTCTAAGTTGAAGTATTACTGAGATATTGATTTTTTTCGAAATGTAAAACCTCACTTTGAAGGCCTATGACTTCTCAGGGATGCACCTTAGTATAGGGGTAAGTTGCGTTAAATCATCATATTTTAGTTTCGCCCCTGCTCTGTGTCGGTTCTTATGCGAAACATCCTGTATATCTTTTTAAAAACGCAAGGTTCCCATGTGTATATGTATGAACATTTTGAGAAGATTCTTTGAATGTTCGTGGAACATTTTCAGAACATACTCGGAGCTCCTAAGAATATTATAAATAAAATTCTAAGAACCTTATTAGTATCACAGAATCTGTCCCATTCTCATGTTCATAGAATGTTCTATGAATATATATTGTACCTTATGAGAATGTTCTGGGGTTTTTAGTGAATTTTCTTTAAAAAAAATCACTAATGAGGAGATCCCGACTTTTGAATTTTGAAAAAATTTCTTCAAATGAGCGCTAATTAGACCCCCCAGAACACATATCCGTGGTCAGTTTCAATTTTTATATGTTTATATATATATATATATATATATATATATATATATATATATATATATATATATATATATATATATATATATATATATATATATATATATATATATATATATATATATATATATATATATATATATATACTTATGTATCTCACCGATAATTAAAAAAATAATGGGCCAATTTTGATTAAATTTGGTGAATAAATTCCTTTTGCAAATGGCTTGGATAAGTTCGTTAGCCAGGAAAATCTGCTCAGGTTTTCCCGGAAAATTTTGTGTTCTCTTTCAAAAAAAAATTATATCTCCTAAATTAACAAAGTAACGGCAACCAAATTTAGTACGCGGGTTTACATCCTTATAGGTAAGTTACCTATCAAAATTTAGCTATGTAGGTCAAAAGACAAAAAAGTTATAGGCATTTAAAGAAAAATACATTGGGGTTTTCCCCAAAACGTCAAAGTTGCGATTTAAAACGTCAAAATCGGCAACATTTAGGCAAATAACTTGAATCTAATACGGACTATGGAAATCAAATGTCTCAAGAAGAATGTTTTACCAACCCTGAAGTCTTAGTTTCAACTGTCATTGTCCTTCATTTTACTAAAATCTTTCCAGAAAATTCATTTCTAATAGACCCTTTCTCTGATGCTTGGCAGTAGTCTTAGCTATAGAGTTTATCGTTTAATGGTATATAATTTTTGGCGAATTTTCGTCAAAAATCAATAGAGCTCAATACATCTGTTATTATACAAGATATGAACAAAAACTTTATACATTAATTATAGGGTGTCTTGAGCTACATCTTAAAAAAATATTTCTACAATCACAGGCTGGTCCATAAGTCGTTGGTGATACAAATTTTCTTTTTTTAATCGAACACGCCTTTTGTTATTGCATTTTTGCATTTTCCATCGAAATATAATGCATGTTTGTAAGAAAAGTAATTCTGGATGCAGCAAGTGCGTTATGGTAGCGAATTTTGATCAAATGCTTCATATTTGAATAGCCCAATTTGCTATTAACCTATAAGGTTGACCAGGAAACGAGTTTTTCCGGGAAGACTTTAAGTTTACTTTTGGAAATTTTTGCACATTTTCACACAATAAAGTTATTTTTATGAAACATGGCACATTGTTTTTACTATATAGGTTATACTGGTAACCAAAATTGATGCCTGCTTTTTTAAATAAAAAGAAAACACACATATTTGCACAAAAAAAAACATTTTTATGAAAATTCACTACCATAACGCACTTGCTGCGTCCAGAGATTTTTTAATATTCTTTCGAAACAATCCTGGCATATTCTCAGAATGTGTCTGTGCTGTCTGGGTTCTTTCCTAATACCGGGACAATGTTTGCGTGCAAAAGCGCTAAATTTAAGCATGCGAATGTATACTAATAAATATCACATTTAATGAGAGTGATTCAATTTGTTTAAAAGCAATCTAGAACGACGTTTTTTCTGTATAAATATTAAGCTTCCCATTCTTCCCGTTCAGGGTATTTAAAATTAAAAGCCATCTCTCTCTCCCTTTCTCTCTCTCTCTCTGTCCTAGTTTAATCTGACCACACGTAGCTATTTGTCACAGAGAAGCGTGTACAGTTTGCGCATCGCATAACCGCGAAATCGACTCCGCTGATGCTAATTGCTAATACCTTGTTAGAATCTTATAATATAAAACAACTAGGTACCTACATTTTAAGGTTAATACAAATAATAGGTCAATAATAACCCAACTTTTAGTTTTAAGTTAACTTTTACAACTGTAGTAGTATATTACGATTGTAACATCCAATGAAACAAATATGAAAGTGATAGGTAAACTGCATGTAGATTGTAGATATTGTATGTATTACCTAGTGTGCTCTATAAAGAATTCACTGGTAGGTATTACCAAAGTGGAACAAAGTTATTTCAAGAAGAGATATATCTACCTCAAACTAATACAGTAAGTACTTATAATATCTAGGTAGGTACTACAAACTACATACATCGTTAGTTTGAATTATATAAACAGATGTTTATTAAAATTTTAATTTCAAAATTTTGTATTGTTTATATTTATTTCATTTTAAAAAAGTATGGATACAGCAATAGTCAATAAATGTTAAAAAGAGTTTAAGTGCGTTATGGCAACGAATTTTCATTAAAATATTTCCAATATTGATAACTCAATTTCCCATTGAACTAGAATCTTTAGTTTTGATACATTGTACATACCTATATAAAAGCAACGTGGGTACTAAATTTAAAAAATAAAACAATGAGCTTTAGATAATAAAAAAATTGTTTCAAAAAAACCTTTTTTGTTATTTTGTTTGCAGAAATTGGTTCTATTGAGTTGATTAAAACCGATCATTCAAGCAACTAATATAAAAAAATACATACCTGCCACCTATATTTTCATAGATGCATTCCGTTTGTAAATAAGAATTAAAATTTCGGTAAACTTGCCGATTGGCACACGGGGGTGTTAAGAAAGGTATTTTCTAAAACATGCTTAGAAGCCATTCTAAATGCTTAAACCACAGAAAGAATTTCTTGCAAATAGCCCACAAGAAAGTTACGAGACCAGGAGTAAATAGGGGTGCTGGGCGGAGAGGAATATAAAAAGAAAATTGAGCGGAGAGTGCCAGAGAAACAGCTTAGTTGGACCTCTATAAGCTGCCTTTATCCCATTTTGCAGCCATACCTCCCTAAAATCGTGTTTATTGTGTTCAGAACATCTATATTCACTGCAGGTCCCGTTACTGTCTTAGGGGTTATTCCCAAGGAATTTTTCTTGTTTACATTGTTCTTGTTTATGCATTGAGGGTGACTGTAGGCATGCAGAAGGGAAAGGAAAACCCCCGCGACGAAGCAGCAAACCAAGATTTACAATTTATGTTTAAATTGTTATCTCATTTAATTTTTTTAAATATTTTTCCAAAAATTATTTTGCGGTGGCCTTGTTGGTCAGCCTTACATGGTAAGCTACAATCCCATTAAGCATGGTAACTTACAAATGCTTACCGCAACGTTAGATAATTCACCATTAAGCAAGGTAAGTTTGCAACATTTCTAAATGTTTGCAGCCAAAAAACCAATGCAAACTTACAAATGAAACTTTAACATAACATTCAAATGTAATATCTCCCTTGCCGGCTTGTTGTTTTTCTCCATTTGCAAGCTCACGTAAAGTTACAATTGTAATGGTTCTGAAAGTTTCTTTTCATTTGTAAACATTTATTTGAATTCCCTCCATTTTCGTATTCGTGTATGTTCGATCGTATGTCATCGTCGTCCAATAGCAACATACAACACTAACGCCACAGCGAACTGACTCTGACAATGCGCCTGGTATTAATGACTAATGGTGGATTGTTGTTTATATTATATTTATGATATCATCATAAGCTGTTATTTGATCTATGACTATTTTTCTGGAAGTTTTAAAGATTGAACAATCTTATTATAGCCTGAATTGTTTGAATTTTGGATAATTACGTAATTCGTTGTCTGGAGTGTAGATAATGAAAGATGGAGTATATCGACAAACATGTCAGGTTAGAATCCCTAAAACAGCGGCGATCCTTGGGATCCGTCTACTTAAGGATCGCTGGTGAATTATTCTAAAATGGCTGCATTTATATTTTTGTTTCTTTTTATAACATATACTCAACGAAAAAGAAAACCTAATTGCTAAATACAAATTTTATTATGTCCTTAGAAGCAGCCTGGAGATGTCTTACCTGGTCAGACCAATTCATTTTAAAACGTTAAATATGTTTGACCTATGGAAGAATGAGGCTTATCCAGAGCAATCGACATCATAAGGAACAGTACAGTGCCCATCAAGTTGCCAGGATTGCCTATTTTGTACATTGTCGCAGTATCATATCGTATGGAACATTCATATGGGCCAACTCGTCAGCAGCGGAACATGTGTTTATCATGCATAAAAGAGCAATAAGGACATTGTGTGCGTAGGTCTAAGAAAAAGCTGCCCTGGTGTGTTCGAGGCCAATGGGATACTTAGGTACTCTTTCAGCCATATACTTCTTTAGTATATGTATTCAAAATATCCAGTGAATGATGAAACTCACAACATCAATTCCAGCTGCAGGCATGATTTAAAAATACAGTTGCACAAAGAGGAGAAAACAAAGCAGATGTTTGATTACTTAGGAATCAAATTCCTCAGTTTTCTACCTAATGTTATTAAGATGCTCCCACTAACAAGATTAAAGTAGGCACCAGTGGATGTTATAAAACAAAAACCAATGTGAAGGAATTTATTGGTGCTTTAAACTATCGTGTATAGTGTTACAGACTACTTGTATTCATTCTTTGTAGAGTGTGTGTGTGTCTGTGTGTGTGTTAGGCAAAACCTTTGGAAGGCAAGTTACAATAACTACAGACTTTTTTTATATGTACATAATTCATTGTAGTCATAATTTTGTTTTACTTGAATTCAATGTTTCTGAATGTACACAGACATTGGCAGTTACTTACTCGATAGGGATAGTTAAGACATATGCGTGAACACTTTCAGAGACTGTCACCATATTTAAGCTATTTTCGGATTGAAGTTGTATTCATTTCCATGCGCTTGATTTATCCATTGCATATTCTTACGTTGGCTTAATTAAACTTTCTCTAAAATCGAAGTGAACGCACCATTTTAGATATTTCTTTTTTCACAATGGTATTTGATATGTTGACTTTATTTTATGTCACATATGTTACCACATATTTTAGAAGCTAAAAAATTCTCGCCTCTCAAAATAAGTAATGCTATTTCGTTTCTGTTATTGGTGTTTCACACATTTTCCCAGAGTTATTTAGTAAAACAATATCAAAAACAATTAATTGGTATTCATTTAGAAAAAATAATTTTTGAAATCGGTCAATTAATAACGAGTTCAAGTTATCTATTTTGTTGCTGAGTTTTGACTAGAACTGCATTTTAGGCTAAACATGGACACTCGCTATATGTCTTAACTATCTCTATCTAGTAATTATAGTCGGTACTTATAAAGACAGTGACTTACGATGTACATTTGATGGTCAATAAAGTGTATATATCTATGTATCAGCAGAAATGAAATGTGTTGTAAGTCTTTAATTTTTTTTATGTAATAAAGATTTTATTCAAAAGCTGGTCAGCTCTTTAATAGTTGGCTGGTGTGGTATACTTGCAATATGGTAGGTGGTAGTGGAATTCTCCTTTACGTGATAGTAAAGGATTTTTTCACGTCCGAGGAGGTACCACCCCTTACATCAAGGGGCCGGTGAAGTCCCAACGGACGTTTCCGGTTCTGGTGTAGGAGTCGGTTTCGCTTATAAGCAAAAATGATGATGGCTCCTCCTTGTACAAAATATTCCGTAGGTAAAATACCCCTCCATTCGGATATCCGGGAGAGGGGTGTACAGGGGGCGCCAGCATCGAGATTTACAATATCCTTCTCGAATATATGTGGCCTAAATTCTAACCTGAACTCCGTCCACCATTTCCTCTCGGCTAATAGGCCTCAACTACTCTTCCTCACCGAAACTCAAATCAGTGCCAAAACACCCACTAATCACCTTAATTTCCCGGGGCATGTGCTCCTTATTTCTTTTAGATTGCATGGAGGCGTGTGCGCGTACGTGCGTAGCAATCTACCCTGCACCAGGCTCCTCAATTTAGAAGCTGGAAGAAAAGACATACTATGGATAAAACACTCTCTCCGGGCTGCAACTAAATTCATCACAATAAAAAACCAAGTTATTCAAAGTAATGAGTCCTTTTCAGTTGTTGGCATTTCTGTGGATCGAAATCTCAATTGGCACCAACATGTCACATCAATTGCAGAAGCGGCTGCTAAGAAATTAGGTTTCCTCTTCCGGGCTCGCAAATACTTTTCACCAGCTAATCTCTATACTTTATATACTTCACAAATAAGACCAAACCTCGAATACTGCTCCCACATCTGGGGTGCTGCTGCTGCTTCTACACTCGCTATCCTGGACTTCATTCAGAAGAGAGCTATAGGTCTCATCGGTGGCCCTACCCTCACCCAACGGCTGCCATCCCTTGCCCACCGACGTGCCGTTGGTGACCTCTCTCTCTCTTTTATAGATATCTGCACGGGCACTGCTCAGAGGAGCTTTCTTCCATAGTCCCTCCACCTGCTGCCCCCAACAGTTCTACCAGGGGAACAGAGCGAATGCACCCTTTTACTGTCCAGGTCACCAGACATAGAACATCTTGTTATGCCCGTTCTTTTGTCCCGATGACTTCCCAGTTGTGGAATTCCTTGCCGGCACATGTTTTACTTCTCCCCCGAACCTCCAAACCTTCAAGTCCAGAATTAACAAGTTCCCTCTTTCCTCCTTGTCGACACCCACGGTACGATAGTATTTAGGCTGTAAGCTCTCGTGGTGTGTTGTTGAAATAAAAAAATTAAAAAATTCTAATTAACATTGTCTTAAGTCGTATTTTTTTAGTTTTACAAGAAATATATATTACGTATAAATACACCTATACCTATATTCAGTATTAGTTTGTAACTTGAAATAAATTCAGTTAATCAAATACAGTTTCTTTTTTTCAAAAATGCTTGAACACATTGGTTGGTATTTCAAGTTGTAGTCTTTTAAAGAAGCTATACAGTGTGTACCATATTTGAAAAATGACTTCATTGATAATTTCTTTAAATCAACCCTACGTTTTTGTTGACTATTTTTAAAGTTCTTACATGTGAAGTTGTAGAAAACCAGCAGATTTAAAAATTTTATTCATTGATAACTACACAATTTTTTTTTCGTGCTTTCAACTCGAGATTTATAATAAAAATTTCAAATATGGTGTACTTTAAAAATAGTCAACAAAAAGCTAAGGTTGTCATTTACAAAAATTATCAATGACATTTGACACATTGTATAATACATTTTTGAAAAGATTGTAACTGAGAATATTATCTGACTCCGAGCATTTTTGAAAAAAAAGCTGAAGTAGATTAATTGGAATTATCCCAAGCTACAAACTTGCACTGTATATATAATATATACAATTGCAGATAAGTTGCAAATGTAAGTTTAAATTTTAGAACTTTGTTGGGCCCTTTTAAAATTGAAGCTTGCTGTAAGGTAACATATGTAAGTATAAAGAAAGTTTGTAACAGCTCACTACAGTAAACTTGCAGTAAAGTTACAAAAGAAACACTTACATATGTAAAGTCACTGGGAGGGGGGGGGGGGGTGTAGATTTGCCATTTGCAACAAACTTGCAGGAGGCTTTCTGCAAATTATCTATTAAACTTACACTTGCTTTGGCAAAGATTCTGCAATGTTAATGCAATATTACCTTGCGCAGTGGGATATATAATCATTTTCAAAAGGTATGGCTACAGCAACCGTAAATAAGTGTTGGAAAGGGTCTGGGTGCAGCAAGTATGTTATGGAAGAAAATGTTCGAAAAAATATTTCAAATCCGATAGCTCAATAAATTTCCCATTAAGCTGAAATTTTCAATCTTGAACCATAGTAAGAACTATGTATGTGGCAAAGTCCCTGAGGCCAATAAACCTCATGTCCTTCTTGCTAAAAGCAATGGAAAAACAGCCGGACCGGAACATTAGGGGCGGTGTACTGGAAGCATATCCCCTACACTGCGGTCAATATGCATACAGGGCAGGAGTCAGCATTACACCAACTGGTGCTGAAATTGGAGAATACGCTGGAGAACAGGGAGGTGCGCTGGGGCCTTCCTAGACATAGAGGGAGCCTTCAGCAACACCTCATTCGGATCGGTTCTGGCAGCTGTCAGGAAGCGTGGAATAGAGGAGACCTGCTGCAGGTGGATCGGTTCAATGCCCAGGGACAGGGCGGTGTTCACCTCACTCGCGGGAGAGACTCTGCTGGCGGTGGTGGCGTTCTGTATCCCTGGCTCTGGTGCCTAGTCGTGGACGGCCTGTTAGGGAGGCTCTCGAAAGGGGGGTATGAGAACGACATTGTGATCATAGTCCGAGGAAAGCTTACACAATCAGTGTGGGAGCGCATGCAGACAGCACTGAAAGTGGTGGAAAGGTGGACGGTTGGTCAAGGGCTCGAGGTGAGCCCCAAGAAAGCAACCGTTATACCGTTTGCGAGGACAAGGAAGTGGGAGAGCCACAGAGCTCTCACTCTATACGGTAGGAACACTCCAATGGCCAGGGAGGTAAAATATCTTGGAGTCGTATTGGACTCTAAGCTAATCTGAAATGGTCACGTTGAAAAATACTGCGTAAGTCAGTCATGACCCTAGCCTTCACTAGGCGGCTATATGGAAAAACGTGGGGACAAAGACCTAGTATGGCCCACTGGCTGTACACAAGGGTGGTCACACCATCGTTAACATACGCGGCACTGGTGCCAAACAAAACCTAGGCAAGGTCCAAAGGATGGCTTGCGTGGGCATCACAGGGGCCATCACTTCAACCCCAACAGCTGCCATGGAGGTGTTGCTGGATCTGCCCCCCCTACACTTAGTTATTATGGGGGAGGCCAGGCTAGGACTATGCAGACTAGCCTGCAATGGTAGACTGAAGATCAACCCGGGCTTCAGGGGCCACTGCAAAATTCAGGAGATCGTAAAGGAGCCCATGCTTGAAATGAGGTCACACATCGAGAGCCCGCGAATCTGCAGGGAAAGCAATTTTACAGTGGAAATCCCCGACGCGAGGCATGGCGGGAGGAGACGACGGGCATACCATGGGACGCGCTTGTCTGGTTCACAGACGGACCCGGCGGGGAGCCTAGGAAGGGGGCAGGTGTTTACTCGGAAGGACCGAGGGTAAGTCGTAGCATTTCCCTCGGAGCCCATGCAACGGTCTTTCAGGTCTAAATGTACGTAATGCTGCACTGTGTGCGGGAGAACAAAAGGAGGGGCTCCACTAACAAGCTGATCCTCATAGCCACAGACAGCCAGGCAGCCCTTAAGGCATTAAGTAGCCCACGGGTAAATTCCTGGCTGGTGAGTGAGTGCCGAGACGAGACGAGCAACCTGGCTGGGCAGAATGAGGTGACCCTCATCTGGGTGCCGGGTCACTCGGGGGTCAAAGGCAATGAAGAAGCTGACAGTCTCGCGAAGAGAGGGCCAGCAGAACCATTTATGGGACCAGAACCGGCTCTGGGCGTGTCAAAGAGCACTGCCGGGGGAGCCAGTAAGTCCTGGGTCAGAAACCAACACAAGGTGTCCTGGGCGGACTGTCCAGGGTTAAGACATGGGAAGTCAGTAATTGACGAACCTAGTTCCAAGAGAGCTGTGGAGCTGCTAAATCTAAGCAGAGGACAGCTCAGAAACATAACAGGTCTCTTGACGGGACACATAGCCGACAAAAAACACCTGCCTAAAATGGGGCGGTTCAAGGGGGACCTCGCATGCAGACTCTGCGGCGAGGGAGAGAAATCAGCCCAGCACATCTTGTGCGAGTGTAAAGCTCTGGACAGCAAGAAACAACTGATCTACGGTCAGTGTAGACCGGAGACAGAGCAATATAAAACTTCACTCTACCAATCACTGTGCAGACTAGTTCAAGGCACAGTGATTTTGGAATGGGTGGAGTAAAAAGACTAAGTGCATGCACAATAAGCCAAAAGGCTGCAATGCTATCGGGGCGGCAAAGACACGGACGAGCCCTGAGGGTAAAAACACCTATGTAAACGCACCGTGGGTACTAAATTAAAGATAAATAACTAAATGAGTTTCACGGATAACTACAAATTTCTTATAAAAAACCTTTTTTGTTGTTTATTGCTTGCAAAAACTGGATGGCTTGACTAAAACCAAACCATCCAAGCAATTAGTAAGGAGAAATACCTGACATATTTATCATTTGGCAGGTACATTTCCCTTGTAAATAATAATTTTTTTTTCTGAAAAACTTTTGTAACCTTAAATAAATTTGTAAGATATTAAGAGACTTGCAGTACTTACATATTATATCTAAGACCAAGTTTTAATTTTTTAGCACCATATAAAATATATATTTTTTTCAAATAATCGCTAACTTGGACTCTGAAACCGATCTCCAGATCCCATTTAAATTTAGAGGATTAGTTCTAATAATATATCTTACTAATAGTGTTCAATTCTTATGAAAATTCACTACTATAACGCATTTGCTGCGTCGCGATTCTTTTTATAAAGTCACGATGATAGTCACTATTATCAAATGACATTGCCCTCTTTATATTTGTGAGTTGTTTTGTATACACATATCTTTCATATTGTATCAAAAAATATGTTGTCTGTACTTAAAATTTGAAAAACACAATATAAACTTCAAAAACCTTCGGAAAACAAACGTCAGTGAACAAAGATACAAAAATGGTTATCAGTAAATGGATATATCTAAAAAGTAATTCAGGTTTGATTAATGAGCTCTGTAATAACTCCTAAAATGTTTAATGGAGAACACGTTTCACCTACTTAAATACTAAATTGAATAAAATTATCAAAATTTGTTTTAAATAAAAAAGTATTTTCGGATACAAACTTAAACTAAACTTAACAAAATTTGAACTATTGGATTTTTCTGTCCAAAATAAAGTAAGATCTGTTTTCCCTGGCTTATTCCGAAACTAATTCCTAACACAAAACCAACAAAAAACTGAAAATTATTTTGATTCGCCAATAGATCTCAAAAATTAAAAGTAACGACGACGGATAAAAATAGAGAATAAAAAAATAAACTGGCTAAGGTGAAACAAAAACCTTAAATTAAATCACTAAAAACTATGTAAGTACCCAATAATTGATATTTCTGAGCAACAACTGATTTTAACTTTATAGACAATCCAAGAATTACATAACAAAGAAGAGTTGTGCCAACCAATAATTAAAGAATGTATAGAAACTAAAATTCAATTGTCACTTAGATATAAAAAATTCGGGACGCAGCAAATGCATTATGGCAGTGAATTTTCATTAAATGTTTCAAAGTTTAATAACTCAAATTTCTATAAACTTAGAGAGTTGAGTTTTGGTATGTGGTAAGGTCGTTCCCTAGGCAACGTATACACCCAATTTCATTAAAAATAGCTTTGTAATTTTTGAAGCAAAAATTTTTTGTTGAAATAGCATTTTCCCGGAAAACCTTGTCCAATTGAAACTGACCCCGGATATGGGTTCTAAGGATCATACCTCGAAAATTATGTTAGAATATAACCTTAATACAACGTTGACTACAGACCATTCATTTTGAGATTACTTTTTATTTACGTATAGCGGCCATCTTGCTATCTTCCTTCCCGGCGGCATGGACATGCGCTCTATGCAAAAAGAATGTATTGCCTACATATACAATTCCGGATGTGTTTACCATAGACAGGTAACAGAATCAAACATGCAAAATAGTTACAATTATCATTTTCACCACTATACCGTAATCAGCATCTATCTTTTACATTAAATTTTAAAGTTATATAATATTAGGGACATCTTAAGCACATTCTGAGCGAATATTCGGTATAATAATCTATTTAAATATTCTCAGTATATTGATGAAGAATTTTCTTAGGATGTGATTGAATGAATGTACTCAGGATATTCAAGATTGAAGTTTGTAATTCCATAAATGTTATTAGAACATTCCTAAACAAATATTCTGAAAAAAGAATGTTCTCACATTGTGAGAACATTCCGAAAATATCTTGTGTTGTATGGGATAAGTTGCTTTTATTCAATTGTTTGCAAAAAATTTTTCAAATGAGTGCAAACCAGGATCCTAGAACCCATATCCGGGGTCAGTTTCAATTTTTATATCGTATACATATATTCAACCGATGCATATATACCGTTCTTTTATTACCAGCTACTTCGTTAGCCAGCCTGATTGAACTAGTTTTTCCAAAATAAAAAAAAAAAACATTTTCAAAAAAAAAAAGTTTTTACTCAAAAAATTACAAAGCTATTTTTATGAAATTCGGTATATATGTTGCCTTGCAAAAGACCTTACTACATACCAAACATCAACTTTCAAGGTTTATAGAAAGTTATTCAATTTTGAATCATTTAATAAACATTGGCGACCATAACGCACTTGTTGCGTCCCGAACTTTTTATCTTCTTTCTCACCAAGCACCCCCATTTACTCCTGGTACCGTAACTTTCTTGAGAGTTGTTTGCACAAAATTTTTCTAGTGGTTTATGAATGCATAGGGGGGGGGGGTCTAAGCATGTTACTGATTTGTTTCTAAAAACCCTCTGTGAGCTCATCTGCAAAACCTAACACTTTATTTTTACTTTTGGAAAATAAAAAATGGAATCTTTACCTCCACTTTCCATTGCCCTTGCAGAATGATTTTTGCACATTAATACACTACAGTCAACTCCACCAGGCATCGAAACAGATATTTAGGTTTAGTTTTATTTATTGATTCACCGATTTAATTGTTGAATATAAAAATAATCTTGAATAAATAACCTCCAATTCGTAATACCGTTGATTCACCGTGTTATGTTTACCACACAACACCTCAAATGATAAAATATTGTCTTTAAGACAATAGTTTCGACTCAACAGCTATTTCATACAAAATAAACATTAAAATAAATCTGTACCTGGTCGTATTCGAACATTTTTTAACAAACATATTAAAAGTTACACAAATTTCTAATAAATGTTATTTAAAACACCAAAGCGCAATTTGAAACTATAGCATATATCCGCCTGAAATATTTGCCATCCTATTGAAATTTTTCACGTTAGCCTTTATAGAGAAATTATAAGAAAACTTTCTAGTCCTGTTACTTTTTGAAAATGTTTCTACTAAGTAGTATTAGCGGTATTATAGTAGTGGTATTTATCATAATCCTGTTACATCGTGTTATAATAACACACAATATTTGTAGTCCAAGTATACCAACATGTCAAATAAAATTCGCTTGAAGTGAAATCTTTATCCAAAAATCTTTGATGGGCATGCCACTGATTATAATACTACTGTAACACTTTAAAACTATTTGTGCTAATTTTCATTATATCTTTCTACCCTTTCATAACCGAATTACTTTATTCATCTTTACGAAAGACCCATTTTGATTAAAATTAGCTACTCTTAGGCACTCAGTACGTCAAAGTTATTTTTAATTGACTAAGGATTAATCGAATATTTTAAGCCAACTTACCATTAGAAAACGTATTTAAATAACAAGGCAATAACACAGTATTATTTTCTAACGCTTTTACGATTGTCGGTACACTGCTAAAATGTAACACTTCACAACGGACAATTAAGTAAAGGCTCATAATTATTAACGTTAGTAAACTACGGATCATATCTATATTTCCTCCTCTATTCTGCAGTTGCATCGCTGACGGAGTCAATTCAGTAACTAAATCAACAAGATAATTGAGTTCAACAGATGTAACTAATCAACAATAACTCTAAGGGTTCAAATAACACTACTTTAACTAGTTAGTCACTACCGTATTGATGGACTATTTGAAACACACCGTTGTGTTTCCGGCTATGTATTATGACTATTACGACTATTCAGTATGGAAAGACGTACAATGAATAGAAATTTTATTGAAAGTTGCAAAGCAGCAACTGTGTTTGGCAGCAAATTTCAATACAAATTTGACTTGTTAGAATTAAATATTAACCAACCTAACAAAAATAAATCAAGTTTGAGAGGTAGGTTAACATCCTCATTTGACGTTGGCAAAAAAGCAAATAAGTAGAAGGTGAACAGCGTAGTCCTATCATTTGACAAGTTACCATAGTGTGTTAAATAAACCAAAGGTTGCGGTGCTATCGGGGCTGCGAGGCCGCGGACGAGCCCTGAGGGAGAGGAAAAAAAATAGTGTGCTAAACGTAATATGAATTCTTTGTTCTGAAATATTTGTCAGTAGACTAGAGTATTACAATTATTTAAAACGAAGAAGTTTTTAGGTTTTTAGTTTATTTAGTAAAAAATGGACCCTCATTTTTATTTCGAGTGTAAAACACAACTTGTTTCAAGTTCTCGCATACTCTATTAGACCAACACAACAGGCGCGCGACCGCGAGTGTGCGTGCGTGCGATTATTGTTATCGACTTTAGCCTGAAGGGCTTTCACACTCCTTCAAAGGGGAACATTCACTCGTCCCTGGCATCTCAGACACCAAAGGGACTGAGCTCAGAGGAGCCCTTTCCAAGTTCTCGGGCCCTGAACACCTGACAACGCGACACATCCTCATTTCCCAGGAATCTCCGCACTGTGTGCGCAGTTGCAAGTATTACCACCTTTTGCATAATCTTGTAACGCTCTCCAAGGCCCAATCTCTTAAGGTTCTCTCGAAGATTCTTAGGAACCACACCAGTGGGCGACATGGCTATTGGAATCACTCGGACACTGTCTGCCCTCCACTGTCTCTTTACTTGTATCTCGAGGTCTCTGTACTTAATGGTCTTCTCATTGTATTTATCTCTAGATTATTAGTATTCGGAATGGCCACATAAACCAGCGTCACTTGTTTGCAGGACTTATCCACTTTTATTATATCTGAACTGTTGTGGGCAACTCGTTGGTCTGTGGGCACGGTCCGATCCCAGTACAACTTGTATCGTGAGTTCTCTCGAACAGGCTCAGGAGTATATATATATATATATATATATATATATATATATATATATATATATATATATATATATATATATATATATATATATATATATATATATATATATATATATATATATATATATATATAGTAGGGCACCTTATACTTAGATTTAAAAGTCACAGTTTCAGAACCAGTTCTTAATTAAGTATTTTCGTAACTGCGTCGTGCCTATCTTTATACTCTGTTGCGCTTGACATCCGCAGGACGTGCTGGATAGTCGTTGATGACTGACACCCAAATCTACATTTGTCACCTTGGACCGAATTATCTCCAACTATATACTTCAGGTAGTTTCTTGTTGGGATGACCTGATCTTGTTTGGCCAGCACCCCCCCCCCCCTCTCCGGAAAAATCTGCCGGACACCAACCAGTAGTTCGCCGCCAATTTGCCGACATGTTACTGGGAGGTCTCATTCTGATGTCGCCATGGAGAGGCTTCTGCATCCAAGACTGACCTTATAGCATTAATTTATTACATGAAATTTAATAGTAATATGATTGCTTAAAATTTAAAGAAAGTTATATGGCTTGCTCAGTACAGAACATGAGACCTAGTGCAATTAAAACAAAAATATGTACGTTCGGGCCTTATAATTTGAATGGTATCAAACATACAAATGAAAATCGGGATTCAGTTAATTTCGTTTATTAGTAAAACGTGAATTTATATAAAACAAAATTACGTATGTTATTGTGGTAGATTGTTCACACCAGCAGGAAACAAGATTAATAAATTATAGGAACTGTTATTTACGTATATAAAAGACAAGGGAAGAAAAATAACCCGTTCTAGCACAAGAATTACTGAAAAGCGTTAAAACTGGCGCCAATTTCCATCCAAATTCTCATTGCGATTAAAATATTACAGTAAAATTATTTTTATTTCAATACAGACAGTACTATTGTTTATGTCTGTTCTTTCGTGAGAAGAATCTATTATCATATCGTTATTCATTAATGCTCTCCCGAACAATAAACGCGGGATCAGTAAATAACTCACCTTGGGGCATTGGATGCTTGAATTGTTGGCTACAATGACGAAGATACGTTCGAATTTGTTTGGTTTGAACAAGTTTGGGCCAAAGTTGTGGTTACAAAATTTAAAATTGCATCTTTCCATCTTGCATCAACTGCTAAGCTAAATAAAAAGTGAACAACAACCTACAACTATAGTTATAGGATTGAGATCTTTCTCCAAATAAAGTGTCTGTTATTTTTATTAATAAGTTTTGTTGTAATTAGGGGTCAGTAAATAATTTACAGGTGGGTACACATAAACTTACACTTTTTATTTATAAAAATATATTTTATACTTATTTACGTAAATACCATTATTCATAGCTGGTTGATAATAACATGGCTAGTGGACGTGAACTAGAAAGCAAATGTCTTCTTGATTCAAGTAAATATTTTTACTTCGTATTGAAATCGGCGAAGAAATGTTATAGTAATATAATGGAAGTTTATGTGTATGTAAAATTGTTCATTTTACTGAAAGCAGATAAATTCCAGTAGATTATGAAAGTAGATCACTTAAGGTTAATTTAAACTACTGGGTATATAGTCAGTTCCGTCGTGATATCAACATTAACAGCTATTACCTATTATTTTGAAATAACCACTAAACTGTTGTAGTTATAGTTATAATAATTAAAGTAATATTTATAAACGTTTGTTCATATTATTCAAGCAAGAATGCTAACCTTAGCCAGATCATAGATCAAGAAAATAACGTTATTTAAATGATCTTAGAACACAATAAAATATTTGTTTGCTTATATTAGAGTTTCATTGGGGGGATGGGATTAGAAAGAGAATATGGTGGTTGGTTAGCATATTTATCAGGATACCCGTTTTGAGCGGGCGAAAGGAATGGCTTTTGATGCATTATATCACCAGCGATACAATACTTATTTAGAAAATCAAGTAATTGAACAAATGTAGAGACTTCGGTGGAAGCGTGATCCAATTCAAATTTCGTTAAAATCTTTTTGTCAAGGCGTTTTGACACCAACATAAACATAACAAAATCTCATTTTCCTGTAGGAAAGCCTAGATTGTTCAAGGCAGAAACATTTTCGGAAATAGTGTCTAGCGAATTTCTTATATTGACGTGATCATCGCAATTTAATTTTGAAATACCAGGCACGCCAGTGCTTCTGGGCACAAATACGTCTGTGGGAATAGCGGGTGACTAATGTATTGAAAGCTACCTGATAATTGTCAGAGATCGGAGGCAGAGATCTTACCAGCGATAATGGCTGACCTTCTAAGTATATAGTTAGATAATGAAGTTTTTCAATGTTGGAATATGCGGGAGTCATAAATCTATAAAAGTAGTGAAAGTTTTATAGTC
The DNA here is from genome assembly GCA_964006375.1 of Tillus elongatus. NCBI lineage: Eukaryota > Metazoa > Arthropoda > Insecta > Coleoptera > Cleridae > Tillus > Tillus elongatus. Next base: position 124,058,668 of record OZ023263.1, on the reverse strand, counting down.
ACCTCTAATTTAGGAATTTCTATTTTAGCTAACCTTACTTTAGAACCTTCATTAGGAGAAGCTCTATTTAGGATTTTCTTCACATTTGTTTTACTTTCATTATCGAATAGTTAAAAAAAGGTTTTAATTTCAAAATAGCTGTCCATAAATTGTGTGTAAATAGTGTTTTCATCAGAAGGATTTCTACTTTCAAAACATAAAATCACAGAGACCATATTATCGTGAGTTTGAGCAGATTGTTCCCTTAGAAGGCAAATTTCTGACGATCTACCCTTATGCAAGTTATAAAGTGAAGCATTTAACTGCGCCCTAGGTCCAGGGACGACAAAGTGTATATTTCAGATAGATAAATATTGCGCTGATTTTTATATCTTCTCAATTTAACATCAGTCATGATACTTATTGGATAGTTTCCGTATATGGAAATATAACAGAACTACACAGATAAAACAAGACCTGAAACAAAGAAAGATGTATGCGTAAACGATAAAAAGTAAACGGAAACACCACAACGTGCTTCAGCGCGAGCGTGATAAACGATAATTTCTATCTCACATGCGTCAGAGGGTGTAGCACTGCGTCGATATTTTAAAAATACAAAAAAGGCGCTCTAAATTTTATATTAATGGCGAATTTGGGATTATTGCCTTAGAGAAAATACGTTTTAAAATTATATAACGATCAAAGTTCCAGCGATATTCAGATGAAAATTGCGGGATATGAATCTAAAATGCTAACTTAATACGACCAAAACAGCGCGCTTCAAATTACTTGCAAATTTATAAACTTTACAGGAAAAATTTTCAGTGACAAAAATTATCGGGGTTTGCAAGAACCAAAATGTGTGTATTGCGATGCGGTTTTGCGAGATTAAAATGTTTTGATCACGGAGAGAGACAACAAATCATGTATTGAGTGTACTGTATGTGTCTTACGAAAGAGGGATATGAGGGCAGTATAATTATATTACACAAAACGCGTGAATGACCAAAATACCACTTACCTTGCAATACTGTCTTCTTTTCTCTCTAGAGAGTAATTAACTCAATTTACTATCGCGTGCCTCGGAACTAGCAAGTGTAACAAGAGCTGTCTTTTGGGTTTTCCACCGGCCGGTTGCACTATTGAAAAACTATGCGACACACATATGTCATTCTCTGGTGGTAGTAGTCCTTCTGCGGAGCGTTGTTTTCACACACAAACTTCAGTGGTCTTCTGGTCGCATTCTCTCTTATCCCTAAAGCAAAACTTAAAAATTATACTGCCGTATAGGAGGAGCAACAGTATCAACACATAGAAAATATAAAACCTTGGTTAGGTAATCATTTTGACTGCGTACTTTAAGAACGTACTTTTTAGCTAAGTACGTTATTCGGAGATGCATGGGTGGTTCATGAGATTCAGCAAATACTATGTTGCAAGGGGTTGATGTCTTTGCTCCGGTACATATTCTAATTTAAAGTTGGATTCTTTCCACCTTTTTAGATTGGGTTTCTATGTTGAACCATATAGTATAAATGAGTAGTATAGAATAGATCGAATATATCACCACTTATTAACAAGAGTAGATCTTAGAATATTTATGCCTCTTTCACATTTGCCTCTTATGTATTCAATATGTTTGCTCCATAAAAGCTTCTTATCTAGATATAACCCAAGATATTTTAAAAAGTTGATTGTCTTAATATTGTAAGTGCTGGTGGGTATCATGTGTGTTTTTTTGTCAATCGCACCGAAAATACTTGTGTAGCCTTTTCTTCATTTAAAGTGAAATCGCGTTCATCTACTCACATTTTAATACAAGTATATGTCGAATTTCGATAATGCATCCATTGTAAGTTCACTTAATTGAGAAAATGCATATGTCGTCGGCGTACTAGATGCAGTGTATATCTGTGCTCCAGATGTCATGAAGTTTGCTTGGATAGATGTTAAACAATAAAGGGTTTAATAAGGATCCTTGGGGTATTCCTTGACTTATGCTACGTGAACCGTGTAAGTAGTTGTTGTCTCTTACATAAATTTTACTGTTATGGAAAAACTGAATAACGCTTACAGCACAGTTAGTCGAAATAGCGATTTGTTCCATGTCCTGTTTGAGTAACCTCAGATTCAATCATAGCCACCCTTGAGGTCTACAAAGAGGCAAACTCCATACTTATTTTCATAGAGAGTGCATTGTATAGTTGTCACGAGGTGGCTTATTGCATCCAGGGTACCTTCTCTCTTTCTGAATCCGTATTGATTCTTAGAAAGTTTGTCGTTATATTTGCAGGACCATTCTAATCGTAATTTTATCATACGCTCGAATAATTTAGTCACACACGGCATTAGAGATACTCAACGATATAACGAGGCTAAGTTGATATCGTGGTTATACTTATATAAAAGGCATATATTACAATTACCACCAATCAATTAATGTTTCCAATGAAATATATTTAACCTCTGTAGGTAAGTTATTAGTGATCTTGTTTGTAATCTTGCCTATTCAAGGAGATGTACTACGGGTATTTTTTATGGCATTTTCCATTTCTTGCATAGTGAATGGACTATTAAGAGTTTTGTTTTTTGTACATTCTGATGAATATCTGTCAATATTTTGTGGAACACTGGGAGGTGCGAGTTTTGCAGAATATGTCTTCCAATAACGTTTCTGAAAATTTGACACAATTAGATCTAAACTGTTTATGGTACATTTTTCTGATGAAATTCCATATTTTTGATATGGGCGTGCTTTTATTAAGTTTACTGACAAATGCCTGCCGAGATTTATTACTTTTGTTTTTAAATGCCCTTCTGGCTGTAGCGTCACTATTTGTTATTGGTTTAATGAGTAAGGGTATCATGAAAGTTGTTTATGTTAGCACCAACGAACATCTAGCAGGAGTGTTTACAAGGCATTAGGTTATAGAAAATTGAGTATTTTTTTAATACTGTCATGCTTGATATTATATAAATCTCACAACTCTGCCAGAATGTATTTTCTTTATGGAAACGCAATATACTCTATGGAATTGAAAGTTCGAAGTGATATGTCTACAAAAGTAGATATATAGTTTTCACGATGCACACGTGAATATTATGTACTTTAGTTTATATTTTTTTATTACATTATTATCAAAACTAATGTATTCTCATTCCACGCAAATTAATAACATTCGGTGATATATCTTTTAGCCTACCAGAAATCTTAAGATTCCACCTAACGACCGGTGTAGAACATACAAAAAGTCTAGACTCTAGACAGCAAACTATTTGCTAAACCACAAACATTTCCACCACTGCTATCATGCCATCGTGAATTTTTCCGGCTTTTACGTTACCAATAAACCATTAAATACCTAAGAATTTTGCAAGAGCATTAGCTATAAGTGTCTAAAAGTAATACATTTATTCACGTATCTTATTCAAAACAAATCTTCTTTATCAGCAGAAAAACCTTTCATTTACTGTTGAACTTGTTGTAGGTAACAAAAAAAGTCGTGTTTACATAAATATATTTAATTAAGTGTTTTGTGTATTTACAATACAGGGATTTTTGTAAAGGATAACTTACTATTTTTTAAACTAATATATAAACCCATATTAAAGCACTTATCCATGTATTTGAAGTCCAATGTCAAGTCCATTATTACCGCGCAATCGTCATCAATGCAATCAAATTCTAAATACTACTCATCCAGTAGCTATATATACTTAACATAATCTTACAAACTATTATTGGTTATCAATTTTGTAACTAATAATTAATATAAAACAATTTAACATAATATAAGTAATATAGGTCATTTTTATGTAATCGATATTACTCCAGCAATACAAACTTTTAAAGTGTACCTACCTATCGTTTACATTAAACTTAACAATTTTTTTAAAATTTTGCGACGACAAAGACAAAAATAACCTGTTATTGCCACAATTGTGCATTAATTGTACATTTGTGCATTATGTGTACATAAAACCAAAATGTTAATATGTATTTTGCCAGCTACTGAAATGCTGTAAAATAAAGTAACAAAGTATGTTGTCTAAATATATGAATAAAAATTATGCTTATCCAAAGATAGAACGGCAATGACAAATCTTAGTAAAAACTTTAGATTAAATAAATGCAAAGCAACAACATAATTTGTTTTATAATTAATTAAAATTATCTTTAATAAACACACATCTTAATTAAAGTAGATACTTTTTCATATACCTATAATACTGAATCACATAAAATATACTTAAAATAAAAATAAATAAAACAAGCATATTTGGTATATACCAGACTCATAAAGTCAGTAGCGTGGTGACCATGGGGCATTTAGTTCAAACAATTATCAAGTAAACAGGCCGTACCCTAAGCAACTAATACTGATAGCCTCCATTGCCATTTCCATTTCCATTTCCATTTCCATTTCCATTACCATTACCATTACCATTTCCATTACCATTTCCATTTCCATTTCCATTTCCATTTCCATTACCATATCCATTACCATTTCCATTACCATATCCATTACCATTTCCATTTCCATTTCCATTTCCATTTCTATTTCCATTTACATTTCCATTTACATTTCCATTTCCATTTACATTTACATTTCCATTACCATTAGCATTACCATTACCATTACCATTACCATTTCCAATTCCATTTCCATTGCCATTGCCCCTGTGGTATCCACCATTACCATTTCCACTAGAACCTTCTTTGGGATACCCGTTCCCGTTGTTGTTCCCGTTCTCACCTCCTTACATCAAAATATTACCAATTAGTGGAGCTAATATTAGACACATGTAAGCATTTTTATGGACTTTTTGAATTTATGTTAAAAAATAATATGTTGCACTTGAAATGTAGTCACCTTCGTGATTTCTCCATTTTTAGAAGTTAATGTTTTTATATATTTAAGCAGAGAATTTGTTGAGCTGAATGTTTTACAATATGTAAGTAGGTACATATTTAGCCAAACTGTTGGGGGTAAACTTAACCCACTGTGGCACACCGTAATTATAACTACATCTTCGTATTTTCCTTCTTATAAATGTAACGAAAAAAAGTTACTGCAACGAGGTACCTACATGAAGTTGCTGAGAATCCAATTTTAACAAGCAACATTGAGTTTATACATAAAACTTGCATATTGGGTATTTTATTAACTTAACTTTACGTAAAATTAATCAACACAGAAGTACAGACTTTTCTCTATCTTCACACATGCCTGTTCTCTGCAACCGGGTTCGCCTTTTGAGACATCGTAAACGAGATACCGGTTGCAAAAAGGTTAAAAGCATTTGTGTATCCAGAGAAACTGTGTCTACGTGCGTATTTAGCTTGAAACAGTGTCACCAAGTTGGGGCAACAGTATTAAATGAATTTAAATTAATTGTTAGCATATACAATATGTTATTTTTGTATAAGTCTCTAATTATTTGCTTATTACTAACAATGTCTACAATAAATATACGATTTCTATCAGATGGTATTTAGTCAATAAATTCGTGTTTAACTTAAAATATATAAAAAACTGAAAGGGTAATACATATGTATACTGAAAGCACTAGTCCACATTCAAAATTCAGTTAATTCTTATTTATACGTTTTTTTTTTACTTATACCTGTAAATATGAGTGATAAATATAAAATTAATTAATGTTTTTGGTTTAATAGTACCCTTTGTTTTAAAATTACACAATTTTGTATTTACGATACTAATGCCACAATAATGCGTAAATTAGCCACATGAGTCAAAATCAAAAAATACGTAAAGTGAAAATTGCGTGCCGTATTTTAATATTTATTACATAATATTTAAATAATGTTTTGGCACCTTTAATGAAAAGGGAAATAGTACCTATTTAAAATAAGTACCAAAAAACGGTCGATTCTAATCTAAATAAACTGAAGTAAAAAGTTTTAATTTCATTATGTTCTAATTTAAGTACCATGCAAGCAAATTATCACAATGAACAGTAAGCATCTATATATGGCACAAAATATTTTAAAATGCTAAGGTACCAGTAATTTATTCAAATAGCTATATTTTAATACTCTCTGAAGAATTAAAATACATTTCCGTCAGATCCCAATGCAGTACATAAATATTCTAGAAGCTTATAGAATGCTTAATCAAAAATATAACTTGTCATTAAAGAAAAAGTTATTTCAAAAGTTTTAATTAGCGACTGTTGACTTAAGAGACAGGAGTCTCGACTGGTGCAACAACTGGAGAATTTATTATTAATTATTATTTAATAGTTTTAATTAAGTAGGTTTAATAGTTTAATTAAATTATGTATTTGTTTTTGTCCACTTAAAAGACATATTTCTGGTATCAAAGTATATGTCAATTTGATTATACACATTTAAATTGTTTTCCCGTTTAGTTGTAGGAAAATGTTTACAATAATAAACATAATCTTAGAACGTAGGCCAATATTGGTTATAGTTTTGTTAATTTTCCTGTTTATTTTTAGAAAAATGTTTGTAATAATAAAAAAGTTATTTGACGTGGGCAAATAATGGTTACAACTTCATTAATTCTGAATAATTACTGCGTTTCGTTCAGTTTTAACTAAAAATATCAGGTTATATTTTCAGGATATATGGCATATCAAAGACGGTATTAGTTTCCCTAAAAACTGTACAAAAATATGCCACCTTACGATATAAAAAATAATATTTTTCAGCTTAGGCGAAGACTTAAAGAGTGACTATCATTGGAACAGTATACTATGAAATGGTTATATATATATATATATATATATATATATATATATATATATATATATATATATATATATATATATATATATACTTACATATGATGATGGCTTGATATAAGTTATTTATTACAGTTTTTTTTATTTAAATCTAGGATTAATTAGTTTGTGGTTTTAGTGTGAACTGTTGCATTTAGGTATAGATATAATTACCACAATCTATCATATTTGTTAAGTAAGCTTATTATCTTTTACCCTAGCGAAAATATAAATACCCAATCAAAATTTTGGAGAGTTCAAACATTTGAAATTACTAATAAATTAAATAAACGTTGCTAAAAAACGAAGAATGAATAATGTCTTCATCTTTCCGCATTGGTTTCTTAACAGACCTGAAATGCCAATAAAATTATATGTAGCCATTTTAATGTGGACATAAGGAGCAGCAAAGTCTTCGTAATATTTTCGTTAGAATTTTGGGCTACGCTAAATTGAATTTTCTGTACCTACCTATATTTATTCAACAGAAAAATTGTAACTCATCGTATCTACTTGCTATATACTAGAATACCTTGCGTACCTTCATATGTAACTTGTGGTTTGTAACCTTCCTCATCAGCCTCGTACTGCACAATTTGCTTTCTCCCATCTGGAAGAAGAACATTGTACTCCCCTGTAACCTTATCACCATCCCTTTCTTCTTTGTGACCAAACTGATTTCCAGATTCCAGATCGTCAACTGCATATTCAAACTGATATTTCGCAGGCTCCTGCAAAACATATTTAGCCAATTAAAGAGATAGTTGTGCTAATTTTAGTGAATTTTCTTAAACAATTAAATTCACTAATGAGGTGCTCACACACACAGATGTGTGTTTCTGAAAGTTTGATTTAATTTCTAAACATTTATTTGAATTCCCCCTGTTTTCGTGATCGATTTTTATTTATGATTTCATCATCATAAAATGTTATTTGATCTGTGTCTATTTATTTTTCTGGAAGTTTTAAAGAATGAGAAATCTTATTGTAGCGGGAATTGTTTTAATTTTGTATTAAGTAATTTGTTGTCTGGAGCCTGGAGTGTGGATAATGAAACATGAAGCATATTGATATAGACAAAAAAAGTTAAGGTATCTAAATATATATATATATATATATATATATATATATATATATATATATATATATATATATATATATATATATATCATTTTTTAAGTAATAACTTTTACGCTTTATTGTAAGTCAATGTTTCTGAATGTAAACAGACATTGTCGGTACTTATAAGGGCTGTGACTTACCATGTACATGTGATGCTCAATAAAATGTATATATCTATCAGCAGAAATGGAATATGTTGTAAACATGTTTAATTTTTTATGTAATAAATATTTTTTTCTAATTAACATTGTCTTATTTCATTTTTTACAGTTTGATAGGAAATGTATATTTTTTATAAATTTTTTCTATTTGCAGCAAACTTGCAGGTGGATTTCTGTAATCTATCAAACTTACACTTTCTTTCAAAAGGGTTCTGCAAGGTTGGTGCAAATTGCCTTGCTTAGTGGGTACCTACCTACTTTTAACTTTGTCGCTAACAAAAACCAACAAGAATACTAAATAAAAGGCTTTATATTATGGTTTTTGGACAATCTGCTATGAATCATATTTCCTTGGCTAAAAGTCATAAAGTTAAACAAATTTCATCCTTGCTAAAGGTATTTTTTAATTAAAAATATTTGTTTCATATATGCATGTAGTCTTTTAATAAATATTTATAAGCAAAACTGACATACAGTACAGATTGTCCCGTATAGAGACATGAAAATGAACGGTAATTAGATACTCAGAACATCCTGCCTCAACTCTCTCTTTATCACTGTTTCATTTAATATTCAGTGATTATTCAGATTACCAATTTCATCATATTCTAGTACAATATGTGCTGTCGCAGCAATATATATTTTTTTTTAGAAAAATTATCGAATTTAATTTATAACTCAAACGTAATTTGTGGTTAATAAGAGTATCGGTTCAATATTTATTATACCAGGGAATTACCTCTGAAACGATGGAAAATGTGCATAGAGAGTTTAGGAATAGATTATACTACCTATTATCTAGGCACAACGGCAACTATTTTTAGCATTTACTCCAGCATTGATTTTCAATAAATAAACAGTACAGATTGTCCCGTATAGAGACATGAAAATGAACGGTAATTAGATACTCAAAACACCCTGCCTCAACTCTCTCTTTATCACTGTTTCATTTAATATTCAGTGATTATTCAGATTACCAATTTCATCATGTTCTAGTACAATATGTGCTGTCGCAGCAATATATTTTTTTTTAGAAAAATTATCAAATTTAATTTATAACTCAAACGTAATTTGTGGTTAATGTATTGTCAGAAAACAATTAATTTATAATTCGTTATATCTTATACATTTTTTAATTCATTGTATTTTATATGATTTATTCCTTTTTATCTATCATTCAAAATACTTAATTTTTGCTTGAGAATGTATTCCAAAACGTACAACCCATCATTTTTCTAATGAATGCGGTCTTGCTCTTTCTTGTGCGCAGCAAATGATACTCTCAAGTCGCTAGCTGTACTTGGCCATCGGTACGTTCTACACGCCTCTTAATGTTGTATAACATGTAGCGTGTACTTATTATTTATTTGTTTACTTGATTTGAGTGAAGGGTTGGTGGGAGCAAGCTGCTAATAGTGTTATTATTGCTCCCCTCCTGTATTACCGAAACGGGTTGGAAAGCTTTCTTGAAAATTTTCCTAATTTGAGGATACAACAAATGCAAGTTTTTAAATTGTTATTGTATATGCTCATGTTATGCACTGCTTGGAATATATTACTAACAACGCGTTGGTTTGTTAGTTATAAGAACATAAAGCTAATATTGCAAAAACGTGGTGACAGATAATTAACACAATTGTACAACATTTCCATTGACTAATATACTCAGAAAATAATCCGCTGTTAGAAGAAACACTCAAATTTACAAAGGCTGCTCAGTAAGTTGTATGGTGTACAAGTATAAGTACAATTTGCAGAACCCAATTCATCACAATAGTTGTCAAGCAGTTGCGAACTGCGTCCACTACGAAGATATACATGCAAACCGCCACTGTTGAGTCTCAAATCCCTGTAGTTAAACTTTCATATCTGCTTTTGTAATACTCAGTGTCGTAATCAAATATTCCTTCTAACGGTTCCAACAACTGACTACATAGAACCGGACCAACTCTATTTATCGATACATTTGTGTTGAAAATTATAACGATACACACACACACACACACACACACACACACACACACACACACACACACACACACACACACACACACACACACACACACACACACACACACACACACACACACACACACACACACACACACACACACACACACACACACACACACACACACACACACACACACACACACACACACACACACACACACACACACATGTATATATATATATATATATATATATATATATATATATATATATATATATATATATATACTTTCGTAAGCATCTAACGGCGCGACTGACTGACATTTTTAATTAATTTCAAGCTCACAAAGAGTTCTTGTTGAGTGGAAATTCTCAGGTATTTTTACTTAGCTACAGTCTTAATTTGTGGTCCAGTTGAATAAACCCATTCAGAGGTTTCATTGGTTGTATTTAAAATTAGCTGTAATTAAAACACGTTTATTGATAAGACACTAAATCTTTGACCTGACCTGACCTGACCTGACCTTGTTATGTTTAGTAGCAGCAGTCATTAATCTTCTGGATGATAATATTTAATTTTTACCGAGGGTGTTCAAAGTTCATGCCAATTTATACAAACTTTTTAGGCAAAGTAGGAAACCATCAGTTTAATAAAATTTATTTTCCTTATAGTTTATTAAAATAAGTAACAATAACAACCTCAAAATTGTATAATTTGCGCAAGTAGGTGGCATATTTTGGTTTATACTTACGGTAGCTTCATTATCTCCATTTCTGTTTCCATTACCACTGCCGTTTGGAGGTAAGTATCCTCCATTTGGAGGACCATATGCGTCTTTTGGTGGACCGTACGCACCATTTGGCTTTCCATTTCCGTTGCCATTGCGACCATCTGGATGATAAGATAGAATCGTAAAAATAAGGAAATTATGAACTACATTATTTTATCTAACAGTCGTTAAAGATTAAGTGTTAAAATACACCTGTCTGTCAAAGTGTTAGGTAGGCACGTTACCATAATCTAAAATTTGAATCTTTTAATTTCATTTAGATTCAGCATTTTTTTATGTTTGTAGAGAAAATTCACTAATGAGGAGATCCCGACTTTTTAATGTTGAAAAGAATTCTCTAAACTGGGCCCCCTAAAACATATATCCGGGGTCAGTTTCACTTTATATATATATATATATATATATATATATATATATATATATATATATATATATATATATATATATATATATATATATATATATATATATATATATATGAATCACAGCGATGGTTCAAAAAATAATGGGCCGACTTTTTTTTTACAATTTCGCAGGTAAGTACCTTCCTTTTCTAAACAGCTTGGCTAACTTCGTTAGCTAGGAAAGTCGGACCGGTTTGTCGCGGAAAATTTTAGGTTTTATTCTTCAGAAAATAACATAGCCATAGCAGTCAAATTCGGTACGCAAGTGTACACTATAAAAAGAATAAAATGCACCAGAATTTAGATATATCAGAAATAGGTGTTTAAAAAAATGGGGTGGCACTGGTGTTCAGAGAATTGCACAAAACCACATCTTGTATGGTTAACAAAATGTATTGAATATTACAAACAAAGATTAAGTTTTCTTGGCGCAATGAGTCAAGTAGAAAAATTACTTTGAAATTTTCTTCATAAAACGTCAAGTCGGTATTTGAAACGTCAGAATTGACGACTTGTACACAAATATTCTGAAATAAATGCGGGTTATGTGAAAGAAACGCTGTAAGACACGAAGTTCGTTTTACAAAGTCTTAAGTTTCTGCTTCAACCGTCAGTGTCCTCCTTTACTAAAATATTTGCTGAATACTCTTTTTAAACAGACCCCTTATCTGATACTTTGGGAATACTTTAAGCCATAGAGATCGTAATTAAATAGTGGAAAAAATTCGCTATTGGGGATCACTCGACTGTTGAATTTTGAAAAATGAACCCATATCTGAGGTTAGTTTCAATTATATATATATATATATATATATATATATATATATATATATATATATATATATATATATATATATATATATATATGGTGTCGATTATAAAAGGTTGCACAAAGTTTCCTGAGAACTGATAAGAATTTCGAAGAGCCCTAAAACCCATCGATTTTGCTAGAAAATGGTACAATTTTTTTTAATCCTAACAGAACTTGTAGCATTAAACTTCTATTGGGGGTGACCTTCACCGCCTCAGTTTGATTAAGGTAGGTAATAGTTCGTGTGGTAACTTTTTGGACTGCTCTTTTGATTATCTATTCAAGGCTGCAACTTTAAAATCAACTGATTAGTAATAAGTACACTTGGAGAACCCAAATTACCACAACACATTTTTAAAGACCTGACAATGGTTTCACTAACAAAGTTAGCGTCTTCAGAATACTAGAATGTTTCATCTCCTGATGACGCTGATAATTTTACTAGTAAAGGGATTGTCAGGTATTTAAGAATGTGTTGTAGTGATTTGAGTCATCCAAGCACTGCACTGCAGAAAACCAAAATATTGTGTGTGATAAATAAAACCTGTTAGATTTTGTCAAATTTTAATTTTTATTGGCTCATATAATTTTCGTAAAAAATTGCGTAGTCCACTTCTATGAAAATTCACCACCATAACGCATAACCATATTTACTCCATACAAGAAATAATTTGTTATAAGAAAAATTTTACACAAATAATTTTCACTTTCATAATAATATAAGTGAATCAAATAATCGTAAATATTTCGGTCTCTGAGTTTCGACTGAAACTTATATTTTAGGGCCCGTGAAAGAAAGATAATAATAAGACGGTATAGAATAAAGGTTGGCTAACTAGATATCAATATAACCTCGTATATATCTTAACTTTTTCGCAAACAACTCGAAACAAACTGAAATGCTACATCAAAGTTGCAGCCACTTTTAAGTAGCATTTATAGTTGCCGCGACATTGCCGGCCTTTTCGTATTACACCTAATATTTGTGGAACTTCTTGGTAATGTATTCTGGTTGCACTCACGTTTCCGCTATCTGAAGAAGGACATTTTACTATTTGCGGCTAGTATAAAGTAGTAGTAACTCTTCAAATGCACTATAAAGTATTTTGCACCTTACAGTCCCACTGATCCATAAAGAATGACTGTTCCATCACAACAACATTGCTGAGGTTGTGCAAGTCTAATAGAGTGATTAGTTCCAATATTAATATTATACGTCAATAAAATCAAGCCACTTTAGCAACAAACAAAAGTTTACAGACATTCTACAACATTTTAGAGGAAGGTTAGAAGCGAAGCGGGCAAAAATAGGAGTTTAAAACAGTATAATGCTGTTGTCAACATGCCACTATTCTGCCCTGCTATCTATAAATACCGTATCTCCAGTTAAAGTAGTTTTGAGAAATTCGCCATTGAAGTTTTACCAAACTAAATGACGTGTATCTTTTGCACTGTACTATATATTGACTTAATTTTTTTTGCATCAGTTCTAGATAGTGTTACACTATAGGTTCTGCTACAAGAAATAATAATAAATTAACGATTTCAGTATTTTTTATGGACATACGACTTTTTTGTTAAATAAATTTAATTTTTTACTTGAAAGAAGTAACGTAAGTCCATGTTTTGAAAGCTGTTTAAACTAAATGAAATGCCTTTATAGAATAAATGTTTTATTTATGTAAAATAAACATTGACACAACATATTATAACATATTATAAGTACGATACATTATTTTTTTCATGTACTCAGGTTTTCGTAGATAGCTAACAACAAAGTAAATACTAATCGAATGAAAGTTAACAAGAGTAGACACATGCTTGATCTAGAAAGAACTAACTATACTAATTTGACTAACACAAGAAAAACAAAAAAATTAGTTAAGTTTAGATTAGTGTGATAGTATTATATAGTGATTTAGATTCAATCATTAGACTTTGCATGATTAGGAACAGTAAAGTAGTGGAAAATAGTGCATTTCACTTGACTCGTCGTAAGTTTAATAAATATAGAATCATATGTTTCACATATAAAAATGCCAAACTAAATTTAAGTTTAACTAAATGAAACTCAAATAGAATACCATATTAAGGTCTAAATAGCCGCAAAGGAGGGCAGCAGCTCCTAAAATACGATACGCGTATTACTGCGGTGCAGAAAGCAACGGGAAGCTACTGCACTACATTCCCTAGTAGCGCAATCTCCATGGCCAACTTATGATTAAATAATGACAGACTATACAATCAAACCTGACATTTCACGAGTCGGAGCGTGGAATGTCAGAACAATGAAACAACCGGGAAAACTAGAAAATCTTAAATTAGAGATGGATAGGTTGCAACTAGACGTAGTCGGTCTTAGCGAGGTGCGATGGCCTGAAATAGGTGACTTCTGGAGTGGTAACTACAGGATAATCCACACAGCAGCAAATGAGGGAAATGCAGGGGTAGCCATTATTATGAACAAAACGGTAGGACGGAGTATGGAGAATTATGTGCAGAAAAACGAAAGAATCATTATGGCCAGGTTCAATACTAAGCCTGTGAAAACCGTAATCATACAGGTATACATGCCCACAACAAGACATGACGATGACGAAGTGGAAGAAATATATAGCGAAATAGAAGAAGTTTTAAAAATGGTAAAAAATCACGAGAATGTGGTTATAACAGGCGACTTCAACGCAGTGGTTGGGGAAGGAAGATATGAAAATATTGTAGGACCCTTCGGTACCGGTAACAGGAAGCGCATATTGATCTCCGAGACTGGTACGAAGAGAAAGAGGGGTAGACCAAGACTGGACTATTGCTCTCAGATCGTGAGGGATGTGGGATGTTCGACGTTTAGGGAGATGTACTGGAAGGCCCAGGACAGACAGGCATGGAGAAGTGCGTCCAACCAGTCTTTAGGACTGATGACCCAATGATGATGTACGTATAAAAAAAATACTGAAAACCAAACTCAAACTCCCGTTTTTACAGAAAATAGGTCAATAAAGTCCAGTTTAATATCATAATATATTATAATAAAGTAATTTACAGATCTTCTATATCAGTTATCAAGTTAGCAGCATCATCATTGACTGGCATGTTTTTCCAAAATTCTAATTTGTGTGCCGGAATGATGTCTGATAAATTATTTATGATGGCTTTTTTCCGGTTAGTCGTTATACCGCGGTTAGCACTTGAAGCCTCAGCCACTGGTAATTCATTCTTCTTGTATTTTGAAGATATGAAGTGAAACTCTTTTTCTTCTTGTTCTGAAAAATGAGTCTTGTAAAAAAGATGCCTGTAACCCCTTTTTACTTTAACAAGACAAATATCTTTCAGCAAAGGTCTCTCATTGGTTTTGTTTAACTTCTGTAGCTGGTATGCGGAAGTCAAATCCAAGAAATTTCGAAAATCAGAATGTCTCATTTCCTTTATTATATTTTTTTTCGAGTTGCAATCCCGCAATCCCGAACAATATTTACAAAATCCTGGAAATCGTAGACTTTAGGATTTTTTTTCAAGGCAAGCTCTACTTGGTGATGGAAGCTATCTGCCGACATGAATGTGTGCCCTGCCTCAAAATATTTTAGGGTGATTGTGTTCGTACAAATTTCTTTGGAAGATATAATACTAATCAGCATCGAAAACAAACACCAGTTCTTATTCTGGCCCGCACAGTTATCGAGCCAGAGGGTAACTTCAGCAGCATCGCGGTTAAAAAGAAAAAACTGATAGAAGGTACTAGCCACATCTTCACGTTTCCGCCCAGAAATGCCCTCGTGCCATAAAACTATGTAAGGTGGATTTTTTTTCATGTCTCCAACAGGAACAAAGGATTCATTGAATGCAATAATTCTCGTCGTAAATATTGCACTTTTGAACATTTCTATTCTCGGAAGCATTATGACTTTTTGCATATCTGCCGAATAAATAGGATTTTTGCACTGTTGATTCTCACAATCCTTTCTATATTCACCTCGAGAAATCTTTGCTTTCTGAATGTGTTCGTTCCATTTAACACATTTTTCACAATCTAGTAAGTGCAAATTTTGTTTAGTATGCTCTGAATTATGGAGGCGGAAAGCCTCACACTTTTCACACTCTTCTTGTCCTAAACGAGTAAAAGATATATTTATTGTGTCAGTTACTTCTTTTCTGTATACTTCATACGATACTTGTATGTTTGGATGCTTATCCAGGAAGTCTTTGTGCATTTGGGTTATCGTAATGTCACTAGGTAAGTAGAGTTTGTTAGGAGCGTGCTCCCTTCTGTAATGAGAGACACAAGGAGAGAAAGACTTTATGTGAGTATGAAGTAAGTCACGGTTAATTTTCTTCTCTTTTGTTTTGGCTCCTCTTTGATCGTTTTTTGTGTAAAATTTCTCATCAGATATATTTTTCAATACACTGTCATTGTTAAATGCAAAACCTAACGTCGTCAAGAAAAACTTCTTACACACGCACTGAACTGCCTTATTCTCGTCTTTCAGCTTGTAACAGATGCTATTTTGTCTTTTGGAGTCGTTTCCTTTTTCACTTCGTCTTCTTTCTATAACTTTTACTTCACAATGGTTGCTGATAAACAGTCGCTGTTCTTTCAGATTTAAATTCCAATAGTAATTGTTTAGCTCTTTTCTTCTCTCTTCATTAATTTTTGTAGTACATGCTTTCTTACACTGGTCACAGGGAAGCTTGACTACATGTCTTTGTCTTTTTTTCTCAACTAAAAACTGGGTTCGTTCGTGCTTGGGTTTTAGATATTTCTGCCGTTTTCTCTTATTTCCAGATTTAGTATTTGTGGTATCTGTTAAAAAAACATCTGCTTCTAATAGCATAGTCGTGGTATCTTCATCGTTATTTTCACCATTTAGATTTTCATCATTATTTGTTTCTGTTTTATTGAGCAATAATAACGAATTTTCCTCATTGACACTACTAGTGTTATTATTATTAGTTGTGTTTTCATTGATATCAATAACTATTTCTATTGAAACATCTTCAACGTTGTCTGGCAGCACCAATGGTTGAAAATCTTCGTCTAGAATAGGAATTTTATTTATGTCTAATTCTGAAATGTCAATCGCTATTGTTACGATTCCATTTAATATTTTTCTTATAAAATCGGACACTTTTTCGGTTTCCAAAAACTGTTCTCTTAATAATTCAAAATTAATTTCATGTGAGTGTACTTCAATAAAAAAGTAGCATTTGGTGATAGATTGACTAGCCAAAAAATACTTTAAAATTCCCTCGTAGTTCTCAGACGCATCATTTTTCCTTGTTTTCTTTTCAACATTTAAGGTAGTACTGTTCATTGGCGGTTCAGATTCAGATTGGAGTTTCAAAGAATTCCCCGAGTCATGACCGAGTTTCTGATTAACGTTTGCAGCCATAATTGCAAGCTTCTTTCCCCTCGGGATATTGATTATGTCTGCACGAAAATAATATAAATTATTAATACTCAAGTATGCTTGTTTATCAGATTGTCTGCATCTTACCTTTGGAATTCATTATAAGTACAGTTAAATATTAAACGTATTTTGCATGCAATACCTAATAACAATAACAATATGTACATGTAGGTACGTACTTATTTCGTCTACTTTTAACACAATTGTGTGCAGCCACTAACAGCTTAAACGATACTGAGAGACGAGTCGAGACTGGAGAAACGATGCAATTTCTATAGAAGATATTACAAAATGGAGGGGGAATGCTTGAATAAATCACCGCATGTTGGTTATTACGATATCATTTTGTAAACAAACCAATTCAGTCTTAGCTTTACATGTAAAATAAACCGTATGTCCGAGTATACAGCACATTTCACATGTATTTAACCACCTCTTGTACGATCAGTGCTTGTTAAAAGTACCGTAAGTCCGGAGATACGGTATTTCTCTTTAATGAATGATGGAGATACGGTAGTTCTCTTAAAATTAATGGTAGATACGGTAAATCTTATAAGCATGTCGACTGAAATTTAAGTGTCTACACAAACCGATGAATATAAAATTGCATGTTTTGAAGCTTTTCCCTGCATATACGGCAATTTTACTATGTATCTTAGTAGTAAACATCTGTTAGAAGCCTAAGACACCCCTCAACTCAATTTTCATAAAATGTGGAGATACGGTAGTCTTGCTTAGCACGGCAGTATTGTCAACAAACATCAGTGAGACATTAACTACAAATAAGACGAGTTGTTCCCAAACGCAATATCAAACGATTAAAAAATGATTACCCATGTTCTCTTTAATTAAAACAACAATATATAAGCTATTATAAATTAACATTTTTTTCATAAAGCACTCTTTTTCTCTTCAAAAACGTAATTGCGGACAAAACACAAGACAATAAAACACAACCTAAAACTTAATGATTACTTATGTTCTGTTTAATTAATACAACGGTATATAATATATTATTAACGAATCTTGTTTTTTATAAAGCACTTTCCTTTTCTCTTCACTAAAGTAATTGCGAACAAAATGCAAGACATGATGCATGTAAAGCACAACCTAAAACTTTGTTAAGTTAAAATAACAGATAACAGTCACAACACAGGCTTTCAAAAGCATCTTGTGTTTTCGGAACCATAGAGTGGTAAGAAGAAGTATAAACACCCATTAAATAGACTAACACGTAGACGTTGCTGAAAAGTAAAGATACAATGTTGAGTCACAGTTCCACTTGGTAGCTTTTAGTGAAAGAAAGATAATGAATTATCTTTAAAGGCCTGGCTTTTCAGTATTTACCACCAAAGACAATCTGTAACTACTTTTAAGTTCCATATTTTAGTGAATGCAACTTCAAAGTGTTTGTTCTGAAAGGCACCATTTTGTAGATGGAGATTTACAAACGCCATTGTTAGGATAAATATCTAAAAATAAATTTATTGCTATTTTGGCAGTAATCGCGGCAAATTTTTAAAAATTTTCAGTTTCATGTATAGAAAAGTCAATTCAAATTCAAATTCAAATTGCAGCACTTTGAGGGTAATGATCTGAAATGTGGATACTGCGTAATATATAATTTTTATTAAAAACTGAAAATTTCAAGGAGCGTAATTTTTGGATGAGCAAATCATTATATTTTGTCAGTAAAATTGCATTTGTTTAGATTTCAACATTTAAGACATTCAAATATAAAGCACTAGAAATTCAATTATCAATGTTGATTTGTAGTCTCGCTAGTACTTATAGAATGGGAATAAAAGACAAATATGGTTTTAGTTCATAGAGCTGGAGAAAGATATTATTTTGTGGAATAGTTTTCAAGACAAAGAAAGCAAGCTCAAGACAGAGTAGGTAGTGATAAGTCCCGTGATAGTAGCTATTACCGTTTCGCCAAGTCGGCGCTACGAGAAGGCTACGGTATTGGAACGGAGCTGGATAAGTTCCCGATATCACGCCGCAACGTTGCCGCCATTTCCCGTTTTGGTGGTTGCCCCGTGATAGGAACGTTCCTATAACGGATCACTTACTGGCGACCAAATACTTAGAAGCTATCACGACAGTCGCTGCTACGTTTCAGCGACCAATTGTGCTAGTTGGGAGATACACACACAGACACACACACACACATATACACACACACATATATATATATATATATATATATATATATATATATATATATATATATATATATATATATATATATATATATATATATATATATATATACCATAACCATTTTCATGCACTCATTGGTAGCTCATTTGTCAATGTTTTAGAAATTCACCACCAGTCAAGTCATCTATTTAAATAAATAAATAAAATGTCTTGCTGTTACAATGAGTTCTTATTCTGTTTCATTTATACATATATTTTTTTTATATAATTTTTTAAGCCGTTAATATTTGAAACATATATACAGGATATATGTTCCTTATAATTAGCTTCTGTTACTTGGGTTTTCGGAGATAGAAAAAACTTTTTGTAGGAACTTTTCACAAGCTGTGAGAATTTGTTTTGGGAAAACCAAATTAATATTGCAAAATCGAAAAAATTACCTAATCTCACTTTTTTTAATAGAACACCCTATACACGATTACTTAGAAGAGAAGTCAATTTTCTTCTGATTTCAGAAATAGAATCATACGTAATATTTAAATGAACCGTTTTAGAAACATTCCGTGTTAAAGATATTGATTCTACAGTAATCATTTTTTTCATTACGGCAAAGTATCCAAAGACATGAATTGATTAAAATGATTGAATAATCATAGGAACTTAGAGAAATCAAATAACAATAGCCGTAAAAGTCAAATTTATATACCTACTTTTTTTCCATGAATTATTTTAAGATAATAGTATTTATAGTGAAGTACGAACGTTTGCAATGCCATATTGACCCACTTTTTTAACCACTGAAATAATATTAACAATGAATTCTAAAAACAAACTATGGTCCCGACATCAAACGGTTACGTTTTTCATACTTGTTCAATATGTCCACCACTACTACTCATTAATTTGTTGAAATTGTCATCTATTTTATGTATTGCATTAACGATTAAATACGATTTTTCTTGATTTAAACTATTTACAAAATTGATATTTTTCAATATTAGATTAAAAATGATAGGCGAATTTTGAACAAATTTGGTGAGTATATTCTTTTACAAGTGGCGTGAATGATTTCGTTAGTCAGGAAAATCTGATTATTTCTTCCTGGAAAATTTTTATATCTCCGGAAGTAACAAAGCTGTGGCAACCCTAGAACCCATATCCCGGGTCACTTTCAATTTTTATATGTTTATACGTATATGTATATATATATATATATATATATATATATATATATATATATATATATATATATATATATATATATATATATATATATATAAGACTGCCCCACATAGACCGCATATTAGAAATATATTAGCTATTGATTGCAGCTGATTTCTGAAAATTGTTGCAGCGACATATTCATGAATGCTCTATTGATCCAAAATAATGGCGTCGTTCTGACATTTCCGGTTATACCAGATGTCGGCATTAACTTTGTTATTTTTAATAGAACACCCTATCTATTATTGGAGTTTTGCATTCTACGCGGGTTAGATATGTCAAAAGGTGTTTTTGCGTTATTGACAATTTTCCTAACATTTTAACATGTAGAGGTAAATTTTGAGAACGTCATACCTATCACATAAAAGTATATTGGAGCTTAAAATTTTGCATACGATTTCGCAATATGACAGTGTATCAAGATGTCGAAACAGAACTTAAAAGATATACAGGTGTTCACAATAAATCAGCAATTTTTCATAAAGTTAAACTAGAATACATCAAGAATTTTAAATGGAACGTTCTGTATATTGTTGCTTATATGGATGCGGAATAAAATTTCCTGTAAAATGGTTCGGAAGTTTCCTAGACCTAAAGTTAACTGTTTTAATAATAATTGGCATTTAAAGGTAGGCATCCACATATTTTTTATGGAACTAAAGTCGTGAAGAATTATACACAAAATGATTTTCGTGTTGATGTCGTTGTTTTTACCCATAATACCTACTATAATAATAGGCGGACTCAATTAATTTGTGTCAATTGCTGAGCTGTATGTGTTAAGTAGCTGTATTTATTAACATATTGGAAATTATTTTTAGTAAAAAAAGCATGATAATTTATTTTTGAGCCACGAGATAAAAAAGTTATAGAAAGTAACAGAGAGAAACATGAAATGACACATTCATTTTAAAAACCTAAACCAATAGGTAGGTGGGCAGGTAACAAACTAAATTAGGGCTTCTAAGCATACTTGAGTAGATGCTCAAAATGATTGCCACTTTGTTCCAGCCATTTTGCTATTCTTTTTAGTAAGTGACTACCAGTTGCTCTTTGGATATCTCCTGCATTTAATGAATGAAATGCTCCGTGTACTCTTCTCAATCATCATATCCTCTTTTGTGGCGGAAGCAGTTCAATAAACAATATTTTTTATGGTTCTCCAGATATAAAAATCCTGAGGCGTGATATCTGGAGAACGAGGTGGATATCTGTGTGGACCATTGTTAGCCATCCACCTACCTTCGAATGCCTACTCAAGAAACACGTTTACACCCCTGTGTTATCGGCAGGTGCTTGGTCAGGCTTATACCAGCATGTCTAGAATTCAGCTAACGGTAGATTACCGAGAGCTCCCGTTAGTTCATTTCTTAAGTTACCACGGTAACCATTTAAGGTCTCTTCATAAATATGAACACACAATAATCTATTACTTTTGATGGCACAAAACACGTTGAAAGAGTTTTTCTGGTAATGTTGAATTCTTGTTACATAGGGATTCTCTTGGGCCCAATAGTGAGAGTTGTGCTTATAGAGGCAACCATCCTTTGTGAATTTCTATTCATCGGTCCAAATTATTTTTGACAAAAATAGCCTTCATGGTGTTTGGTTAGTGAAAATTCGCAAAAATCTTGTCTTCTACCTGCATCACCCACATGCAAATTTGGTACAGGTTGGTATTTGAATGGTTTTAGCTTATGGTTGGTTAAAATTCGTTGCACAGTCATGCTGGACACCTAGATCACGTTCTGTATCGCGTATCGATGCATTTGCATTCGCATAATAATATGCTAGAACTATAATTTCCAAATCGGCGTTGTTTGTAAGGAAATGGTTCTTTGTAATTTTTGGACCAAAAGAATCAAATTCTTGGTAGTTTTTAATTAATGTTCATACCGTTCTTGTTCCAGGTGAAGCAATATTTGGATACCTTTATGGAAAAACTCTGCAAGTTCTACTTATATTTTTGTGACACTTACCAAGGATCAGGAGTAAATTAATATAATCTTCATTTGAATAATTACCATGTCTTTTTTGTGCCAATATTATAGCACACTTATTTACAAACAGACGTCTTAAGGGAGACATACAATAATACAAAATGTTGCAAACAAATAAATTTTGACAGTTTATATTCCATGGAGAGCTTTGTTTTATAGAATCACTGAAATGTTCCACTCATTCAAATATCCGTGAAAAGTAAAAAAATCGACATTTTCTCTTTTTTTTTTTCGAGTCCCAAATTACAGATTAGGTATATAATTTGAATCTTATGTATTGTTTTTGCAGAAATTTCTTTGTGTTTCCGAATAAATCATTGTTTGTAAGATTTTTGTGAAATTTTGTTAATTGATAATAAATGTTAATAAGTTATTGTAAACAAATGTTTTCGGATTTTCATGACAAAATTATTTGCAAATTTTCATGTAAACTTTTTTTGTCAGTTGCGCCGAAAAGCTTTTTTTGCATAATTAGATCTTGGCAGGTGGGTAAATAGGGTGAAGAGGTTCGTTGGCCTGGAATATCGGACCAGTTTTTGCGGGAATATTTAAAGTTTAGTTTAGGAGACTTTTTCAAACAATAAAGTTATTTCGATGAAATATGGTATTGTTTCTACTATGTGGGTTATATTAAATTTGATGCCTGCTTTCATTAATATTAAATACCGTTTTATGAAAATTCATTACCATAACGCACTTGCTACGTCCAGACTTTTATTTATATATCCCCAGAGAAACGAATCTTAAAGAGCAAAATTAGGGCTATTGGTAGGCTATTCAATATTCTCATGTTTCCGAAATGATATTATGGGGTTGCGCGCCATTTTGTTGCTATATGAGATTGCCATACTCTTGAACCCTTAAAGTATCCAACAATCCATCAATTTTATATTGCAGGAAGTGTGAATAGTGTTCCCCAGTTAATGACCCTTCATAGAAAATAGGTCGAATAATTTGATTGCGGATGAGACCACGCCAAACGTGAAGTGGTTTCTAATTTCAGCAGCTCCTCGTTGATTTTAGGAGGCCCATAAATAGATGTTTTTTCGATTATACATTGTCGCTGTTGTGAGGATCGTTTCGTCACTACATATTATTTTTAAACAAATCGTCATCCTGTGCCTTTCGTCGCAGCATTTCACGACAAAAGCTAATCTGTGCATTTTCTGATCTTCGATCAACCTTTGGAAGGGTAATATCTTATATGACATCCATATTTAGTGCACTTGACTGATTTTCTTTGTTGAATTATTTAAAAATCTACTGGCATCGTCGATGGAACGCGTAGGATTTTTTCAGGGAGGAAATATAAATAATATTTATATATTTTGTAAATAATAAATCAAACCTATCTTTTATCTTCAAAATATAACAGGACGTTGAGTTCTTCAATCTCATTTGTTGTAACGCTCCGTTTTTTCCGTTGAACACTTTCTGGGTTCCTAAAATTCTTTTCTGTATATCGGAATGTGCTCGGTGATGGTAGTGATCTATTGGGATGCAAGTATTCGATTTGTGCAGGAATGGCTTTTTTTTTTATTTGTTAAAAATGCGGATAAATGCGGTTAATTTCACATTTCTCAGTATAAAGCATAATTGAACAAAACCCAAAAAAATCTTGCACAAGATCTAGTATTTAGTATATTCGAGTTTCACACCTATTGTTATTTATTTTCAGAATATTCCCATGGCTACTGTCTCATTTCAGGCATGGCGTTCTTTGGATACTTTTCCATAATGATTAATTATTACTGTAGAATCAATACGATATGTTTGACACGGAATATTTTTAAAACGGGCTCATTTAAATATTACCTATGATATATTTTTTTAAATCAGAAGAAAATGGACTTCAATTGTAAGCGATCGTCTTTTTTCAAAAAGTGTGGTTAGGTGAATGTTTTGATTTTTCTATGTTAATTTGGTTTTTACAAAAGCAAATTCCTACAGATTGTGAAAAATTCTACAACTTTTATTTGGAAAGTTTTTTTCTCCTTCAAAAACAAAAGTAGCAGAAGCTACACTAATTATAAGGAACAGACCCTCAACATTTTAGCACACTTTAAAGTTTGTTGTACTTACTACCTCCAGGGGGTGGTAAGTAAGAGCTCGCTGGTGGTTCACTACGTATAAGTTCTCCCCAAGTTATTAACAGCAGGAGCGCCAACACCTGAAAAAACAAGGTTTATAATTTGTTGACACAAATTCTTATAATTGCAATAGGTATTAATCATAATGTGAATGTATATATATATATATATATATATATATATATATATATATATATATATATATATATATATATATATATATATATATATATATATATATATATATATATATATATATATATATATATATATATATATATATATATATATATATATATATATATATTACATACACGTAAACTAATGTATGTATGTATTAATGTTTCTTTAAAGTTGGCCAATAATCGATGGTAGGAAAAACAATTTAAACCTTTAATTAAATAACATGCTTTCATTCATTGCTATTTTGTCTTATTCTTTAATTGATGATTTTATTGCCAGATCCAAACTGCAATTTAAAAAGTAGTATGTCGTAGGCAGAGAAAGCTTTAAAATAAGGTGTCACTCAACATAAGGTGCCACTTAAAATTTAAGGGTACTCTACGCCCCTGCCCAAAGGGTAGAATCCAAGACACCAAAACTTACGCCACCATGTACCCCTTGAAAAGAAAGTCGACGTGTCTCAGCTTTTTTTTCCGTTATTTTCCAGGTGGGAAGTTTTAATTGGCACACCGTATATATGATAATTAGATGTACAGAAGTTTGTAGCACTCCGGTTTGCTCAGACAAACACCCAGCATTTACTTTTCAGTCATCTTCAATGGTCTGCAATGTAAGTCTCTCATCTTGTACAGGTATTACATTGAAACCTTCTCTGGGTTTTGTAAATAGCATTCTAGTATCGCGAATAAGTCATTTAATCATCAAAAATGTTTCTTTATATGAAACCATACGATTAGGAAATCTACTTCGATATTCTTCCACACTTCGTGGTCAGTTCTCTTGACAAAAATACATAACTAATAATATATCAACTTACTAGTTGATCGAACAGTTTGCACACATTTTTAATAAAGTAGAGAACTGATACAAAATATGGAAATGAAATGTTAAATATAAGTTGATAAGCAACATTAGAGTTCGTTTTAGTGAATTTTCATTAAAAAAATTCACTAATGAGGAGATCCCAACTTTTGAATTTTGAAAAAATTCCTTCAAATGAGCACTAATTAGGCCCCCGAGAACACATATCCCGCTCAGTTTCAATTTATATATGTATATATATATATATATATATATATATATATATATATATATATATATATATATATATATATATATATATATATATATATATAGCTGTGTGTGGGTGTGTGTGTGTATCACACCGATAACTCAAAAAATAATAGGCCGATTTTGATAAAATTTGCTGAGTCCTTCCTTTTGCCAGTGGCTTGGATATATTCGTTAACCAGGAAAATCTGCTCAGTTCAAATAGATTAAATAATGATTTGTTTTGACCGACGGATTGCCCCGGTCAGTATCAGTTCTGATCTGTCCTTAAATGTATGGAATTTCGACCACGAAATTATAATGCATGTTTGTAAGAAAATAAATTCGGGACTCAGCAAGTGCGTTATGGTAGCGAATTTTTGTTGAATGCCTCAAATTTGAATAGCTCAATTTGCTATTACCCTTTAAGGTTCTTTGGCCAGAAAACTATACATATCTTCCAGATTCAAACAATTTTGTACGCGAGTCAACTCAAGAATCTAGTTAATAGTTAACAGTTCATTGTTAAGAGTTTATTTGGTCTTGCTATTTATAACATATAATACAAAAAAAAGTAACGCGTGTGTTCTCTAACGCATAATTTAAAAAAAAACATTTTGCACAATATGCTTATGTCAAACACATTAAAAAATGCCCTTTTTAGTGAATTTCGTAGAAAAAATTCACTAATGGGGAGATTCCCCCTTTTGAAAAACTTTTTGCTAATGAGCGCTAACTAGGACCCCTACAACCCATATCCGGGGGCAGTTTCAATTTATATATATATATATATATATATATATATATATATATATATATATATATATATATATATATATATATATATATATATATCACTATATCACACCGAAAACTCAAAAAAGAATGGACTGATTTTGAAAAAACTTGGTACATTTCTCCCTTTGTAAGTGGCTTGGATAAGTTCGTTAGACAGGAAAATCGGACGAGGTTTTCCGGGAAAATTTAGAGTTATCTTTAGAATTTTTTTTATCAAAAAATAAAAAACCTGTGATAACCAAATTTGGTAGGTAGGTTTACGATATAAAATTTAAACTATACACCAAAACTTATATTTCTATGTTACAACAAAAAAAAAGTTATAATAATATATTTGGTTCCAGATCATTTATATGAAAATTCACTACCATAACGCACTTGCTGCGTCCAGCCTTTTAATTTAATCCCAATATTCATTTATTTTCACTGTTGCTACAAATATTGTGTTTGTTTATATTTACAGCACATCTAGGCGTTCTATAGGCTCTACTTCGCGTTCATTCGAAGAAGCTTTTGAGAAGTCTATGATAAAATAAAATTGATTTTTTTCTAAGAGCACTAAAGAATACAGCGTAGAACAAAAAATCATAAAAAATTGAAAATTTATATTACTCTGTGTGGACTAGATTAGTGAATATGTTGAATGTAATAGTTAATCGTAAAATATTTATTTGCTGACAAATGTGAAGAACATAACTTAAATGAAGAATTAATCTAACTTCCAAGATAATTTAAAAACTAAAAACCATATTGGTAACTCCCTTTTTTGTTTTTGTTATTTTACTTTTGTCCCAAACCAAACCAGAGTTCCTTCTTTATCGGTTGTATGGTTCATCCACTTTATAGTTACCGACTTAATTTTACAGAATGGCTAATTTTTATAAAACACAGAGTGACTAATTGTTATGAAAATGAACTACCATAACGTACTTTTTGCCCTAGCCCTTTACTTAACTTAAATAAACTAACACGTATGTAACGCTGTAATTCTATTTGTATAGTCACAATTATTTGATTACCAATGGAAGAATTTGTCGATGTGGTATCAGTATAATAATATTAATTTTCAAACTGCGTACCTTAGCCATATTTCTAAAGTTGAAGATAAACGAAAGCAACTAAATATAAACCACAACCATAGAGTAACTACACAAAGTATACACCAAGCTGCATCAAAGCTGTAACTTATGTTATTCCAGTTCAAGAAGATTCAGTTTATATATATAATGAATCGTGATTCAGGTAAACGGACTGGGTACAGAAATTGTAACAAATCCATTTTTGTCATCTCAATATCTGCTCGTATTTTTACGACAGAATACATTACTAAACCCCTCCATTGTCGCTTCGCAAGTAAAAGGATACATACCCATATGTACTTAAAGTCACATTCCATAGATGTGCAAATCGCTTATTTATAGTGTTGTTTTAAAAGTGCATCTTCTTGAGAATAGTGCATGGCGGCATTATTGCTTCTTTACCATAAAGAATGTTTAAATGCACATCTAGCTTTCGTAAAGATGCAGTAACCTTGTTGTTCATGTTTTGTCTCAGGTCGTGCATCCAGTTTTATTACCATTGCATAATAAAAAGAATTTGCAACATTAACCCTTGTGTAGGAAACTCTACATACGAAGCAAGTTCAACTAAATCATTTGTTTGGACATAGCTTTCAGCTGACAAGACTAGAACAAATTGTTTTGCTAACTGTAGAACGGGTTAATGAAATTGTGAAACTGATTCTCGAGCTAGATTTTACAAAGATGGCTAAAAGGTTAATTATTTCTGTGACTTTATAAAGAATAGCTACTTTTGCTTTAGATTATTATAAAATTATAACAAAGTAGCTTTAATGGTTCCAAAAGACGGAATTTAAACTTTCTCCTCGTGTTAAATGTACATAGTTTGTGTGTGCTTATTTTACATTAATTTTAATACAAAATTTGTAATGTTAATAGAAATGCCTAAAATGTTTATTCTAATAAGGCAACCTTACGCTTTGTATAAAAATAAAACTAGCAGGAGCGTCACTTTCAAAATTCGTAGGGAAACGGTACGTACATTTTGTGAACGTAGAATTATTATAAATTAAAAATGTGGTTATAGTTATAGATTAAAATAAAGCCCCTTTATAATGCCAAGCTTTCGAAATAATTTTCTTTGTCATATGGTAAATATAATTAAATTTTACATAAAGTACATAAACGTTAAAAAATACATACATATAAAGTAAGTATGTAATCTTGTGAATAAACAATATATGTGAAAATTAATTCTTAGCTAAAAGTAATTTAAATAAATCCTGAAAATGGTTATCAATTTCGCATATTAGCTGTACGGTCTGGGTTCGAGTAACCAAATAAAGGAATAGCGATCTAAGAATCTTTTGTCTTTTAGCGAGATTTCAATGCTAAAATTGCTAAGAGAATGGCCACGACGATTTAATTTTTTAAACATTTTTAAGTGAGCACAAAGTGAAGCCGCCAGAACCCATATTTGGTCTCCGTTGATAATTTTTTAATGTATATGTTTACATTACTAGAATGAAAGCAAAATTTAGCAGAGTTAAAAAGTTAAGTTTGGCAGCTTATCTTTGAGAAAAGAGCACATTTGTGATTTACGACACGCACAACCATGGCTTTTTTGGTAAGACACAAGGTATACATTAACTTACCAATCAATAATTATAAATAAATATATGTATCTGAGCGACATTCCATTTGTGGGATAGGTAAAATATTTACAAGTCGCATTTAACGAAAAACGCACAAGTAATAACAACATTCAAAAAGTCACGTAGAATAAAAGGGAATAATTGCACTTAGAAGGCGTAGAAAGATCTGTGGTAAAGACTGGAGAATAAACGTCAAAATAATCCTATGCATTTACTAAAAGGTAGTAAGGCCCATGTTAAAATATGGATCGGTGGTGTGGTAGACGAAAATTCAGCAGGGATTGGCGATTGTGGGGTGGCGATTGTGTGGTGTTTGTTTAATTGATTGTTTGGCTGTACGTTACGGGTGGCATGAGGAACACTCTGGCACCAGCAATAGAAGCTTTTATGTTTTCTATGAAAACACGTAACAAAACTGAGTATCAAGCAAGGAAGAACAAAACGAGAAACCAGTCAATTGTCATATACTCGAACAGCCAAGCAGCGCTTAAGGCACTAGGTTCCAGTGAGTTCAATTTAACAGATCTAGGAAGTCGAAATAAATTCACTACCATGGGTTTCAGCACATAAGGACATATCGCGAACGAAAAGGCAGACGGAGGGACAAGGAAGGCACGTCTAACCAACTTATAGGTCCGCGACCTTTTTGCGACATACCCAGGCCAAACATAAAGAGATTCATTAATAAACGGACCCGAGAAAAAACTCCCTTAGATTTCGACCTGCTGAATCAATAACCTGTCTAAGTCTCTTGCGATGTAAATTTATCATAAACAAAATATTCGCATTTAATTGAAAACTACCCTCAAAATCTATATCGTTTCTTTTTTCTTGCAACTCCCATATTTTATGTTCACTAATTAAAGCACTCATCACATATATTAATTAGAATTACTGACCCTAATGTAAATGTATACTATTATAGATAATAGGCATTTATGAGGGGTTATGCCTAATAAGCATTGTAACTTTCAGATGTTTACCACAACGTTATATAATTCACCATTAAGCAAGTTAAGTTTGCAACATTTCTAAATGTCTGCATCAAAAAAAAAAAAAAACAATGCAAACTTACAAATGTAATTTTAGCATAACTTTCAAATGTAATAACTCCTTTCTCAGCTTGTTGTTTTTCTCCTTTTCTAAGCTCGCGTAATGTTACAATTGTAATGTTTCTGAAAGTTTAATATAATTTTGAAGCGTTTATTTGAATTCTCTTCGTTTTCCGTTTTCGTCGTCCAATAGCAACATAGCAACGCCACTCGCGAAGCGAACTGTTAACTGACATTTGTGATTTTATCATCATAAAATGTTACTTGATCTGTGTCTATTTATTTCTCTGGACGTTTCAAAGATTGAACATTCGTTGTCTGGAGTCTGGGGTGTGAATAACGAAATATGAAGCATATTGATATCGACAAAGGTCTCTGTGGTAAGGTAGTTAAATTAGTAGATTATGAAGTTAAATATTTTTTAAGTAGTGTAAGTGGAAGTAAAAGTTTTTACTTTTAAAAAACGAAGCCGGTTTTAATTAAATTTTGCATACCCGTATTTTTATGGTTGTATATTATAAAAATAAGATAAATGCGCACAAATATCTTATAATTAAACGTTTTCTTTTCTTTTTAAATAATATATCAGAAAAAGGGTATATTAATACTCATTTATTGATATATAGTTAATGCTTTAAAAATTGCTATAAATCCCTAAAACAGCTAGATACTAAATACATGTGGGAATTCAATAAAGTTAGTCACTTTTCTGTAGCATAATTGAATTCTGGTATGTCAGTAATCTATTGGTGAATTATTCTTAGATGGTTGTTTTTATTTATATTTTTGTTTCTTTTTATGTAACGAAAAAGAAAACCTAATTGCTAAATACGAATTATGTTGTGTCCTTAGAGGCAGTGGAGGTGTCTTACCTAATCAGACCAATTCATTTCAAAACGTTAAATGGCATGATTAACCTGTGGAAGCACGAGGCTTATAACCTTACATGAATGCTATTTTATATAAAATTTAAAAGAAATTTGTGGGGCTGCTCAGCGTAGATATTATATTTAATGTAATTCTGAAAAAATATGTGGGTTTAGGCCTTATAATTTAGGTGGTGTCAAACATATAAATCAAAACCAAGATTCGGTTAACTTCATTTATTAATAAAAAGGTGAAGTTATATAAACCAAAACTGTTATAAGTATTGTGGTAGATTAAAGCCTTCATCCTCACGCCATATATCCATTAAAACTAGTCCACGCAATCTATTTCTCTCTCTCTCTCTCTCTCTTTCTCTCTAATAACATCCATACACAACTTACTATTCACTAAATCATACAAAAACTACAATAACAGCGCGAACATTTTAACAGAATTAAAACCTACAAACTTATAGAACTACAAATAATTAGCTGGATAAAATTTTTATAGCAAGAATATAAATAAAATAGCTAATGCAAAATAGAATACACAAATAAAAATATTCCATAAACTGCCAGAATATGACTCGCACAGGATACATCCTTATATACACATTAGTATCTACAAACGCAAACATCAACGAGAAAAACACACATTTTAATTCAGTTAAAACTGAGAATTTGAACACATTAAAAATCAAACACGTAGATTTTGCAGACAAAATGCCTAAACACAACTATGCGCTACCTAACTCTAACTATTATATACACTCACAGATACATTATTAATTAATTATTCTTTATTGTTTAAAATTGTACAATATGCCAATACAAATAAGTCATATGACTTGTGGAGTATTTTGACATAATTTTGCAGAGTTTGTTCTAAATATGTTTGACATCTATCACCTAATGATACACTTCAAATTCTGACATACCAAAATGTATTGAAACTAAATTTTTCCTTCTTCACTTCTTAAACCTCAATCAATACCTGCACTGCCTGGATGTTGCTTTCCAGACCAAATTGCTGCCTAACAAATGCCTTTTCTTTATGATGTATATTTATGCCAAAATTATATTTTTTTTGTGGAGCCAAAATGTACTCTGCGTTATGTAAAACAAAATATATAGATAAAATAATCAATCACAACGACCTAAGATTTATACAGTCATTCACCATACCCAATTCAGAGGCAATTCTACAATAAATTATAGAACGTGCACAAAATAAATCTGTTACACTAAAAAATTAAAAAATCGAATTGAGATATGCACATAAAGCATTGTAAACATGTACATACCAGATAGATGATAACCGAAGCAGATAAAAGCTTTGAATCAATAAAAATCCATTTAAACACATACGTATACACTACACGAGAACATCGAGGATCACAAATAGTAACTCATATTTACTAACATTTTTCACCCTTAGCTTCGCTCCTTGTCATCCACCTTGGCAGTCCTAGACTGTACCGTTGCCTTTTTTATCGGAATGATTTCTTCCATTCGTGTGCTCTACGAATTTGACGCTGAATTACTTCGCAAAGTTTTCCTGAGACTGTCTCCTTCGGTGCTTGGAGCATTCTCTTCCTTCTCAGAGCCACGTTTCGCCGGTGTTTTCGAATCTTCGAAAACTTGTTGTTCAAATTGACTTAAGTTTGGTGTTGCGGGACAATTGTCAACTTCCTCTCGAACACCAATGTCGTTCGTATCCACAGTTTCATTGTTTGCCCCATTATCTAATTCCTGTATAGTAAACAACTCTCCATTTATGTACAGCTTGTTGCCCTTGGTAAAAGATCTATAATTTCTGTCTCTAGCTTTTTGCAAATGTTCTCTAAGACTTCTGTTTTGAAGCTGCTCATAACTTGTTAAATCGTTTGCAATAAAGTATCCCGTACCCTTTAGCTTGCTTTCAGACTTTAATATCCTCTGTTTTTCTACAAAAAGAGTGAATTCCACTATGATTGGTCTGCTCAATTTATGTTTTCCAATGAGACACATGGCTGATTGAAGTAACTGTTAGGTTTATCTTTAACAATTAATTTAGTTTGTATTCTTCAGGCTTTACTCCGAATAGTACAAGATTCTTTTTCTCGCCAATATCTCTCCTTGATTTTTCAGTAATTACTTTTTAGTGAATTTTTATTTAAAAAAATTCACTAATAGAGAGGTAACGATGGTGAGACTTTGCAAACGTTTTTTCAAAATAAGCGCGAACTAGGTCCCCTAGAACCCATATCCGGGGTCAGTTTCAATTTTTATATGTTTATATATATATATATATATATATATATATATATATATATATATATATATATATATATATATATATATATATATATATATATATTTCTTTTATTAATGGCTTGGATGAGTTCGTTAACTAAAAAAATCGGACGGGGTTTTCCGGAAAAAAATTGAATTTCCAGCGCACCCTTCAGTATACACTTTAAGGCTTATTTAAAACGGATTTGATGCCGTGGACTAATCCTAGCTTGTATCACAATAAACAGTGACTCTGAGAATGTTGTAAATGGACACCA
Source organism: Tillus elongatus (assembly GCA_964006375.1). Taxonomy (NCBI): domain Eukaryota; kingdom Metazoa; phylum Arthropoda; class Insecta; order Coleoptera; family Cleridae; genus Tillus; species Tillus elongatus. The sequence continues at coordinate 124,024,616 of OZ023263.1, read as the reverse complement.
GATGTTTTCAGAGCCCATTGTACTAACTAACCAAGGGAACACCGATAATTTCTTACTGTTAACTCATACATGCACATTATGGTTTTTTCTTTGTTATAATATATGTATATCCTGTAAATAATTCGTTGTAACATAATCAAAGTAATGAAAATAATCCAAAAAAAATTTAGATCTATAATTTTATATTTGCAATTGCTGTACACATACACAATTTATATTTAGCTTCCAAACTTTGACAAGGTCAATTTAATTTTGACATTTCTAAAATAACCACTCATAATTTTTAAGAAGACTTGCCTCATCTAAAATTTACAACCATATCCATTTCGGTTCCACCCACCTACATTGATTATTGTAATATACCGCCTATACCTAAAGACTATAGTTTTGGAAATATACGCATACCATAATTCACTTGGCGATCAGTTTAACACATTTTTTCCAGTTTTTATTTGATTATATTAACCAATCAGATTATGGGATTATTTTACGAATTTTTTAGGAAAAATATTGAAATATTTAAACAAACTTTGGTGCAAAAAAAGGTATAAAATAATTAATCTGATTATCTATACATATTTACATTTTCATAAATTGTTTTTACAAATGTCAAATGGAACTTTAAAATGACAGCCTTAAATACCGTTGTTATTTCTGACAGCTTGTGATATGAAACTATAAGTATTTAATAATAATAATAAGTCTGGACGCAGCAAAAGCGTTATGGTGGTGAATTTTCGAAAAAAGGTTTTTAGCAGGAAATATATCTTTTTTTTAATAAAATCTGGCATCAAATTTGGTTAAGAGTATAACCTATGTAATGCACAATCAACCAAGGGTTGCGGTGCTATCGGGGCGGCAAGGCCGCGGACGAGCCCTGAGGGAACAAAAAAAAATAACCTATGTAGAAGAAACAATGTGCCATATTTCATCAAAATAATTCTATTGTTTGAAAATGTACAAAAATCTTCCGAAAATAAACTTAAAATGTTCCCAAAAAAACTGGTTTGCTGTACAACGAACCTTAGGTTAATAGTAAATTAGGCTATCGAAAGAAACACTTTATGAAAAATTGCTACCATAACGCACTTGCTGAGTTCAGAATTTATTTTCTTACAAACATGGATTATCTTTGAATGGAAATGCAAAATGTGCAATAATATAAGGCCTGTATGATAAAGAACAAAATGTCACCAGCGACTTATGGGCCATCCTGTGATTGTAAAAATAATTTTATAATATGCAGTTCTATACACCGTATAAGAATTTTATCTCATATCTTGTATAATAATGGATATATTGAGCGTTACCCTAGAAATCTGTATATATGAAAACAGATAAAAACTGAAACTAACCCGGATATGGGTTCTAGGGGCCTAGTTCGCGCTCATTTGAAGAAATCTTTTCAAAATTCAAAAGTCACTAAAATTGTTTGTATTAAATGCCTATCACTTTTAGTGAATTTTTATTTTTAAAAAATCACAAATGAAGAGGTATGGATGGTGAGACGTTGCAAAAAAAAATTCAAATGAGCGCACATTTGGGCCCCTAGAACCCATATCCGGGGTCAGTTTCGATTTTTATATGTTTTTGTTTCGATGAAATTTGGTGGACATGTTGCTTTTGGAGAGACCTAACTAGTACCAAAATTCAGCTTTCTAGGTTTACAGAAAATTGAGATATTCAAATTTAAAACATTTATTTTTAATATCACCGCTTTTTGTTGACAATGGTAAAAACTGGTTAATAGGTATATAATATCTAGTATGTCTGAGTCGTTACCTAGCAGTGGAACATTTGATATCATTGCGCAGGTCAATTACACGCTGTAACTGACGTTTATCGTATATTATTAGATCGTTTATCTGTTTTCAATTTCAGTTGACAAATTGTTTGCGTTATTTGGGAATTTTAATATATAAGTGCAAATTATTCCTTCACGATTTTATTAATGTTAGTGGGTGGACTAAACAGTGTTGCTTATGTGTTATCAACAGATATAAAGGATCGAAGTTTTACAAAAAGGGCTGATATGCAACAGGCTAATTATTTTCTCTCTGATGCTTTGGCGGTAGTTTGTAGTTTAACGGACCATAATTTTTAGCTAATTTTCGGACAAAAAATTCGTCATGAGGAGACCGCACTTTAGAATTTTAAAAAGATTTCTTCAAATGAGTGTAAACTGGGCCCCCTAGAATCCATTCCGGGTTTACTTTCAGTTTTTATCTGTTTACATATATACAGGGTGATGCACTTCTACGGTAAAGCTCAATATAATTACTATTATACAAGAGACGAGAAAAAATATAATAAGTCAATTATAGGGTGTCTTGAGCTGCGTCTTCTAAAATTTTTGGTGATCCATACCAATTTTTTTCGAAGACCCTTATTTTATTACATTTTTTATCGAAATATGTTTGCAAGAAAAAAATCGAGACGCAGTAAGTGCGTTTTGGTAGCAAATTTTCATTAGATACTTCAAATTTTAATAACTCAATTTGCTATTAACCTAAGGTTTGTTGGCTAGGAAACCAACATTTAAAGTCTATTGTCGGAAAATTTTTGTACATTTTCAAACAATAGGTTATTTTGATAAAATATGGCACATTGTTTCTACTATATAAGTTATACCGGTAACCAAATTGATGACTGCTTGCATTAAAAAGACATATTTGCTATTCAAAGCATTTTTATAAAAATTCACTTCCATACCGCACTTGCTGCGTTCAAACTTTTTTACTTTTAACTTAGAAATCTAAATTTCGTTACATAGTTCAACTTTAACGACGTAAGCCCGGCTACCAAATTTTAAAGCGATAGCTTTGTTACTTCCGGAGATATATAAATTTTTCGAAAGAAAACACAAAATTTTTCGGGAGAAACTGGTCCAATTGCCTTGGCTAACGAACCTATCCAAGCCACTTGTCAAAGGAAGGCATACACCAAATTTTAAAAAATCGGTCCATTATTTTTTCAGTTATCGGTGTGACATATATATATATATATATATATATATATATATATATATATATATATATATATATATATATATATATATATATATATATATATATATATATATAACTGACCCCGGATATGGGTTCTAGGTCTAGTTCGCGCTCATTTCAAGACATTTTTTTCAAAATTCGAAAGTCGGGATCTGCTCAATAGTGACGTTTTTTTTAAGAAAATGCACTAAAATGGTTATAAACATTGTACATAAATTTTGGACTATGGTTATATACAGTAACGCTTCGCATAACGTCGTCTCATTTAATGTTGTTTCATTATAACGTCGCACTTTATTGTAGGCAAATGTATCCTTTAACGTTGAAACTCATTCAGTATAATCTTGTTATTCTAAAAAAAAAGCCTAAAATAGTAGGTAAAAAAGGAGTACATAATATAATGTGTAGGCATGTACATAATATACGTAAATAAATACTGTTTTTTTAATCATTTTGCGGTCACAAATATATTCATAACATTATGTATGTACATTATATTCAACCTCAATCATTCGTTTTACGTTGTTTCACTTATTCTCGCGATTGCTGGATCCCTAACTAGAACGTTAAGCGGGGACTTTCTGTAAATAAAAATTGAGAGCTAGTATCTTAAAATAACACAAAAAATCAGTATATGACTAAATCATAAATTTATATATATATATATATATATATATATATATATATATATATATATATATATATATATATATATATATATATATACCATTAGACCTTCAACTAAAACTACTGCCAAAGCATCAGAGAAAGGTCCTATTTAAAATGAATTTTATGGACACATTTCAATAGAATGAAGGACAACGACGGTTGAACCTGGAACTTAAGAATTTTTAAAACACGCCCCTTGCGATATTTTCTGTTCATAGCCCGTATTCGTTTCAGGTGCTGTGCCTAAAAGTGGCCAATTTTAACGTTTCAAATTGCGACTTTGACGTTTTGAGAGGAAGGACTATAAAATTTTAAAAGTATTTTTTCTGGAATTTCTTGACCTTTTTTGCGCTAAAAAGCCTAATATTTGCTTGTAATATACAATAGATATTGTTATCCACACAAAATATTTTATTTTTGTGCGTCTTTCTTGTCATCAGTGGCACACAAAAATGTTTTTTAAATGCCTATAACTCTTTTTTCTTTCAGCTTACAGATCTAAATGTTGGCAAATAATAATATAACAATAGTAATAATATTTATTTGTCCAAAAACACAAAATACAGAAAAAATACAATAGTAGCATTTTACAGGAACGATAAATTATTCATGCACTATAAACCAAATTAGGTTTGTGTGTGCACATAAGTAATAAAATAAATATATTAACTTAAGCATGAGAATAACATAAAAAACAGAAAAAAGCAGAGTTAATTAAATTAGGTTAATAAAAGTTATATACACGCTATGAACTTTGAGAAGTTTTTGTCCTTTATACAACCTTATTTACAAAAATAATCACCTATAAGTAACTTTGCACAAAGCAAAGTTTACAACATTGCAAAAAGCATTACATAAGTAATTATTATTAAGAGTTGATCAAAATATCCACCCAAGTTTACAACCAAATAAAACAATGCTCCATGAATGTATCTCTATTTTTAAGAAACCAACCTTTTAACCATTTGTTTGAATAATGTTACCTAGTTATACAAAACTTTGACCTAAGGCAGTTTAGTAATTTAGGGCCTACAAATGAAACGTGACGCTGTCCAAATGTAAAATACTTAAAGAGACAAAGACCTTATCCCGTGAAGTACCTTTTTAAAAAAGGCTTTCCTTTATTCCCGGGAGTAAAGGGGTTGGAACTATCCCTTCAATAATACACTATGTGCGTTAATTGACGATGTTTATTACACGATAGCTACACAACGAGTGTTACATTTCAAAAGAACTCATATTTATAGTCTCTTACTTCCTACTACATTTGCATAATAGATAACAGAGTTAAAATCATAAATTTATCAGAAATTGCTAGATAAGGTTATTTATAACTAATTATCAGCAATTCGTCATTGATGACTCCTCCCCTATCAGATGGAGATTTATGGGGTAGCATAAATTTTCATTTACTAAAGGTAACATATTTAAAAGAAACATATAAAGAATGGATAATACATCGTTATTACAATTTTAGAATTACATTAAGAATTAGTTTCAGGCAATGGAAAAGCTTGCATTTCAGCCATGTCTATGGGAGTATGATTTTTCTTATTACTTTTACTAATACAGATTTTATTAAGTCTTTTGAAGTTACATAAAATTAGAGTTATTATTATTACTATAATTACACAAATTAAGAAGGTGTGACCATGGGTCCAATATTTCGGGGTTTTTACATATGACAAAGGGTTGCTGTCTAGTGTTAATTTAGATAATTGATCGAGATTTATTGATTTCAAATTTAATTGAAGTGGTTTAATATCAGCTATATTTATGTCTAAAGGTGGTAAATGAACAGGCTCTTCTTTGAGTGTGTCTACCAAATTTTCATAGAGAAAACCTTTCGTTATAAATGAACATGAATATGGCACCGTGAATTGGTAAACTTCTTTTAAACGGTGTACCTTATCACTGCTACATTTTTCGTGAACTAGAGTCTCTTTTGGCATTACCAGAAGATACTTTTCGTCATTGATCATTTCTACTAAAGAGTCAGTTACATTTACGGGTACATGTCTACATTCTGGATTTTTCTTTACTTGCAGTAAATTTTTAATGCAGGTGTCCTGTTGATAGTTCCTTTCTATGTCAGTAAGTGAACAGAAATATTGTTGTTGCAAATATTTGCATTTTCTTTTTAGGTAATAAATGTTGTCTTCATACATTGCAACGTACGAAGTAGGTGCAATGATCACTGTATTTTGTACTGTGGGTATGGAATATAAATGATATAAATTAAAATTTATTTTATCCAGAATAGGGACATGTAAGAGAAAAACTATATGTTCAGGTGTAACGTAATATTCTACTTGAATTGTTTGAGTAAATAGGATATTATCCACACTATAAAATGAATTATCATCATGATATTTCAACAGCATTTGTTTCATTTCGGTAATCTGATTTTCCGAAATTATATTTAAATGAAGCAAGTTCATTGTAGCAAAACCTATGGCTGTTTGCAAATTGCTTACTAGATACTCTAGGTCTAAAATGGCTAATCTGACTAGATTGACAGCATTATTAGCTATTTGTTCATTTTGTATGTTAGTTAGTAGCTTTGCTACTTCTTTAAAATTTTCCGTAATGTTTTGTATTGTATGTTCGTAACTAATAATTAATTCTTTATTAATGGATAATTGTTTATTAAAATGATTTATTATATTTTCCTGATTACCTTGTAATTCTCTTATAGCATTGTCATATCTTACGCCGTCGTCTGCGTCGAGGGTACCTGATACAAATTTAAAAATTGATCCTAGGGCATTAACTAAGCCTCTCTTTTGTCTTTTATCTGTTTCTAAAATATCGTCGTGTGTTGTTAAAAGTTGATGTTTTAGACGTTCTGCTTGTTGTGGAATAAAACCTAATTCTATTGCTCTACTGAATTTCTTAAAATTAGGTAGATTGCTAATTGTTTCGATATTTTGTTCTAATTTTATATAATGTTTCCCTAAGGGTTCTAAATTAAAATTATGTAGGAATGTGTGGTGTGTCTTTTGCATACGCAGTGTTCCAAGTTTAAATGGTAATATTCCCGGGTTGTTATGTAAGTCCTTTATTTCTACTCTCTGCGGGTTGACTTCACTTTTATTTACTAGTACTAGGTAAAGAATCAGTGTTAGGAAGGTGTATGGCATCATCTGTAACAAAGGTTTTATTTATTTGTGATTTCCTTAATGGTTTTAGTTCTTGTTTATGGTAAATTGCTCGTCTTGAGGTAGCGATTTTGTTTTTTAAATCTTGCGCTACTATTTCTTGTTTGTACCGAGGTGTTCTTTTGTCTCGGGGTCTCTGATCTCGATAGACAGGAGTGTCAGGTGGTATAAAGGAAAATTCTGTTCTTTTAGTGTTTTGGTATGCCGTATGTTTTTCTCTATTTTCCAATTGTCGTGTTTTTACTAACTCGTATAACGCTTTAATCCCGTCATATAATTCACTAGTATATTTATGGTAATGATTTACGTCAAAGGTATCTAACATGTCGTTAGCTTCTAGGTGTCCAAATAATAATTATATGCGTTTAAAGCCAGTTTGAGAGTGTATGCTTCTATTATAAATTATAATAGCATTTTCAAAAAGGTTCATTAATAAAATTTTGTTTTTTGATACGGTTATTGTTATAACTATTTCCAAGAGGGTACCATGTACACGTTCAATAGGACCGTTACTATTGGGATGAGTAGGGGTAGTTAGGTGATGTTCTACTTGATGCATTTCTTTAAATAGTGGGTGATCAAATTGGTTATCGGTAATTAGTAATTTCGGCATTTTATATTTGGAAAAAAGGTTTATATACGCTTCTACTATGTCAGGAATATTGATCGATACTAGAAGTTGATACATGACATACTTTGAAAATGAATCTATTGCGGTTAAATATTTTTGTTTCGCAAGTGAGAATATGTCCATGAAAACTGTGTTAAAGGGTTCTTTAGCCGTAGGAGTTAAATTTAATTTATATTTTACAGAGTGTCGTTCGTATTTTGCCTGTTGGCAAATTGAGCATTCGTCGACAAATTTTTGGCAATCTAAGGTACTGCTAGGCCAATAGTATCTTCGATTTATTTGCGCGTTTAATTCTTGCGCTCCTCGATGGTCAGGGAAATGAACATGTCGCAATAAATGTTGTTGCGTTGTTGCGTCTCTCACATCTTCTAAGATTTTATCTGTATATACAAATTTAATTGAATTGTCGAAGGTGTTATTGATCAATGTTGCCATTGTTTCATAAAACTCCGGTCTTTTAATGAAAATAGCGTTACTTAAATTCGGGTTTGCGTATTCTCTGAGAATATTTAATATTTCATTTTCATAATTACCTCCTGTTATGTTAACCAGGTATTTATGTCTACCAAAAGGGTTAAGCATATTGACTGTAGGTTTGCTATAAAATGTGAAAACAAATTGATTTTTAAACATGTTAAGTGGTTTATCCGTTATAGGCAGGGATGCACTGGTGTTTTCAGCTTGTGAAGGCTGAGTAACTGAAGGTGGTGTTTTCAATTGATCTACTCTTATGTCGGATAGAATTTTATTTTTAGGTGATTCAGTTCTAGTAACCTGAGTTTCCGTCTGAGGGATATTAAGAATTGCATCAATATCAGTGATCTCCAGTGGATCTCTTTGACAGATATCTCCGGGGTTATTAAACATGGATAACAGATCGTCTGCGGTTTCTAAAGGGTAGGGTTCCAAACGTGAAAGAAAATCTGCGTTCAGATTATTCTTACCTTTCTTGTAAATTATTTTATAATCGAATTCTTCGAGCTTGAGTCGCCAACGAATAAGTTTGGGATTAGTATCCTTTAAGTTAAACAACCATTGTAAGGGTTTGTGGTCACTGATTATATTAAACTGTCTCCCATAAATATAAGGTCTAAACATTTTTGTTGCCCATAAGATAGCAAGACATTCTTTTTCTATAGTGGAATAATTTAATTCGTTCTTATTTAGTGTTCTGCTGACAAACATTATAGGGTTGTCTTTGCCAATGGGACCTTGTGACAATATTGCTCCTATACCTACAATTGATGCGTCCGTGGTTACATTAAATGTTTTATTGAAATCCGGGTATGCTAATACAGGTGGGTTAGAAATTATTCGTTTTACTGAATTAAACGCATTGATGAATGCTGGTGTATGCATGACTTTACTATTCTTTTTTAGACAAATAGTTAGTGGTTTCGTGATTGTCGGATAGTTTTTAATGAATTTACGGTAGTAACCGGATAATCCAAGGAATACTTTGATTTGTTTAGGTGTTGGAGATAGTGGAATTCCTTTGATTTTAGCTACTAATTTAGGATTGGGTTTTACGCCGTCAATCGTGATCAGATGCCCAAGGTATTCGATCTCAGTGAGGCAGAAATCTGATTTATCGGTTTGGATTTTAAATTGATGGTCCCGAAGTCTTTGTAATACTGTTCTTAAATTATTCAAATGATCCTCGAAGTTTTTTCCTAAGATGATTATGTCATCTAGGTACACAAGACATATTTTGTTCAATAGGCCCTTTAAAACGTTATTCATAGTTCGGACAAAGCACGCAGGAGCACTTCGCAACCCAAAGGGCATCCGGAGGAACTGGTAGTGCCCTTGCTGCGTGGAGAAGGCAGTCTTATGTCTGTCTTCTGGTTTTATTTCTATTTGGTGATAACCACTTTTTAAATCCAATTTGGAAAAATATTGGGAATTGCCCAATAAGTCTAGAATATTAGCTATATTAGGTATCGGATATTTGTCTTCGATAGTTTTTTCATTCGACTTTCGAAAATCGACTACCATGAGCCATGTCTTATTGCCAAATTTATCAGGCTTCTTGGGCACAAGGAATACAGGGGCGTTATATGGACTCTCACTTTCCTCGATTATATTTTGCCTTTTGAGTTCCTCGACTTGTCGGTCGATTTCCTCTCGTTGTATTTGAGGGAAGCGATATGGTTTTGAAAATACCGGTATATCTGAATTTAGAGGAATGTGATGTTTACTAGTATTCGTGAAGGTGAGAATGTCTCCTTCCTTATAGAATACGTCGCTAAATTCATTGAATGTGTTAATTAATGCGTTACTTTTTAATTGATCAAGATGACTAAGGTCAATGTTGGGTTGATCGTTATTTTGCCTAATGAATAGATTACATAAATCTATTTCCGCATTATTAATGTGTTTCGCCTTGATGATTGGTTTATTTATTAGGATGTTATCCTTGTGGGTCACTATGGGAACTTCACAATGGTAATTATTAGCCACGGTTATAGTTTCCGGAATGTGTACGTCTTGAATTGATTGCTTTGGAATTAATATAGGTCCTTTCCTAATTTTAATAGGAAATGTCGCATTAGTTTTTACCTCAACGTTGTTTACTGCTAGACTATCATATTTAATTAATTCATAAGGCAGGTCATTTAAAAACAAGATGCCATTGCCAAGATTGATCAGAGCGCAGTGGCGGCTGGTCGAGGTAGGCAAGGTAGGCGCCGCCTACCTTTGACTTAGAAACTTAGAAAACTTAAATTTAAAAAATATATATTTAAATATACTAAATAATTATACCTATCTAGTTTTCTGGTTGCAATGTGATAAAGGTTTCTTCTATTAGCAGTTCTATGGAAATTTGTACTGATACGATCCGAGCCGCCGGTTATATGTTAATAAGAAAACACTGTCTTAATAAGAGACCGTGATAGGCGAGCCAGTTGGGTGCCTACATTTCATGTTAATCTTGAAAACATCAGATCTCGATCTCCCTCTCTACTGCATTAGTAGTACTGCTCTACGACGTGAAGAAACTCGAGACGTATGCTAAGCTGTTAGGCGACAACTACAGGCGCCTCATGACTGTGCCGCTAGAGTGGATTCGGAGAAAATGACCTCTAAAGTCGGGTCTTTAGAGGTCATTTTGCCAAAAATTGTGAAATACAGATACGTGGCTCGTGCATTTTTAACCACGGTTTATAAAACCATTTTTTACATTACAGATTTGTTATTTGATATACTTTAAAAAAGTTATTAGAGATAAATTATTGAAAAAATCAAATCTTTTTGGCCAGGGATCGTATCAAATCCTTGAGAAATGAGTCAACCTTTGATAAATTATTCGAAAAAGCGGGACTAAAAATTACCACTAATCTTGAGCCACCACACAAGAGACGCAAATTATCTGAAACTGCTTTAGACGATGAAAAAACATCTTTGCGTATTTTGTTTTATGAAGTAATAGATAATATTACAACTCAAATAGAAGTCAGATTTGTAGATGTCACAACTATTATTTGTTTCTCTAGCTGATTCATCAAAATTTAAAGAACACCGTAAGGATTTTCCAACTGATCTAATAACTCATTTAACCAGCTTTTATAAAAATACGTTCGATAAACAGAAACTGATCAACGAGCTAGAAGTTATATATTACGACGAACAATTTAAAAAACTAAATGTAGAAGCAATTTTAAATAATTTTGTGGTTAACGATTTTCGAAAAATATTTACCGAGGCTTATAAACTATTTGTTTTAATCGCGACAATTCTAGCAACAAGTACCTCAGTTGAGAGAAATGTTTCTTGTTTAAAGCGTATTAAAACTTACAGCAGAATTTCGATGAAGAATGACCGCTAATCAACTCTTGCACTTATTTAGATAGAAAAAGAGTTGTTATGTTTTCTCCAAGATCAAGATTCAGATGAATTTGTGAATAATATAATAAACAAATTCTCATTAATAAAAGACAGACGTATAAATTTAATTTATAAAAAGTAACTGTCATTTTCAAACGAGGTTGGGTTATGGTTAGGCTGTGAGGGAAGGAGGAGGCTTACGTGGCGTAAATTAACTATATTGAAGTAATAGCAATTTAAATGCAAACGCGCAGACATTTTCTTATTTTTATAAATTATTTAAGCGGGATATGCTTTGCAATTCAGAATTACTCTAAACTATATTCATTCACCATTCATCTAAACTATATCCAATTAATGCAGGAGCTCCTCAAGGTTCAGCTTTAGCCCCTACTTTGTTTATCTCCACATCAATGACCTTCGCTCTAGCACATCCAACCCAGTTCACAGTTACGCGGACGACAGCACCCTCCACTCAAATATACAATATTCTAAGCCTGTCTCTTTGGTCCAACTAGATGAGGATCGGTGACACATGGAGGGGTCTGTCTCCGTGGATCTCCAAAAAATATTAGATTGGGGAAGTAGAAATCTTGTACAATTCAACCCCACCAAATCTCAGTCTTGCTTTCTTTCTCATAAAAGATACACCAGCCCTAGAACCATCACAATGAACAACCAAGTTATTCAAAGTAATGAGTCCTTTTCACTTGTTGGCATTTCTCTGGATCGAAATCTCAATTGGCACCAACATGTCACATCAATTGCAGAAGCGGCTGCTAAGAAATTAGGTTTCCTCTTCCGGGCTCGCGAATACTTTTCACCAGCTAATCTCTATACCTTATATACTTCACAAATAAGGCCAAACCTCGAATATTGCTCCCACATCTGGGGTGCTGCTGCCGCTTCTACACTCGCTATCCTGAACTCCATGCAGAAGAGAGCTATACGTCTCATTGGCGACCCTACCATCACCCAAAGGCTGCCATCCCTTGCCCACCGACGTGACGTTGGTGACCTCTCTCTCTTTTATAGATATCTGCACGGGCAGTGCTAAGAGGAGTTTTCTTCCATAGTTCCTCCACCTGCTGCCCCCAACAGATCTACCAGGGGAACAGAGCGAATGCACCCTTTTACTGTCCAGGTCACCAGATATAGAACTTCTTGTTATGTCCGCTCTTTTGTCCCGAGGACTTCCAAGTTGTGGAATTCCTTGCTGGCGCATGTTTTTCCTTCTCCTCCGAACCTCCAAATCTTCAAGTCCAGAATTAACAAGTTACCTCTTTCCTCCTTGTCGAGACCCACGGTACGATAGTATTTAGGCTGTAAGCCCTCGTGGTGTGTTGTTGAAATAAAAAAATAAAAAATTCGCGCACTGTCGCCTACCCAAGCCAGAGGGGCACGAGCCGCCACTGTCAGAGCGTTCATAGTTTCTAAGCTATCAGCTCTCAGCAATGCGTCAAAATGCTGATGAAAATCTGCCACAAAAAAATCCAAAAATTGATTTTCTGCAAATAGATCGACTTGTATGCTCTCCGTATGCTGTGTTTGAGTCGTTATCGTTTTTAATATAAAATCCTCATCTTGTAAGTAATCAGAAAAATATTTATGAGCTATATTAGAATTAATTAGCGAATTAGTGGCTCCGGCATCGATATTGAGAGCGACTTCTTCTCCCAGAGGGTTATTTTCGTACAAATCCTCACGATAGTCAAATTCAGGTTTAACTTCAGAAATATCCATAGGTGGATTTAATTCGGACAAATTTATATTTGGTTGTCGCCAATTGCGAAAAGCAGTTCTCTGGTAATTAGTCTGACCAGACTTATTAGCAGGATTATTGTTGTTATTTGCTCTAAAATTCTGCGATGGTCTAGAGGCATTATAATTGTCGTTATTATAATTCTGATTTGGGTTCGTCTGTTGGGATGCAGACGTCGTGGGTCGAGTACCCGGATTAAATCTAGGAAAATTTCTATAATTTGGGAAAAATTGTGCCGAACGATTGGCTGTATTTGGTTGAAAAAATTGTGCCGGACGATTGGCTGTGTATTGCCTGTTATAGTTTGAAGTATTTGGTTTTGGAGTAAAAACTGGGGTCGAAACCGGTCTTGGATTTGTAAATTTAGGTTTCTCGGAGGGATGTTTAGAGATATAGTTAAGTACAGTACTAGTAGTGGCAGGTAATGTTTGGTGGTCTTTTACGTCTAAAATAGTTTGTAACATAGGAGGGCAATTATTATAAACTACCTCAATTGCTGTTTGTTCGTTAATTTCTTCATGTACGGCCTTTTGTCAAACACTTAGGTGACCATCACTAATAATTTTAATATTTAACTGCGTTAGTATTGTCTTGAGTCGTTCTATAAAATCACTGAGATTTTCATTTTGTCTTAATTTTAAATTTTTAAATTGATGAGCCAGAATTTTTCTATCTGTTAAATCTCCGAATTTATTACGTAATGCTTCCTTCGAGGAAGGCCAATCTGTTAAATCAGGTCGGCAAATAACAAAGTTTTCGGCTTCGCCAATAAGCTTACTACAAATTAAGCAATATACATACTTATTCAAAGTAAAATCTGTTGAATTACCATATTTCTGATGAAAATTATCTACCTTTACTATAAATGATTCTAGGGCGATGGGTCCGAGTTTTGGGATTATTTCACCGTAAGTTTTCGCTGTCGAAATCCATTGTTCAGTCGTTAGCGACTGCGAGGTGGTCTGCGTTTGGACAGGAGTGCTCATTGTGATATTACTGACACCTTTCGTAATACCTTGCGTATCGAAAAATTCAGAAATTGACAGGGAATTAAAAGAGTTACTTAGATCTTCTAGATCAACTATCTGTACTCTACTTTCGTCAAGAAAGTTAGGTGAATTCATAAATTACTTATAATACTTAAAATTACTGAAAAATACGTTCACTATATATAGGTATTCGCATGATAGTTTAAAAAAACAACATAACATACATAAAATCACACAAAAATTGTAAAATTGACACAAAAAATTGCAAAATTTCAGAAAATGTCAATAATAAAATATATTCGCAATAGAATACGTCAAAATTTCAAATATATATATATATATATATATATATATATATATATATATATATATATATATATATATATATATATATATATATATATACAGGGTGCTACAGATTCGAGGCTCACCATGGGTATCTCCTAAACCGTAAGAGATACAGGGTGGGTTAAATTGAGGCAAATATGCGCAATTGTGGGTCTTGTAGCATGCTATCTTAAAATTTGCTAATTTCCGAATACTTCCGAAGATATACGAAAAAAAAACGAAAAATGTAAATTCCGTTTTTATTTTATTCGAAACGTTATAAAAAAACGAAAGGCACTTCTTCATTGCCACTTTTTTTACTCTACAAGATGCAGTAAACAGATTCTCAGTACAACGTTTCGTTTCTAAGAAAACATCATCAACTTTGTTTTTTCATATGGCCGTTAAAATAAGTACACCCTGTATTAGAAAGCATATTTCATTGCAAATTCAATGATGTATAGCACGATAGGTTCCTTATGTTTTTTTTGCATTATTTAAATTTTACGATGATTGTCAAGTCAGACATAATCAACACCATGATAAACAGTTAAAGAGAACATGGTTCAAAGATACAGCCCTTTAATGGTAGGACGGACGGACGGATGGCGTACTTACCCTTATGAGTAATGGGTTTCCGTTTCTGTACGAAGTGTTGGCGAATTTTGAGGAAGCAAGGTTATAGACCGTATAAAATTAGAATTTCTCAAACATTGCATCCCGGTGATAGTGAGAGGCGACTTGCATTTTGTCGTTGGTTGATGGAGAATGTAGAGGCCAATAATAACTTCCTAGGTCAAATAGTCTGGTCTGATGAGTCTAGATTTTCAAACGTTGGAATTTTCAACAGGAATAACGAGCATGTGTGGAGTTTGGAGAACCAGAGAGGCCACAGACAAGCCAGACCACAAGTTAGGTTTGGTGTCAATGTGTGGGCTGGGTTGATAGGTGACAGATTGCTGGGCCCGCATCTTTTTGAAGGAAATCTAACGTCTGAACGGTACTTGGAGTTTTTGGCTAACGAATTTCCAGATTTCCTAATGGAGATTCCGTTAGCCACATTACCTGATCTGTGGTATCAACATCCCACATAATGGGAGAAATGTCAAACATTATTTAGATAGGGAGTTTACTAACAGGTGGATTGGAAATGGAAGCAGTGTAAAGTGGCCAGCGAGATCTCCAGATCTATCACCCTTAGATTTCTTTCTCTGGGGAGCTCTCAAAGACATAGTTTACAAAACTTCTGTAACCACGCTAAATGAACTGAAAATCGGATTATTAGTGCATGTAGATCCATCAACAGAAGATCAATTCAGCGATCTATTGAAAAGCTGGGGAGAAGAGCACGCAAATCTATCCAAGTAAACGGCAATTTATTTGAGCATTTGCTTCATTAACACCTAAGCTTAAGATATTATTTATTTAGTTGCAGACACTTCTTCATTACGTACTTTGCTTCCATATTGTTTTCGAAGTTTATTGAATGAACTATGTTATCTTAAGTGTTTATCCAGTTTAGCAAAATCAGGTCTATGTGGTTGACTTCGCTGGGGATATTGTTGGAAATACATATCTGTAGCACCAACCTCATTTCCGTGGCACAAATAAAAAACTCTTAACATCTAACTTTGCTCTTCATTTCAAAACTGCATTGTAATCAAGATTATCAAAACGTCAAATAAACTATTTTATTAATAATGAAATTAATTAAACGTGATTGAGATGCAAAACGATGCAAAACTGGCGTATGTCTGATTGTTGAGTTTCTATGCATTTTGAATTTTGACAGTTGTACTAGTGTTTCATGTCCAAAGCCCACCCATTGTAAATTATCAAATTTAAATAAAGCGCAGATTAGATTATTGAACTGTATTTTTAGGGTTTCGTACAGAAACGGAAACCCATTACTAATAAGAGTAAGTACGCCATCCGTCCGTCCATTGTACCATTAAAGGGCTGTATCTTTGAACCATGTTCTCTTTAACTGTTTATCATGGTGTTGATTATGTTTGACTTGGCAATCATCGTAACTTTTTCGTTTCCGTCGCCTGCTATGCATTGAAAATTGTTGAAAATTTAAATAATACAAAAAAACAACATTAGGAACCTATCGTGCTATACATAATTGAATTGGCAATGAAATATTCTTTCTAATACAGGGTGTACTTATTTTAACGGCCATATGAAAAAACAAAGTTGATGATGTTTTCTTCTAAACAAAACGTTGTACTGAGAATCTGTTCACTACATCTTGTAGAGTAGAAAAAGTGGCAATGAAGAAGTGCCTTTCGTTTTTTTATATCGTTTTAAATAACTTCAGGAAAAAATAAAAACGGAATTTACATTTTTCGTTTTTTTTCGTATATCTTTGGAAGTATTCGGAAATTAGCAAATTTTAAGATGGCATGCTACAAGGCCCATAATTGCGCATATTTGCCTCAATTTAACCCACCCTGTATCTCTTACGGTTTAGAAGATACCCATGGTGAGCCTCGAATCTGTAGCACCCTGTATATACATGTAACAAATTTCTTTCTTACTTTACTGGTATTGAAGACCTCAGTGGATGGCCCTCGACTGTTTGGATGTTACTGTTGTTCCTGTGGTTGCTTCGTAGTTGTTTGAAGACCTCAGCGGGCGTGTGGACGCTACTGTTGTTCTGGGGTTGCTTCTAGTTCTTTCTGGAGACCTCAGTGGGCGCTGTATACGCTACTGTTTTCCTGGGGTTGCTCCTTGTATGCTCATATGGTTTAAGAGCTTGATTCGTACGAACCTTCCACGCGGCACTAGACTCACGAGCGTTACTTTTCTCGACTTTTGAGCTTTAAGGGTGCCAAAAGGGCGGGAAATTATCCTTTAAGGGTGCCAAAAGGGCGGGAAATTATCCGTCACCAACTGCGCCTGACAAAGACCTTATCCCGTGAAGTACCTTTTTAAAAAAGGCTTTCCTTTATTCTCGGGAGTAATGGGGTTGGAACTATCCCTTCAATAATACACTATGTGCGTTAATTGACGATGTTTATTACACGATAGCTACACAACGAGTGTTACATTTCAAAGAACTCATATTTATAGTCTCTTACTTCCTACTACATTTGCATAATAGATAACAGAGGTTAAAATCATAAATTTATTAGAAATTGCTAGATAAGGTTATTTATAACTAATTATCAGCAATTTGTCATTGATGACTAAAGGGGACAATTACCTTATCGCTAGAGATACCACGGGTCATTTTATGATGGCTCAGTCTTTGTTGAAAGCTATCCCTCGAATTCATGAACTTAAGTACCGACAAAGCAAACAATTCTTTTATTTGGAGAATTTCACTATCTTTATAGACCAGCTCGGAAGGGCACAAGATGTCTTTGTCAAGCATATTATTTTTTGTTATCCATTTTTGTGTCGAGTAAAGTTTAGTAAAATGAGTTTTATATGCTGCCCCCCCCCCAATAAAAAATTTTAAAAATAGATTCTACAGTGGCCTGATAAAATATTTTTATCCATTTCCATTCAAGTATATGTTTAAGTTGTGAGAATTTGTGAATAGTTTTACGAATACTGTTGTTAACATAATTTATATGGATATCTCACTTAAGTAGTTGATCGATATGAACACCTAGTCTATATTTTCACACTTATCGATGCTATCAAAGTGACCTGTGTTATTGTAACTTTTAAATTTAATTTTATTAATATTCGGCAGCATTGTGTTAGTTTTTGCAAAGCTCAAAAATCTTGTTTTAGTTAAATTGAGTAAAAGTAGATTCTAGTCTAACCATGATTTGATTTTTGAAAGCACTTAGGATACAGCTCCCAGTATTTCGTCCGATGAATTATGAGAGAAAATTACCGCGGCATCATCCGCATAGCATACCATTTCTCCTCCTATGTCTACATTCATCAGGTCATTAATATAGATCAGGAACAGAATGGAGCCTAAAACTGTTCCTTGGGGGACTCCAGTTTTAACCCCAATCTGATCACTAACACTATCATCTATACGGACTTTTTGTTTTCTATCATAAAGATATGATTTTAAAAAGTCGAGAGCAAGACCGCGTATACCAATTTTTTCCAGTTTTATCAATAGTAAATCATGTGACACTGTATCGAATGCTTTCTTTAAATCCAGGAATAGTCCAATACATTTTTTATTATTATTAAGAGAGTCAGAATTTTTCAGTTACATTTATGATAGCATCTGTAGTCGAGAAATTTCGCAAAAAGCCAAACTGATTTCTATTTATACTGTTGTATTTATTAAAAATTTCATTAGTTGTGCTTTAACGCATTTTTTGGTAATTTTACTAATTATACTAGTTAAAGCAATTGGTCTGTAATTCATATCCTCTTTATCCTCATCCTTATAAAGTGGAATTATAGTGGCAACTTTCAAGTATCCAGGAAAAATACCGCTTTGTAAAATTATATTTACAATATGAGTTATTGGTTTCACCAGGTATACGTAAAACATCTTTACAATATTATTTCCTAATTTCCATGCTCAAACTCCTGTAAATATAGATGCCGTATGTTGCTACACAGTCCAGCTTATGACTTAAGAATACACACGTTTACCTTCTTAAATACGAAGCCACAACAACGCATAGTCGTTCATAGTTATATACAGTTGATACAAGAAGTTGTCATATATATATACACCTGCCATACACAGAATTTGTGACAACCGATGACACAATGTTGTTAATAGTTCACACATAAAGTTGTCATTTTCTTGATATATATTCACTTTCATACACAGAACTTATGACAACCGATGCCTCAATATTGTCATATAGTTTACACACCAAGTTTTCATTGTCTTAATATATATTTACATTACATACAATAATTTATGTCAACCGATGTCACAATGTTGTTAATAGTCCACACATAAAGTTGCCATTTTCTTGATATATATTCACATTCATACACAGAACTTTTGGCAACCGATGCCACAGTGTTATTAATAGTTCACACATAAAGTTGCCATTTTCTTGATATATATTCATATTCATACACAGAACTTATGGCGACCGTTGCCACAGTGCTGTTAACAGTGCACATATAAAGTTGCCATTTTTTTGATATTATTCACATTCATACACAGAACTTATGGCGACCGTTGCCACAATGTTGTTAATAGTTTACACAGAAAGTTGCCACTTTCTTGATATATATTCACACTCATACACAGAACTTATAGCAACCGATGCCACAATGTTGTTGTATGCACGCTTGCTCAGCTCGAAATATCTCACCAATCAGCGATATATAGGTGATCTGACGATATTTCTAGCATTATAACGTCAAACTGAGTATACTACAACTCAGATCGTTTGACTCGCCATTTGTTGGTACATTGCACGGTTGCCATAATCATTGCAATACGTGTATGTGTGTGTGTGTGTGTATGTATATGTATCACACCAACAACTCAAAAAATAATGGGCGGATTTTGATAAAATTGGGCAGGTGCCGTTCTTTTCTGAGTGGCGTAGGTCTGTGTTATAAAAAGTAAACCACGAACCAAAATTTAGATCTTTATGTTATAAGAAAAAAAAACATAAGCATTTAATACAAAATATTTCTATGAAAATTCACTACCATAAGGCACTTGCTGCGTCTTGACCCTTTTCAAATAGGACACTATTATATTTTACATTCAGGAAGATCATATACTTATAGGCAAATTCTTAAATACAACCATAATATGTCTAACATTGAAATTGTATACAGATTATAGAGAGAGCCTTGGTGGTCCAGTGGTAAGAACGTGTGCCTCTGAACTGAAGGGCTCTGGGTTCGATTCTCAGGGTTTCCCTTTTAGTAGATAGTGTAAAATTAACATTAACCGAGGTTGTGGCATGGTAAGTAGAATATCTGCCCGTTCCGCCCTTCGGCGGAAATATTAAGTTAGTTTAATTGCACCACTTATTCTTTTCGAATGCTTATCAAATATTTATATTTCAATAGCGATTATACGCATAGCTGTGTATACCCATCTACTACAGTAGACTGGTCCCGTTGGTTTTTGCGACCGTGCTGATGGAGAGGGGGAGTAGTATACATGAATCTGACGTAGAATCGTCTGATCTATTCAAAAATGCAAAAAAAATGTATCACTCCCATTTAAAAAAATTATGTTGCTGCAAAGTTCCGGTACAACCGGTTGCGCTACATTTTTTTCATCAATTTACGTAAATAGAGGGTCACGTGTTTATTCGGACGATCAAGTTTAAAATTAGCAGATGACTTGTTTCGACGCAATGAGTGTTACAATGCACCGTATACCCATCTACTACAGTAGACTGGTCCCGTTGGTTTTTGCGAACGTGTTGATGGAGAGGGGGAGTATGATACATGAATCTGATGTAGAATCGTCTCGTCTATTCGAAAATTCAAAAAAGACTATCACTCCCATTTAAAAAATGAAGTTGTTGCCAACTTCCGGTACAACAACCGGTTGCGCTACATTTTTTTCATTAATTTACGCAAATAGAGCGTGGCGTGCTTAACAAGATGACGGACTTTTTAAATGTTTTTTGAGTTGTTTGGACGCAATGGATTTTTCAATGCGCCATACAACCATCGTGACACATTTTAAGCAAATTCATAACAATATATAATATAAATTGCTTCTGCAAACTAAAGGCTCACTGTAAATGGTTAGTGGCCTGCTTGTATTCCTTTTACGACTCTGTTCTGAACCTGAAGGAAGCAAATTATTTATTTATTATTATTTTCCTGGCGTGAGGGCAGAAAGCACATGCTAGCAACGCTGCACACTAATCGGGCGCCGCGAATTCACAGTGCTTTGACGGGACCAGACTCATATTGGATCGCCGTACTTACCTATATAATTATTGAATATAAAATGTACACTTATTTAACAATATGATCAACCAACTGTTGTTTTCGGCAATGATTTAATTGACCAGTCTTTCATATAAACTAAAATTATTAATCGAAAAACAACTTTTTCTCCCATTGTCCTATTTTCATTTTCTGTTATAAATTGATATGACATGTGACGCTACACAAACAGCGCCATTTGGCTATAAGAATGCAACATAAAACACTATCAGAACAGAACCAACCAATAGCAATTTAATTTCTGATCACGTAACCAGCAATCGTGTTGTTGGTTATTTCAGAATGCCAAATCTGTAGATAAATCTCCCTACGCTAAATTAACAAAAAATGTTATAATACCTATAATTGTAAAAGTTATTCCAAGTTATAAGGTTTTTATTTAGTTATTCTTTGGATCAAAACTTAAAATCGGACTTAAACTCTTTAGCTGCCGACTTTACCATATAGATTTTTTGAATAACAGATCATTTCTAGAAATAAATATTACCGTTAATTATTTTGTTTGTTTGTTTGGCTTCGGACTGGTAACCCAGTTCATATAGCCACGGTCCTGTTTGTAACATTAGATTCTAAGACGACTCGGGCACAGTAGTACATTAATACTCAATTTATACCGCTGCACATGTAAGTGAGCGCTGATATCTCCCGGATTGAGATGTTTGCATACAAAATAACATATACATATATATATATATATATATATATATATATATATATATATATATATATATATATATATATATATGTCTCAATTGAACTCTACTTACCATTGATTAATGCTCTTGGTACACTCAAAACGGGTACTAAACTTGGTTTTTCTAAGTTAAAATATTACAGAGATATTTTTTTCGATATTTGAAACCCCACTGAAGACCTATAACTTCTCAGGGGTGCAAGTTAATATAGGGGTAAGTTGCGTTAAATCACCATATTTTACGATTATACGTTTAAATACATGCCCCTGCCCTGTGTCGGTCCTTATGCGAAACACCCTGTATACATTTTTGGAATGATACAGAAATTAAGAAAATGCAAAGATAAGAAATATTGTATTTCTCTTCAAAATTTACCGATTTTCCACCATTTAACTGGCCTTTTATATATTTTCGTATAAGCAAGCCCGAGTGGCTAGAATTTGAACTTCAATCACTCACCCTTGTTTAGGTTACCATATTGTTCCAGTGGCTACACACACCTGTAAACTCAAGTTCAGATACATAATAAGTCAACAATTCGAGTATAGCACGTATATTCAGATTAAGTATGTACTTATAACGAATACAAAGAAATGTCTGAATAAAATATTAATAAAACAATTAAAAATTCACTAACATAAAAACAAATAAATAACGATACAGTTCTTGGAGTTGCCAAAAAATGTAATAGCCAAATACAAAGTTTCCGAGATGAATAATCACGTTACCCCCACTGAACTAACTTGAAATTTGACTAGAATATTGATCCTACACGCTTTCAGTGTGGCATTAAAGGAATTGCATTACACAATAGTACTTACACCTTTATAGAATTTAACTAAATTGGACAGAACATGCCACAAAATACCCTAACTTGCACTTACACAAAACTACAACTGTCATCGATCAAACCTTTTGACCCTTTCCTTGTATGGTTGCTTTCTGCTCTGCTTCCGCAGACTTGATTTTGACTTCTAAAGCTATTTCAATATCCCAATGCCCAATGTTTGTCACCAACAGCATGGATATTCTGGTTGTAAAGGCATACTTTGGCAAAGTGATTCCATATCTGATAAATTGCAAGTTTTATTGTATATTCATGTTCCTACCATATGTCCTGGTGCACATTTTCTGCACTGTATAGTGGTACTTCTTACAGCACTAACTTCTTCCACATGAGTAAAAAGCCTGAGATGTTGGCTTAAGACAATTATTCTTGCACTTTTCCAGTCCATCCACATCAAACTGTGGTGGTTTATATTGCATGACTTAGGTACTATTGAACATAACACAATTTTTAAATTATATATTATACAATATAGGTGTACCTAATTAGTAGAATGATCCAGTCTCAAGCAAAATTGACGAACCCATCATGAGTGTGAACTACAGGAGATGCTTTAAAACTTGTTTCTTTACTAGTTGCGTCTTAGTTCTTGATAACCTCACACCATGTTTTAGTTGCTTATGTACTCTGGATCTATGTTGTTTGCAATTGCACAGTTCTCCATCTGCATATCACATTATTATTTTTAATTAATTATGTTATAATATAACCTTATACAACGTTGACTACATGCCATTCATTTTGACATTACTTTTTATTTACGTATAACGGCCATCTTGCCATCTTCCTTCCCGGCGGCATGGACATGCGCTCTATGCCTAAAGAATGGATTTCCTAAATATACAATGTGTTTACCATAGACTGGTAACAGAATGAAACATGCAAAATAGTTACAATCATAATTATCACCACTATACCGTAATCATCATCTATATTTTTCATTAAATTTTAAAGTAATATTATAAGGACATCTCAAGCACATTCTGAGCGAATATTCGGTATAATAATCTATTCAAATATTCTCAGTATATTGATGAAGAATTTTCTTAGGATGTGATTGAATGAATGTACTCAGAATATTCAAGATTGAAGTTTGTAATTCCATTAATGTTATTAGAACATTCCGAAACATATATTCTGAAAAAAGAATGTTCTCACATTGTGAGAACATTCTGAGAATATCTTGTGCTGTATGGGACGATAGCTGCTTCTGTCGGTTGGGAAGAAAACGTGAACCATGGATTAGCGCATAAAACATTTCCTTTCCTTTAACCCCTTTCTTTCTATGTTCTATTAATCTTCTGCAAACCCAGTTTTGACAAACTCGGACTTGACAACCCTGACTTGCGACAGACAAGGATTTGACAATGGCTGACTTTTCTTATATTCCTTTTTGGGCGCGTCTGCGTAATAATAATCTGAGATGCATCCGATGGAATGGATCTGTTCTGGACATGTTATGTACAAAATTTTCATGAAATTTTCAATGGTTTCCGATTTTGACACATCTGATTTTGACACTCGACTTAGACCTTTACTTTTATTATTTTTATTTTCTGTGACAGTACTATCGTGTTTGAAAGTAATCTGTCGGTAGTTCCAGCCACTTATGTTCCGCAATTAGTTTGGCCAACGTCTATTGTTATCGATTAAGAAATTTGTCAATGGGCGCATACCGACTATTCCGAACAACCTTGTGTTTTCTTTTCCTTTGATATACCTGACTGCGACACACTTGATGTGGAACTTGTCTTTTATTTTTTTGTTTTTGGCAGACTATCGTTTCAGTAAGAAATTTGTCGATGGTTTTAGCCATTTTGTTTTAGTGATAGCTTGGTCAACGACGATCGTTATCGATAGAAATTTGTCGGTGGGCGAATGCCAGCTATGCTAAACAGTTTTCTTTTATTTTCTCTCAGGTTTTGTCAACTATCAAGCCATTTACTTGAGTAACTACAATTTTCTTGACATCCTTCCTGTTCTAAACTCTTAAGTAAGTGCCACGGAAGGCGTATACCGTGCTGCCAACGCCGTCACTTGATTTTGACAACCCGGACTTGACTACCCTAATTTGACTTTCGTTTATGTTTTAGCTGTGATATGTCATTTGAAATATGAATCTGGCACATATCCAGCAAAAACAATTAATCTTTAACAACTTTTAATACGTTGGTGTGTTCCTTGAAACATTGAATCTGTGACATCTTTTCATAAGTTGGTGTGTTTTCTGAAATGTTTCATTTTGGGTTCGAAACGTTGTTACCGTTGTTGCCGAACCATTACCGCTGATTGAGCATGTTTTTGCTGACCAGAACCTATCGCATCGCACACTTGTTATCTCTGACAAGTTATCGATTATCGTTACCGTTATCGTTCATAAGATGTGATACAACTTGTCAAACCCCTATCGCATCATACACCTGCTGGCGAGTTATCTCTGGCAAGTTATCGATTATCGTTACCGTTGTTATCGTCGATTAAGTGTTGCTTTATCGACCCTATCGTACTTTTGTGTGCGCTGACGAGTTATCGTTGACGAGTTACTTATATTTGTTAACGAATTATCGTTGACAAGTTATCGACCAGTTGTCGTTAATAAAGGGTTACTTTATCAAACCTATTGCATTGTGTTATTGTGATGTTGACGTATTGTTGATAATTTATGTGTCGCTCATTTAGCGAAACCTGTTGTGAGGAAATTATCGCCTTGTTATTGTGATGTTGACGAATTATCGTTGACAATTTGTGTCGCTTATTTATCGAAACTTGTTTGGAAGAAGTTATTGTGTTATTTTGGCGTTAACGAATTATCGTTGACATTTTTTTGTCGCTTATCTAGCGAAACCTGCTGAGAAAAACCTATTGAGTTATTACGGTATTGGCGAACTATCGTTGACCATTTATGTGCTGCTTATTTGGCGAAGCCTTTTTCTTTCTTTTGTAAAGATGCTGTTGAAAAGTTTTAGACATGTGAGCGCTACATCTAGAGACATTGTATTTTGGGTCCAACTTGGCGAATTTTCATAAGAAAATTTTCGCCGCCTTTCCTTTGTTTTGTGGCTCATGTACTTTCTACTGATGTGGGAGTGCACATGTTGATAACGAATTACGCTTTTTTTTACCGAATTTGAATTTTCTTTTCCTTATGAGTTATACCTATCGAATTTCTTTTTATTTTTATTGACGTTTTTTTTTTTCAAGACTACCTTGTGTTTTGAATGTTTGTCGGTGACAATATCACGCCCTATCTAGCATCTTGCTTTTGTGCTAATTACCTACTGATGATTACCTAGATGTTTATACTTTTTATGTTGACAAATTACTTAGATCTCTATGTTTCCTATATGGATGATTATCTGAACACCTATGATTGCTATGTTGAAAACTGCCTAGATTCCTATGGTTTTGATTTGAAGAATGTCTGCATCACTTGGCAAATAGATCTGCCATGGCTTGAGTACAACTTTTATTTTCTTGGTCCATTCCTTTGACAACTTGGACATCTTACTTCAAAGACTTTAGAAAAAAATAAAAGTGTTTTTTATTTTTTTACGGCGGGTTGAGATGGTGTACAACGATTCACTTTTTAAAAATCGTTACTGGTTTAAAAACACTTAGAAAACCCCAGACGACTTATCTCTATGATACTTTTCAAGTATCAGTTTCAAAAATTATTTATTGAAAAGTCGCTAAAATCTCAGTATCGTAAAACCCTTACTGTATTCCCTCATAAATATTAAAATATCGAAAGACGCAACAAGTCTTTGTTGGGAAAACTACCTCGCATTACCAACGGACGAATATTTCCCAGAACGAAATAAACGTTGAAGATTTGCCAGAATGTTCTGGAACAAATGTGTTTTATGTCAAATCCGTTGGCGACGATAGAAAATGTCTAGGAAAGAAATAATCGTTGGCAGACCACACACGCCGTATCCATCCAGTACGAAACATTACCTCCTTGTCAACTGCCGACAGTTAAACAACGAACGCAATGAGTGTTAGAAAATGATACACATTAAGGGCTGGCAGACTTCTTAACTTGACACGTTTGAATCTTTGAGTCCGGTGTCAACAACAGAGCAATCAACATGTCTTAATTGTCGAGGCATTTTTAGTTACACTAAAAATGTCTAATATCTTATTTCTGTCTTTAAATATCGTTTGATTATGATCTTAGTGGTTGTTAAAAGTGTTTTAAGTTCTATCTAATCTGAAATTAATAATGCATTTTAGTAAAAACCGCGAAGTAACAGTAACGCTTTTGTTTAGGAAATTGTAACGTCTCTAAAGTTATCACAAATGCTGATTTCAACTTTCCAGGTCCTGAACCACGTGTTTTTTAATTCGATACCGTCATTTGCACTTCAAAATTGCAAAGAAACTTCGGTTAAACCACCTGAGGAGTGACATCACCCCCAGAGCTGTCTGTCTATAGTACAATCTACCGTTCATTTAACAAGGCATTGGTATCTGTAATTGGTCTGCCGTTAATTTACAGGAGTGCGTAGCATTCTTCCCGATTCTCTTTTTCTTGTGAGAGATAGAACCTGTGGCGAGTACTGATAGTTAGTATCTACCTTGAGACATCATAGAGCAATCAACAGGTAACTCTAGACTGCCGAATTTCCACATGCAGCTCAGTTTTGGTGAGTGCCTTTCTCCTTAAATTTCATCTGTGTGCTGAACATCAAGTTTTGGTTTGGCATTTAACTTTCGAATATTTGAATTATGAACTTTCAAATTAACTTATCTAAATTAGAACTTTCAACATACCAGTGGGATGTGTGTTTGAATTTACTGTAATTTAATATATGTCTTAATATTCTCTCAATAATGTAAATTCAGAGGTAATACTTTGCAAATTCATGTTAATTAAAGTAGTTTATCAGTTATCTATTCAGCAAAATATTTTGGACATTTCACTTGTAATTTGTAAATTAGAAATTTAATCTTACATTCCTTTTTCTTGAGCTTAACTCAAATTTGGTTGTGTTAATTGAGTAAGTAAATAAATTGGCAAATTAGGCATCGGGGCATTTCTTTTAACTGTCGTGTAAAATTTGAAAAATACCAAGGGTAATGAATGATAAACAAATCTTACACCATTGAATATTTATTTTGATATTTATAAAACTTAATGTTTTATTTTCTTTCATTCAATATGAAATATTTATCTATATGTACATTAATATTAACCCTTTTAATTCTGACATTAGCAATAGCTATTTTCCTTTCTGAAATATGTGGCGTTTATTTTATCTTATTTTCGTTACTGTAATTTTTATTCCAAATTTATCAAACGTATCACAAAATTTGTTTTAGTTGCAATGCTTATCAATAAATTTAAATAGTTATTTTTCTACATATCTGTTTGATTGAAGAGTAATTCCTCCTTAAACCCTCTTGAGTTTTGTGACAGCATAATTAAAAAGATTCTTAATATCGCATTCCGAGATATCTAAGAAATTTTGTAGAAAAATCATCGAAACCAAGCTCTAGTTTGGAGCTCTAATAAATATAAGACTTCAGGCAGTGCAACAACACAACAGCGTAAGTAATAAACAGTATTAAGATCTTCCAGCCTTATGAAGTATTTCTAGTCCTGCTAATTATAAATCTGATAGATAGAAACTTTTTAGGGTAGGATTTATAGGAAATAGTGATCTCACTACCGACCAGATTTGTCTCACTTTAGGTCAATCACCATATTACTTTACTACTGTTTTATCACGCTTAAATTTTCGGGAGGTTTCAAGGTGTGCCGCGGTGGTTGTTAGCTTTACCTTCATGTTGATATTTAATTAGTATCTGTTCGTCTTCTTCTTTAATGGTATTTACCATTTTGGTGCACATTATCATTTTCGAGTTACTACGACTAAAGTGTTCTATATAGGTCTGCTTAAATATAGGGTACATGGATTTGTCATAGAAGTATAAATGAAAGGTTTTGTCTTCACAAGTGTAAGATCTAAGGAATTCTGGAATGAGTTGGTTATTTGACTTAGGGATTTTAATATGTGTAATTTTATGAATGTGAAAAATTTATGTTTTAACATCTATTTGATTGTGAGGGTTGTTTGCAATAATTAGCTGATTGTTTTTATTGTTAATTATTTCATCAAGAATTAGAATGCCGTTATTTAACTTATCACTTCTACCTACAGTGTGTACTGTTTAAAAAGAATTTTTATCATTTGTCTGTCTTAGCGGTTCCTCTGTGGTTTCTGTTTGATTGTTGTTTAGATTGTCCGCAGGTCTTAAAAAGACGTCTGAAATTATTAAAATTTTGTCTTTTGTTTGTCGGCTAGTAGAGGGTCTAGAATTTTGAAAAAAATCGGCAATATCTTGATCTACCTGACCTGGGTTACCTATTATACTTTCATTTTCTATTGCATTGATTTGGATTCGAGATAGAGCATCGGTATTAGTATTTTGTTTTCCCTTTTTATAAACTATTTCATAGTCAAACTCTTCCAACCGCCCCCCACCTAATTAATTTGGAATTGGGTTCTTTTAAGTTAAAGAATCAAACTAATGGTCTGTGATCAGTACAAATTTTGAATTTACGTCCAAACAAGTAGGGTTTAAAATACTTGCATGCCCACACTATGGTTAATAGTACTTTTTCTATTGTTGAGTATTTATTTTCAGACTCGTTCAATGTACTAGAGGCATATGCTACTGGTTTATCGTAGGGTATTTCTCCCTGAGACAAGACCGCCTCCAGAGCAAAGTTACTCGCATCCGTCGTAAGGATAAACGGCTTTGAGAAGTCTGGATATTGAAGTATTGGGCTGTTTATTAGCAAGTTTTTACAAATAAACTCTGGTTTGTGAATGACTTCATTATTCTTTTTTAAGCAAACCGTCATGGGTTTAGCAACCAAAATCTTTAATAAATTTCCTGTAATAACCGAGAAGACCTAAAATGATTTTATTTCTTTCTGAGTCTTGGGAATTGGAAATAATTTTATTGCTTCGATTTTATCCGCATTTGGTTTAACGCCTGCAGGTGTAATAACATGGCCCAGGTAAGCCACTTATTTTTTCAAAAATTCTGATTTATCCAATTGGACTTTGAAATTTGCTTCTCTTTGTCTAGTAAATATTTGCCTAAGACGGTGAATATCTTTTTCCAGAGACGCACTAAAAATTATTATGTCGTCCAAATATACCAGACAAATTTCGTTTTGAAAACCTCTAAGTATATTATCCATCACTCTGAAATGTAGGCGGAGCGTTTTTTAACCCGAATATCATTCTCTTAAATTCCCAATGGCCATTTTCTGTTGATAATGCTCTTTTAGGAATATCATTGAAGTCCATTTCGATTTGGTGGTACCCACTCGCAAGGTCTAGTGTACTATTGGCTTTTCCGAGTTTATCTAATATATCCGCGATGTTAGGGAGAGGATATTTATCGTTAATAGTTTTGTCATTAAGTTTACGGTAGTCAATAACCATTCTCCATTTCCGTTTTCCCGAAGCATCTAATTTTTTTGGTACGATCCAGATAGGGGAGGACCAAGGTGACGTGGAGGGTTGAATGATGCCTTGTCCCAGTAATTTTGAAATTTAATCCTCTTGTTTGTGAATTTCAGGATATCTATATGATTTTGTAAAAATAGGCTTTTCGTCCGTTACTTCGATTTTATGTTTAATTTGGTTGGTGAATGTTAGTGGCTAGCCTTGACTATAAAATATGTCCCTAAATTCAAAGCAGAGCCTTATATTCCTCTTCGTTACAATGGCCTAATCGTAAATTTCTTAAATTAGATTTGAGTATGTTATCGTAATCTATATGATATGGTTCATCCGTTTCCATTTTTTCAATAAAATGAATTTCATTCACGTTTACTACTTCAATTTCTAGGGGTTCATATATAATAATTTTTACAGTATTTTCTTTAGGGTTAGTTAATGTAGTTGTTGCCAAATAGTTTTCAATTGTCACAATAGCTTGTGGCATTTTAACATTACAGCCAAAGTTAGTGTATTTAAGGATGCCTGTTCCGGTTTGACAATTTACTGGTATTTTAATTTTTTGCTGTGTTCTAGCCAGAATGACGTATCTAATGGGTTTAAAATTGGTGTTAAGTAGGTATAGATGGGGGGTTCTGGAACCAGCGCCAGACCACTGCGCCGGCACGAAGCGCCTGAGTGACTTCATATGACGTCACTGGACAGAGACCCAATAGGGGGCAAACCTGAGATGACGTAATCCTAGATAGCGTCCAAGATGGCCGACCAGAAGTGAAAAACCGGGAAATTTAAATTTTTAAATGACAGGTGAAAGCACCTGTCAACGTAAGAGGACCAGCCATTTTGATTTTTGGTGGTGTGACGTACGCAAATATGGCGGTTTGCGCATGCGCAAACCCAACTTTGATAATACTAGACGTAGAGGTGTAGTGTTTGGTATCATGTTACTCGTGGTGACGAGTAGAATGCAATGCCGCCGCCGGAGGCGTAGGTGAGGGGGCGGCGGGGACTGCGCCCCCAGTCAGATTTGGATTTTAAGAATCTCAATCGAGTTTGATCTAACCAGCCTAAATAAGAAGAAGACCTGTCATTTTAATTTTTATATAAATGACGTACGCAAAGATGGCGTTTGCGCATGAGCTAACCTATTTGTGTAGAGGTATAGTGTTTGGTGTCATATTAATCATCTTGATGAGTAGAATTCAAGAATAGTATACAAGCATGCAGAGACCAACTTTTTTTGTTCTTAAATTAACCCTCACCTGTTTGGTGTCACGTTAATCGTCTTGATGAGTAGAATTCAAAAATAGTATACACGCATGAGCAAACCAACTTTTTTAGTTTTTAAGTTAACCCCCACGCGTTTGGTGTCATGTTAATGTTCTTGATGAGTAGAATTCAAAAATAGTATATACACATGCGCAGACCAACTTTTCTAACTTTGGTGTGAAGGAGACAGGATTTAGATGCTGGAGGTGAGCAATGAAAACAAGAGACACTATTTTTCAAATATTTATTAATATGTCACACAATTTATTAAATTATTAAATGTAATAAGTTACAAATAATCTTCATAGTCTTCATCTAGGACATCTTTGAAAGTTGTTAGTTTCTGCAAAAGTTTTCGCAGTTGTTCAAAAACAGTTCCACTCGGGCATTGTATACCAAATATAGCAGGGTCAAAAGGTGCAACCTTGTTTAATATGCTGATGAATTCGTTAAATTGAAAATATCGTTTCTTACGGAAAAAGTACAACATACCATGGGTGTAGAGAAAATGCTTTCGATTTTTGATGGAATGTCCAGGTAGAGGTCTGATGTAAATCCAGCTTGTAAAATTGAAAACCTAAATCCATTATCGGTTACTATCTGATACATGTTGTCATCATGAAATAGAATGGTTTGACCTGCATAGTTGCTCACTGCTGTATTAAGTTTTTTAACACTTTTAAGCCCCATATTCTCAAATATATTATGATAACAAAGGTGAAAACTTGGATAAGCAAACAAAAATACGCTGCCATTAATAAATACAACAATATCACGATTCGGTTTTTGATAAATAGCATCCTCTTTTACCAGGTTGTAACCCAACGCAGGTATCCAATCAGTGATTAACTCTGGAGCTCCATACGGTGCTTTCATATTGTTTAAAGGTATAATCCAGACCCATTTCATATAAAACACATACAACTTATGATTCATAATTAAGAACGTATTTATTCTATTTATATATTGACACAAGTCGGGAGCCTCTGAATTCGTTGGTCTGGTAACGGTTGCTTTTTGCGTAACTGAATTTCTAATTGTCGGGCTGGTAACTGTAGATGTTGGTGTTGTGGCGGTTGTAGGTTTGCTAGTACTTAGTGGTGGTCCATACAAATCCTGTATACTGCCTATATCTCTGGCTCCAAGTTCTAGCTGATCAATAACGATAGGAAACATTATAGAGTTTACATCGTTGGTGTGTTGCAATCTTAAGGCATGGCCAATTTGATTCGTCATAGTTTGCAATAATCTGGCTTTATCATATGTAGATACGTTGGTGGTTTCTAACGACCACTCTATATTATAACTTATATGTATCTCACAAGGTCTATCATCTCCTGTAGGTCTGTATGCATGGCCTAAACATGTACCATTTAGAGGTTGTAACATGGTGTATTGGATAAAAGAAAACTGTGTGTGTTAGGTTCAAACACTATAACAATATCAGCCTGCCGAGCATTTGATGTTTTAGTGAAAATCAGATTAGTATGCTTTTCCCATTTGGAAAACGCCTCTCTTATAATTTTTATTATCTGAACATCTTTAGTATGTGCATACCATTGTAAAGACCTTTTCTTCCACTTGTTTTTAACTGTATTCAGTTGTTGGAGCATATCTTCCACACCACAGTTTTTATGTTTCATCAACTTTAAAGAATCTTGAGTCAGATGCTCATTATCTGTCAGGTTATAAGTGAACTGAAACTGTTTCAGTGCAGCTGTAACTTCCTCTTCTAAATGTTTTTTTTATAATTTGGCTATCAGAACCAGTTAAAAACAAATATCCATATTTAATTAGGTAACTTAAAGCATATTTTTTGTCTTCAGCGCTTATTTGAGATATTTCAGTTTGTGCCTCATAACAAGACACAAAAGACAAAACAAACAGTAGCTTAAACATGATGTTTGCTTGCTGTCAGAGACTAGACTATCGCAGGTGGCACCACCTGTCAATTACGGAATTCGTCGACGAGATTTACACAAAAACGTAAACCTATTTAAATGCCTGAAATTTCCATCAAACAGAGGTATGTTGTCTGCCTGATATCTTAAAAGTGCCATGTCTGGTCTGTTTTGTGTCATTGTTACACTCTCGTCAATTATTTATTGATCTAGGCCTTGTAAATTTGCAAATTGTCTGACTAAGGTATCAATATCTTCAAAACATTAATATTTATGATATTTTAACTATTTTTAATCACAAACAAAAATATAGCAACAAAATCAATTACAGTTCTAAATCGAGAATCACTTAAAATATATAAGTAAAAGAAAGGATTGTGAGCATAGCGTTGCTGCTATGTACATCTTCTTCTACTTGACCTTTAGGTGTGGGCGATGTGTGTTCTTCTCCAAGGTTTGCTTTGGTTGATTTCCAATACGTAAGAGCAATGCTTGTCCCTATCACTGGAATTTTCAACTTTTTGTTTCTGCCGATTTAACTGTTAAAACAGAACGGTTCCACGATTTTTTTCACCGTATCGACAAATACTACCGACTGCGCCAGTTAATTTATTGATTTCAATCGATTGAATAAAAAAATATTTATTAATTATTATTACATAAAAACATAGAACTAATGTTACAAAATATCAAAAGTGAACTTAACAATAAGACGACTAAACTAATAATGTTCCTCTGCTGTCTCACTACCATCACTCAGCTACGTGTTCCCCACCTCCAGTCTTTAATTCCACGGATGCAGAGCTCTGTCGTTCCCATGTGAAATGCCGATTCAGCAGTTTGTATACTTGTGCGGTGATGTGGACTGCAAAGTTCCCACATGAAATGCGATCTTAGCAAGCTGATGATTTAAGCGTTTTTGCAAGATTGCAGTTATCATGGCTGGCGGCTGTAACTATATACTATGTTTGTTGGTGTGGAATGTAACATACTTCTCTTTCTAATTCGCTAAAATATTTAAATATTAATTCAATTACACATATATAAGTGTTATAAAATATTAACATATTTTCTCGCGCATATAGCTGATTAAACCATTGCTTATCTGTGTATCTCTGTGGAGTAATGGGAACAACTTTAGAAGTCATCCACGGTGTCCTAGGTTCGAATCAGGAGCTGTTTTCTTGAAAGTTTATTGCAATTTCTATCTCTCTCTCTCTCCCTCTCTCTCTCCATCTATCTTCCTTTATCAAATGCTATATAGGGGAGAGTGGGCCACGTTGAGACAAAACTTACATTTCATTTATTTTAAACACATCTTTGGAATAGTTCGGCATTCTTTGGTATTACGGTGATACTTCAGAGTACTACCCACATAAATATGTATTATGAAGGTTAAAATGTGCAATATTTAAGGTTTTTATTTTTTTATATTTTCTATGTTTTTGTCTCAACGTGGCCCTCAACCTGGGCCACCTTAAGACAATGCAAAATTGACCACTAGTATGTATAAAATTAGGTTGTTTAACTGAATTTTAAAACATAGCGGTTTAATCTCGAAGATGACTTTTCTGTTATGAAGGTAAAATATATTAAATGGTTGAAATTATGTAGTTAAATTATTTTATTAAGACTAATAATAAAATTCTTTTAATGAAAATACAAAAATCTGCTTTAACGAATATCATAATTACGAAAGTCAATACCAAAGTTTAGAAGGAGATTGGTCTTGCCTACTGGGGTTGGTGTTGGCATTACACATCTAATGTCGCTATATTTATATAAGATATGTCAGGATAAACTGGAAAAATAAAATAACTTTAATTTTTTTTTCACTCCTTCGTAGAAAGAAGACTTTATATTCCGTGTCATTATCTTGGACCTGTAGAACTTTTCCAATGTAAAAAACTCTCTTCTTGGTACTGAATTCCACTAACACGTAAGATTATTTTTTTGCTTCTCCAAAATTTCTGGATTATTTTTTATATCTTCGAAATGATCCAACCTATCCGAAGAAGCGTACGATGCAAAAGACTGAGCATCAACTTAATCTAAATCAGAGTAATCAGAATTAGATTTCTTACAAATCTTTCTTTTTGTCTTCTTGATTTCTTAAGACTGTTATTTCTTTCTTTTCTTTATGTTTTTTTCCATTGCCAGCTTCTCTGGCGTGCCGGTAACAATTTTGCTACTTCCTTTTCTGGCCTTATTCTGAAATTGCTTCCTAGGTTTTGCTTTTGGATATCCAAGAAGGACTTCACGTGAAATAAAATCATTTCTTCTCTGTAGACAGTCATTTTTTGTATGTAAATTCTGCTGTTGTATGGATTATGGATCATCTGAGTTGTCATCTTCGAAGTGTGCGTCATCTTCGAAGTGTGCTGCGTGAGGCTGTGCTTCAGTGATGATGAGGTTGCGACGACTGATTCTGATGATGATGTTTATTTTCCAGCTTCTAATGATGATGGTGGTGTTGGTGTAGTGTTAGCCCTGTCTGTGACACTGTTTATCAGAAAATCAAATTCGTTGAAAATTTGGCGGTCGAATGGGAATATTCCAGATTTGAAACCTGATTTAATGTTAGCCGGGGTCATAGACGAATGCAACACCCACACACTCAGCTATTTGGTAAATAGTAATTGGTATTCCTGAATGTTGCAGCATCCAGGAATCGATAGCACTATTATAGAAAGATTTGAATGGGAAATAGACAGAAATGTCATACGGCTGTGGTTTATTGGAGCAGTGGGCGGTACTGCTAAAAGAGTGACACCGTGCTCCTTTGCTAAATTTATAGAGTTTGCAGCTAGATGGCTTTCGTGGTTGTCCATGATGAGCAATGTGGGGTTATCGATGGAACTTAACGTGTGTTTTATAAAGTGCTTCATCACTTCTTCAAACAATTCGCTCGTCATCCATCTAATGGAATTAGCAAGCCCCGATGTTCCTGGTGGAGCTCCCTGAAACATATGGGGTTTCAAATATCTACGTGGGAGTAACATCGCAGGCGGTATTGTATTACCCATCGCATTTATACCGCAACCGGTAGTGACCAGAATACCGCGCTCTCCACTAGTGCATTTGCTTATCTGTTTCATCCGTTTTGGAGCCAAAATTCGATTTAGATTTTTGTACAGTCTTTGCGGTTTTATCCAAATTGTATATTCGACTTCCGTCAGAAAAATGTGTGAAAAATGCATGACGAATTTAAACGAATTATCCAGCACAGGTGCTGTTACTGTATATGCGACCAGGAACCACTTGAAATGTCGGCAAACCTGATGACAACGAAAACAACAAACATAACGTAGACTTAACCCAACAAACAATCGGCGAGCCGGAACAAGCACATGGAGAGCCTTAATCTCAACATATACTGTCAACTGCTAACGAACTGTCCAAGCCACTTATAAAAGGAAGGTGGTTGCCAAATTTTATAAAAACCGGCCCACTATTTTTTGAGTTTTCGATGTGCTACACACACACACACGCACAAATATATATATATATATATATATATATATATATATATATATATATATATATATATATATATATATATATATATATATATATAATCATGTTTGAAACAAAGAATAAAAAATTGGTATTTTGAAAACACAAACTTATGACTGACATGGCAGAAACATTTTATATTGCATGTTATTCTTATGGCTACAGCAGCTACCAACCATTTATTTTGTGCTTGGCATCTTGGCAGGGCTTGGCAAACCAACCTTTCGAAAAATGATATGGAGAAACAAGCTGAAGTCTATAGATTTTTGAAAGTTCTTCAAGAAGAACCTAATAAAGAAGTATTTCAGTACTAGTTAACTTTTATATTCAGCGAGTTAATGAGAGATAATGACACCAGGTCTTTCGAAGAGTACTGTTCAAAGAACTATTCTTTAAACTTCAAGCAATGGGCATTTGTCATAGAAAAAATGCAGGAATTAATACAAATATAAGAATAGAGTCCATGCATAAAATAATAAGTATTTCTATTTTGGGCCACAAGAGAGTAAAGAGATTAGATAAAAGACTTCATGCAATTTTGAAGTTTTTGAGAGAAATCTGTTGAACGAGTTGTGAAACTTGTCAAAGGGAAAAATACAGTATTCACTAGAAATGCATTCAAAACACATCGAACTGCAGTCTCTTGTGGTTTTAATATTAATTTAACTTCTGACACTTCTTGTTGGAAAATTCTAGAGGATAATAAAAAATTTTGTGTCAAAGAACTTTTGCAGACAAGTTGCTGTAATCAAACTTGCTCAATTTGTGGGATCTGTTTTCACATGTATTTCATGTAGCTGTCATGATTTTGTGTATAAAAATATAACATGCAAACCAGTGGCGGCTCGTGACAATGGGAGTGGGTGAAGCAGAATCCGCCCGGCCCAAAATGGGGGTCTAGGAAGACGAAGACCTCCCTTGCGCCGCAGCCGATTTTTTTAATTTTCAAGGTCATGCGTTCTCCTGGCACTTCAGTATATCGATAAAAAATCCATTTGTACAAAGGTATAGGCTTTCACAAGGAATAATTTTCGGAATAATGGCCAGGAATATTCGATGAGAGGACACTGTACACATACTGTACACGCACACATACGGTAATATAATACGGTAATATTACCTATGAAAATCTGTTTATAGAGGGAAGAGCTACAAGCATATTTTTTTCAAATTCATGGCCCTTTTCTTTTTTACAACTTTAAATTTTATATCTAATATTTTATTATTTTGAAATTATTCTTTTAGAGGTGATAATAAACAAATCAATTCCACTTACCAAAAAAAACATGAAAAATCCAGCTTTTCAAAGTATGTAAATGTGACACATACCAGATTATTCAACGGGACCATAGTAAAAATAAAAATACACCTCTGACGAACCGACTCAATCTAAACAAACGACGGAAACTAAGATTTTAAGCAGGCTCAGGAGGCTGCATCACGTTTGTGGCCCAACCTACCACTGCGCGTGCCGTTGCCTTGGCAACCGTCTGATACACGCATCCCGAAGCAAACGCAGTGTATACGAAAAAACCTGGTTCAGTCAGTCCGCAGCTGCTTGACGCTCTATATAGTAGTCTGCGGTCCACAATACGTAAGCGCTGCGCGTTGTGGCATGTATACACTCAATTCGGTGATCAGGGACGGGCTTGCAAATTATATCGTATCATCAATTACTATAAAAATACATTATCAACTGTGGCGCGACGTAGCAAGACATTTTTATGTGGTTGTGCCGAATGAATTTGAGAAAATGAAAAAAAATTAAATTATGGTGGATTTTGAATAAAAACGTTTAGGTTAACTGAAAAATATTGGTGAAGCAGCGCTTCACCTGCGTCATCTGAACAGCCGCCACTGATGTAAACATATTCATTATGTGTGTATAGAGACTTTTAAACGCTCTGAAAATATTTTGGAAAAAGACAAAAGTACTAGACAAGAAATACTTAATCTTGTTCCTGAAGGACTCAATCCAGAGAATAAAATTATCAACAAGGATTTGCATACTAAAATTAACAAAATCTTTCAGCTATTAATTCTGATTTAGAGAATGTTAGCGACCAAATTATGTTACAAATATAGTCTCATTATATGTACTGAATAGCTTAATTCAATTGACACCAAAATCAGAAACTTACTTTTCGAATATTGAGAATAATTTATCTACAAATAAGAATATTAGTCCTCAGTTACGTTTATTTTCAACACAAAAGAAGATAAAACGAAAGATCACAACAATGAAGAAACCTTTCAGAGGTGAAACGCGTTATATAAATGATATCATGCATAATCATGTCTTTTTTCTATCTGACAATTATGAATATGATCATATATATCACAATAAATAAATAAGACCTATAAATGTGTTTTGTTTTCATATGAACTGCTGAAATATATTATAGTTACATGGTCAATAATAACAGCTTGATGGATCAAGGAACTGTCACATTTCTAATAAACTGACAAGTGTACCTCCTGAGGAAATATGTGTTATATTTCGCCCCATCTCCATATAACAAATGTAAATAATATGCTGAACTGACAGCTGGCAGTGAAATTCCTCTGACTGCCATCTGTTGAACATTGCTTAGGGTTGAAAGTTTGAAGTATTTTTGTAGGCTTAAATCTGATCATGTGCCATTGACGGAGCCACCTTTGGCTTCTAGGCACTGAGTTAGTGTTGATGCAGAATAAGTGATCCTAGAAAGCGAATAGTAAAATATAGTTCTATGGACATTTAGAGGAATATTTTAGTTGCTGTATTTATGATCGGGAAATAGTGGTTTATAATAAATGAGTAGTTTTAAAGCTGTGTTATTAGTATTGTTATTATTATTATTACTATATTATTAGTTAGTCAACAAATCCTGAACCCCGAAGAACACAACAGAATAATTTTGACATGAATTCACAAACTTTTTTTGAAATTTGTATTTCAAGGCGGGGGGGCTTTTTTCTATAGCGCATGTGCGCTCATATTTGTAATTCGGGCCAAGGGCGGAGAAAGACAGCATTCCTCAAGAAGTGGGAGTATTCATTTTGTGTACGTAAGACATGTTACTGAAGTGTTAGGTTTGCTTATAATAAAGTGTTAAGCTCAGTGTTTTTGCTTATTTTAATATTTAATAACAACCAATCATAAAAACAATCAAACAATAATTACCGTAAAAATTGCACACACTACACGGACTACGATATGTCACATCTGTGAAAATAACGACTGCCCTGACCACTATTCTTACCGACACGCGCTCGCGCCCGCACTTATTATATACGACGACGTGTCGTGAAATGAGGTATTATTCTAGAAAACTCCTTGTTGTTACAAGTGTACTAACGGAGATACACAGAATTGCAACTTCCACATTGGAAACATTCCAGATGTCCCATTCTCTCCACTAGCCCCAACGTCACCGCTCATCAGCGTCGACGGCGTGTTACAGTAAAGATGCTAGCATGTATTAAAACAAAAAGTCTAGTGTCATACGAGTGAACAGGTAACATGTGTTCAGCCTACTCGGGCAAGTTACCTAATGACTAGCAAGTCTAAAATACACCCCCCCCCCTCCACTTGAAAAGTTGCATGTTGCATAAGCTATTAAATTTACATGAGAGGTTGTACACAACCTGATAATTATTTATTTATTTTTATGTGTTTTCTCGGGTTGCACCGCATCCAAAATTGTCTTTATAACTCAACGTTTCAACTTCCGTTTTGGGGTCATTTTGAAAAGTATGTAAACAAACAAATAAATAGAAAGGATATCAGGTTAGGTTAAGTTTGTTTCCGGGGCCTCAATCTGCCTACTTTACAGGTCTGATTTAAAGGGGGAGTGGGGCATATGAACACCCCCTTGTTTGCAACTCTAATAGTTTTCGGGAACTCAATGGTTTTGACACTCAAAACCCCATACACTGTGAGCGAGTATATAGCCCTAAAAACGATTATATGACTACTATTTAAAAGTTCTCGCTGTAGGCTTCCTTACCTGACAGTAGGTATTTCACCAACGTGTATCTTCCCGGCAGTTCACATTAAAGCTATTGTACATGTGATCCTATTGCATAAAGGTTTATATACAAAGGAAGCTTTATTATAAATAATAGCGAATTTATTATTAA
This sequence comes from Tillus elongatus, assembly GCA_964006375.1. Taxonomy (NCBI): domain Eukaryota; kingdom Metazoa; phylum Arthropoda; class Insecta; order Coleoptera; family Cleridae; genus Tillus; species Tillus elongatus. Next base: position 123,983,522 of record OZ023263.1, on the reverse strand, counting down.
CCAATAAATATAACTTTTATGATAGCTGTATTTCATTGTCGAAATATTAGTTTTCAATAGTGTCTTTTATCCACCTCATATATTCTGAAATTCTAGTATACAGCCCTGGCAAATACGGCCTGGCACAACCAATTCCAGTTGATACAACTCCTACAACCATGGTTGCGTCTTCTTCCATAACCATTAATGGACCGCCACTGTCTGCCTGTAAATAAATTTTCACAGTTGATGTCATCAAGTATTTCAAACAAACATATAAGTAGGCGGTTTTAAATAGATCAAAACACTGGTATAATTATAACTGAACATTCATAGGTAAAGACCATAACATTGTTTTTAAACTACGTAAGGGAACATCTCATAACTTTTTTTATGGAGTCGCCAAACGTGTCATCTATTGACGCACTCCCACACAACATTCACACATCATTCACCTCAATTCACTTGATACCGTGCCAGACCGCGCGAATTAAACGACAGGCCGTACGGACGTAAGGCGTTAGTCAAAACAGGCCCAGCTGACAAATGGCCCCACTATACGCTGAGAGTGTAAAAATCGGGATGTAAAAGAAGAGTTTGAAAGATAAAGCGTAGAAAAAAAAGAAAAGTCACAATCTGTAAAATATATTCAATAAACGAACCACCAATTTCACATTGATCTCATATGTCCACCACATAGGAAGAAGTGAGCCACTAATCGCTAGAGAACGACAAGATAATGAAAATTTGCTAAAAGCAAAATCATTTGGTAACTACGACCCTCAATATGTATATTCAGATAATAATTCGCTATATCAACGATAACAGTCATGACAAAGCATGTTCAACGGTAAACAACAACGAAAATCTTCTACATTAGCAATAATAGGTTTGACAAAGCATGTCAAGTGCTTCATCAACGGTAAGGGGTCGGTTATTTGCCATATTAGCGATAGCAACGGTAACGATAATTTTAACAAAGCATGCCAAATGCTTCATCAACGATAAAGGGTCGGTAATTCGTTAGCGTTAACCACGATAACGGAATTTTGCTCACTAGCGACAACAAAACTAATTACTAACAAAGTTCACAGTTTCATGAAGATCTGCTACAAAACAAATCCATGAGATCGTGCAGATTTATGTTCACGTGAGATAGATCACAAATTTATTTCACGTAGCCATACCTGACGACGAATGTCCAAACTCGGTGTAGTGTCAAAATCAGGGTTGTCAAGATAGGGGAGTTGTCAAACCCATGTGACCTAGCTGGCTGTACGGTCTCTGTCTTACCTTAGCAAGTACATAAGGTTAGAGATACGGGAAGATGTTAGTGCTCATCATAGGAACTTATGTACTGGCCAGACAAAAAAGACGCTATAACCAATGAGAGGAAAATCGCAAATTCATGATCGATATAGACAATCCCACTCCCCGGTTATAAACGAACAAAACAAATCAACTAATCAACAACCAACTGACAAGAGGGAAATCATAGATTCATGTGCGATATAGAAAATTCAACTCGCCAGTTAAAAATAGATAAGTTGACAGCAAACGTTTGTCAAAAGTGGTTTGTCACCACACAAGTGGGAAGTCATAATCGGGTTCATAGTGGATTAGAGTACATCGATGGCAATGGATTAAAGGCATAAAAGATATTTGTGAATTATAACAAAAATTATTAGAAGGGCAGGACGGTAAGAAAGTTTGAAGCTCTGGAGATGAAGGGAAAGGAAAGGTGGAAGCAGGGGAATGCTTTCTGCGTGAATACCAGAGTGTTTTTTTCTTCCCGAGCCGACAGAAACAGCTATCTTTGTGACCACATGTTAGCGCTCACATCCGAGCACAACTAAACAGTTCTTTGGCCAAGTCAATCCCACAACTTGGGAGACTCTCAGAAAACCAGGAGAGAAAACAGGCCAGGTTATACCTCAATCTTCAGTCTTCCGAAGGAAGGAGTTGTGAATAGGGTTTGAGATCCTTTAGGTGCCATCGGCCTACTGGTTTCCAACTCATGTCTGACAGTTTATATACAAGGTCAGAGACCTTCTTAGTGACTCGACAGAGCACAAATTTCGGAGCCAATTTAGCCTTAAAATCCTTAGAACCATCGGACAACACGAAATTTCTTTTCCACACTGTGCCGCCTACTTCAAAAGAAAGAAGTCGTCGACGTAAGTCATATCTAGTCTTACTGGCCTCCTACGCTTTTCTTAAACGCCGCTGTAGCTCAACAAATAACTCCGGAAGCCTGTGCATATTTTCCTGCCAATGAGGTTTGTCTTCAATAATAGGATTTTCGGAAACAAGTCACTAAAAAGTTCCATCCTCAAGCACATACCTACCAAAGACCAAAAATGAGGGAGAATGTCCGGTTACGTCATGCTTTGCCAAGCGGGTAGCTTGAGCAACCTGAAATATATTTTCATCCCACGTTTTATGGGATTCGCCAATAAAAGAAGGAATAGGCGTGACCAAAACTTTATTCGCCCTTTCGGTATGGTTGATTTGCGGGTGGTAAAAAGCCTCATACAAAGTCGATTGAATTTAGTAAGCAGAGATAAACCTGGTAAATTCCTTCGAGGTGAATTGAGACCCGTTGTCACACAAGAGAATTTGTGGTACACCAAAGATTAGGAAATTCTGTTCCAAAAACTTGATGAGGCAGATGTAGCTTTGGACACCGCACTAAGGCAAATTTAGTAAACCAGTCGGTACAGACAAGAATATATTGGTTGCCCTTTTTAGATCGCGGAAAGGGGCCCATAATGTCGACAGAGATCAATTGAAACGGAAACTTTATGTTCTTATAGTTTCCCATGACACCAAGTGGTTTCTGGTTCCAAGCTTTATTTGCCGCACATATTGTACAATGTTTTACGTGAAGATAAACTAACTTCCCCATCTTAGGCCAATAATAGTATTCCGATACCCTTGCTAAAGTTTTCGCAACAAAATCAAAATTCCCTGCGGTAGGATCATTGTAGTACCGACTCAGAACTGATTCACAATTATGTGTGGGTACAATAATTTTCCAATCAGATAAATTTGACTAAAACTGGTGTGTGTGTGTGTGTGTGTTTTGTTTTTAACGTCGGCCTATTTCCGCGCCTATGGCCAATCACCAAGGTCAGGGACCAGTTTCACTTCACTATCCTGGAAATTTTGCAGATATTCAACTTGCTCAAATACAATGCCAGAAACTCAGTTGCTGTTAATATTACAGTTTGTAGTAAAAAGTGAACTAGGACCCTGGGATCGAACCCAGTACCCTTCGGTTCAGAGGCACACGATCTTACCTCTGAACCACCGAGGCTCTGACTCAATCTGGTGCAACGAGCGAACATGTTTATAGAGAATGACATTGCTCACCGTAAAATCAAGGTATTTCTTCACATTGTCCAATACCCACGTCGGATGCATCTGTTTTTATCGAAAATGGTTTCTCAAAATTGGAACTAGCCAGGACTGGGGCGGAAACTAAGCGTTGTTTAAGCAGGTTAAAAGCTTCACCTGCTCCATCTGTCCACACAACAGGCTAGCCCTTCTTGCGGCCACGTAATAAGGCAGTTATAGGACCGCTAATAGAGAAACCTTTAATAAATCTGCGATACCACTGCATCGGACCTATGACTCGACGTACCTCCGTAGTATTATTCGGCGAGGGAGCCTCTAAAATACTAGAAACCTTTTAAGGATCTGTCCTAAGAGCTTGTGTGTCGATTACATAACCGAGAAAGGACAGGGATGATAAACAAAACTCACCCTTATCCAAGTTTATAGTCAACCCAGCAGCAGAAAGTCTTTGGTGAAGTTCCAAAAGAATATCGACATGTTGAAACGAATTCATCACTATGATGATGTCGTCTAGATAGACAAAAACGCATGGTTCCAATTCAGGTCCAAGGATGGAGTCCATAAGACGGTGCATTGTCTGAGAAGCATTACTAAGCCCAAACGGCATAGAACAAAGTTTATACCACCCCCTGCCATGTACATGAAATGCTCTTTGCTTTAGAAGATTCATCCAATAGAATTTGCTAGAATGCCTTACGCAAATGTATGGAGGATAGATAACGAGAATCCTTAACTTTATTAAAAAAAAAAGAGTCGATAAGAGGTGAAGGGTAAGAATCCTTGACAATAACTCCATTAAGTGTGCGACCTACAACACACATTCTGTAAGTATTGTCTTTCTTCTTAACTAGAAGTACAAGACTGGACCAAGGAGAATTAGAAGGTTCGATAACTACCAAAGATAACATCTCGTCGATTTCCTTTTTTATATATTTCTGCAAGGCAGGCGATAAGGGATATTGGCACTACTTGATAGGCTCGGTTGAACCAATGTCAATAATGTGAGAAGCCAAAGAAGTACGTCCGAATTTCTCCGAAGTCAAAGAGTCAATTTTGTTTATTACATTTTTCAAACTCACTTTCTCCTCAGCAGACAGAGAATCCTTGTCTAAAAGAGTGTTAGCGATACATAAGGAAGAAGTCATCGCGTTCATATCGAAGCACTGTGCGTAAAGTCCACAGATGGTGAAAAGGTCTCAAAAAAAATTATTCCCAAGATAAAAGCGAAGGTAATATTCGGCACAACTAGAAAGTTCCCAACCTTAGTAACGTTGTTCAGTGTTATTGGGATGTCAGCATAACCCAAAACAATTTCAGGAGAACCATCGGCAATGTTTATGATTGCTGAACATGTCGGATTGGTTGTTGAAATATTTAACGATTACAAGATGTTAAGTCCTCGAGCACCAACTACAGAAATATTATCCCCCGTATCCAATAGAGCTTAATACGATAACCTTTAATGCTTATATCAATGTAAGGTCGATTGTCCCCTGGCACAGTGCTCAACATAGGCACCACACTAGCAGGAGTCATTTCCTGAGGTGGAAAGCAAAACTCATTCACCAATTGAAGCTACTTATTCCACTCTGCTGCGGAAGGTGCGTAAGTATCATATTAAAGGAGGATGCTTCGAGATAGGGATATTTGACGTCACGGAGTAGAAGAGACCGGATTCATCAATTTAAATGAACCAATTACATCAGAACTAACGTTTTCAACATTAAGCGAGAATCTTACTTTTTGGGACTGTCCCTGTGTTCTGAGAAGTTGAGGGCGTCGGATTTTGATCTGCGGAAGGACTTGCCCCCTGCAAACTTCCGGTCGTCAAGTTTTTTGTACAATTTGGACATTTATCTTTATAAGTATTCTTTTTACCGCATCCAAAACAAAATATGTCCCTAGCTAAAGTACAAGTAGAGTATAAATGACCGGTTGCCCTACAATTGCAACAGACCTTATCGGAGACAACGCTTCGCTAAAATTGCTTCACCGCGGGGTATCATTTAGGTAAAGACACTATATGTCAGGTTCCAACAAAGAAACTTTCTTGTTCGGAGGTGTGTTGTATTTTTCATTTCGAATTTTCATCTCTTCAATTGTTCTACAAAAATTCTTTAACTCATACAAAACGAAGATATTTCTATTAAAGATAACTTGTCAGAAAAGAAGGGGTTCATATTTCTCAACACTTGCTTTATGATTTCGTTATGATCAGGAATGTTAGGCAGACGTTTAAACATCTCCTCGATCGCCATAATATAGAATAAAACATTTTCCCTAGGACCTTGTGGTCGAGAACGAATTTCAGTCAATAAGTCATATTTATAGTCGACATGTAGAATATCTCGATTTAGTAACGTCACCAATTCTGAACAGGAAAAAATCATTTCTAAAGAAGTGTGGAACTGTAAACAATTCGATTGCGGCAACTGTTCACCAGAAATTTTTCGAGATTCGCTAAATTCCTGAAATTTTTCCACACAAAACATGTGGCATTCTTTATTAGTCTGTCACGAAAATTTAATGCCCCATTTGTATACAGTTATAGGTTTAGTGGTGTTCAAGAGTAGCGACAGTTCTTGAATGTCTGATCTATGAAACATGGTTGACGAGATAGGTGGTACTAATTCTTCTTGAAAATTGTCTTTTTGTTCTAGTAGTAAACCTGTAATAACGATTAGTCGATCCTTAGTTTCAGAATTAAATCTCTTGTTCTGGAGTTTTTGGCTTTAATAAAGAAAATATGCGTTGGACATGACACAGATGTAACCCAATACGACGTATTTCAACCTCAAAACGTGTTCCAGAAGAGCTAGTGATATTCGAAACCAAGTCTTCCAAGATTAACCCGACTTGACTCACGTCATCATCAAATTCGAGAAGCGACTCAACTTCCTACTTGAAAGCTGCCTTTTCTTTGGCCAAAACAGTGCACAACTGTGCGCTACGAAGTGTCTGGTTACTCTGGGGTTGTATCCCACGAGAAAGTAACTCATATTGTATTTCTCCAGTAAGTAAACCATTTGGTTCAATTTAAAAAGGCAGCCATTGTTTCTTATGTTATTTAGAGAGTAATTATCGAGAAATAGGAATTGTTTGCGATAAGACGGTAAAAGAAATTCGGTACCTGAAGATAGTTAGAGAAACCTATCCGAAACGTTAAGCCCCAGACAAGACTGAATACCTACGATATTTTTAGATAACGACAGTTAGATAAGATAAACAGTTCATCTGGTACAAAAACGTTTGGAGAGTATCTTTCTAGAGTTTCGCCAACGAGCGCAAATGTACGTTTAATTTAGAGTGAAAAAAAATCATTAGTGACGTCGCTTTTCAGGTTATGTAATTCAATACCGGACAAGATAATTACACAATTACAATCCAATATATCAGAGATGCAGTTTTACTTACGCTAAAAAATGCACATTCCTGTAAGAAAAAACACATACACAGTACAGTTTTAAACCTTTCAGTTTTCCTTTTTAAACTTAATAACAATATAAGAGAATATTGTCTCAAATGTCTAATTGTAAGGTGATTAAATGTCCCTGAATTTGGGAGATGCCGGTTTCGTATTTATGTCAAGTATGAGCTAGTGAAGACACCAGGCCAAGAAATACCAGTGTACACTCTCAGACCAGAAGGATGCCAGTATAACACTCGAGACCCCCTTTTCAAGTAATTCCCAATTCCAATTAATCCAAATAAAGCCAGCTAGTTGTTATTAAATGGAAAATTTAGAATTTATTGTCAAAATTGTGGAATTTTATAATAGGATTTTGCAAGTGGCATTCTATGATGTTTTATATCAAATCAGGTGATCAAAGATAATAATGCTGTAATTAATAAATTAAAAGGGTTTTTTAAAAATGATACTTACTCTTTTTGGGAATAATTTTGACTAAAAGCTCAAACTCTTCAGACCTCCAGTGGAAAATTTTTAGTGTTAGCTAACGGTAGTTATTAATTTAAGATATATAGGTAACGGTACAATTTATATTGTCAATGAGCTCAAAAAGACAAAAGGATTAGGAAAACTGTTTCAATAACAAGCAATGGTAAAAAACACAATAACAATTTTTATTAACCACACTAGACAAAGACAGTAATAAAAATGTTGTTCAAGTCAAAATAATTTAATCAGTAAGCAGTAAATTTAAAAAATATCTTATATAGTAAAAAAGAAAATTCTTAAAATATAACCTTAAATAAGTTTTCGATCTGGCCAGATAGGTTAAATTATTTTTAGGTGCATGCTCGACTACAAACAAATAAGATTTTGAGCTGTAGGCTCTTTACTTATTTTTAATTAAAGATTTCGAAGGAAACAAAAGGTAATATTTTGAATTTTCTAAGATAAAATAAAACATTAAAAGAATTATGAATGTGAACCTGTAGTTAAATTTTGCAAGAAAAATCACAAGAAAATATTAATAATTATTATTTAAAGGGCAGATCTCTAGTTTTAAACGGGCAGCATTCCTTTGTTTACTAATGTTCGCAGAAAAAGGTACTGGACATTTGATAACTGTACAGACAATTATTAACGATAATTGAAGCAAAAATAATCTTAGATTAACTTTTATTCTTAATGCAAGAGAAAAATTCCAAGCCATAATTGATTTAAAGATGGTATAAAATAAAAAAGCCTTTTAATTGATTTGTCTCCTCTCCAGTAGATTTTCATAGGCGAAGGAAGTTAATAAATTCTCTAATTTTGCAAAGAAAGACTCACTTGTTCCTCTATGCCTAACTACCATGTCTCATTGATAATGAAACTTCGGTTTGACTCAATTTCCGTCCCAGCACTAACTAGCAGGATCCATCAAACAAAACCAAAAGTACGAAACAACAGCTTTATTGTGCCCGGTTATCATTCTGTCGGCTGATTAATAGAAAACCATAACTTCAGCCCAATAAGGTTTTACAGTCAGAACTACAGTTAAGCTCAGAACTTAGGATTTAGGATCAAAAGCCAGATTTAAAGACAATGACAAAAACTCTGCAATCAGTAACCAAGACTCAGAACTCTGGAATTAGTAACGAAGAGTCTGGACTCTACAATCATTAAGTGGGACACCGCACGCCTGCAATTCAATAAAAGACGCCCTAAAATTAATGCAACGAACAGAAATTGGGAGGTTTTCTCTTACCTTTTGTGGAGAATGAGGTCTGCCTACACAACACAATTAACTTAACTGAAGACACTGTTATCGAAACTTCAATTAAAAACATATTACTGTGGTAACTCAAACAGATAGTGGTTGAACTTTCTTTGCAGCGAGAGTGTGATTTTACTTTGCGGTCATCAGCGAATCTGTTTAATTTAGTCGGTTGTACGGGTCGCAAACTCTAGCCAGCGTGAAGCCTGCACCTCCTTTTATACTCGATCTCGGCTGCTGCATCTCGCAGGTCTCTGCTGGGTAGATCCCAAGTGTTCTCTGTCCTTTTATAAAACTCGCAACACTCTTTTTACTGAAGGGAGTACGCACTCATTTTCAGTCATAGTAACTGCTTGGTTGAAGGACTCGGCTTTGCCGGTTATCTGTCAAGCTTGTTTATGAGTTTTCTAAACAGAATTCTTTGTCTGCATTTCAATTATACCATTCTGGCTATAAAATTACCTAATTTATGGGTATTTTTTTGTGGAGCAAATTCTTAATAAATATTCTTTTTTAACGAAAGGAATATAAACTTACATTTTACCCTGTTAGACATTATAAAAGCGATTTTAATTTTAGGGAGAAGTCAGAAAGGTGTTATCAAATAGCGAATTTTCGTAGTTTTTATTTGCCCGCTTCAGCTCAAAAGGTACAGCGGCCAATGAAGCTTCTTAAACATTTTGCAGGATAATTAAAACTGTACGATGGTTTACAAAGCCTATCGTAACAAATAGAAGAAGGAAATTTCCAGTATGGCGAAAACCAGATGAGTATAGTACATCTAGTAAAGTCAATAACAGTAATAGTTTTTAAAATAAACAATTTAAAAATAATTTGACTTTTCAAAATACGGTAATAGCCAAAAACCAATTTCTAGTAATTATTTATTTAATAAAAGACCATCTAATCGACAGTTTATGAGAAATAAAGTTCGGCAATTGAATTATTTTAATAGAACACAAAATATGCAACAATCGAGACCCACTTATCAACCTTTATCACAAAATTTCTCAAGAAGTTCTAATAGAAATGTATTCAGACCTAATCCAAAATATTTTCCAACTTATAGGCATACAATGGAAATCTACTAAAAATTATATACATATTTCGTCAAATGCCATTCCCCCTACACAAAACAGACTATATACGAGTGAGGAACTTTTTCATCACGAAGTACAATCTGACAGACCCTTACAATACGATGGCTATGAGGACACAAATTTTAATCAAGAAAATTATTTTTTTATTTATGTATTTGTATTTATTTATTTATTTATTTATTTATTTATTTATTTATTTATTTATTTATTTATTTATTTATTTATTTATTTATTTATTTATTTATTTATTTATTTATTTATTTATTTATTTATTTATTTATTTATTTATTTATTTATTTATTTATTTATTTATTTATTTATTTATTTATTTATTTATTTATTTATTTATTTATTTATTTATTTAATAGAAATACTTAACGGGAATGATCCCAAATTGAGAGTATGAATACAATATAAAAGACATAGCATACACTAGGAAAATTTACATAGTAAAAGTACTACTAATTACCAAGCAGCGATGCAACTTGTCTCAGCTCAGACTCACCACAACACAATATGTCTATTGACTAATGCACGCTGTTATAAATGGAGCACGATCAGTAAATCGGTGTGTTAAGCCTAACATTGGTCTAGGTGGCGGTAGATAAAAGAAGTCGTGTCTTCTATAGTTGAATCTAATGGTGTGAAAAAGCAGAGTGCGCAACAGTTCAGGACAAACAATTCTACTGTGTAGTACATTATATATCAGTGAGAGAGCAGAATAAATACGCCTAGCCTGCACAGATTCCAATGAGAACCTCCACAGTAAATCGGCCTGTGGTGTACCCGTAGCGGGATACACCCGATTCACTCGGTATACAAGGAAAACTTTACAAATCTTCGTTGGACACCTTCAAGAGCCCCTATATGGACGTCATACAGAGGAGACCTCACTACACAGGAATATTCCAGATGCGGCCGCACATAGGCACCGAACAGAAGCCTCAAAGTGTCCGTCTTATGAAAGGAACCGGATCTGCGAATAAGAAATCCAAGTGTCTTCGATGCCCTAGCAATAGCATGTTCATAGTTCTCCACGAACGAGAGATTCGAGTTGAAGAAAACACCTCAGTCTTTAAAGGTTGCAGGTTTTAGAAGAGATTGCCCATCTATGGGGTATGGGAATTCGATTACACGGCAGTTGAGCGTATAAGAGTTTACCACACATTTTTAATATTCAATGTGAGGTTGTTAACGGAGCACCAGTCTTGAACCCTACGCAAACATCACTCAAGCAGCGACCGTTGTCAAGGCAGCAGATATATATTCAGCTATGCTGATTAAGTTAGTGGTCGTGGAGCAGCCCCTCACTAAGCCATGCTGAGCGCTGCTATTCACATTTTTTACCGCAAACTAAATGATCCCATCCAAGACAATCTCATTACAGCAATGGGTCAATCAACGTAGAATTACCTCCGTCTGGAACAGGTCTTGACTTCGCCTTCTTCCAGGTGATAGGAAATACAGAAGACCCCAGCAATATATTGAGCAGTATAGTCAAGGGCTGAACAAGTATGTGAGCACAATCCCTGACCAGAAAAGCTCGAATTTGGCCAGGGCCCGATGTATGCTTGATGGTTTGATCTTAAGCAAAGCGCTTAAGACATGTTCTTCCAAAACCAGTTTGATATCCAAGTCACTCCCACCACTGTAACAAGGAGCCCATGCCACGAAGACGCCGCTAGACGCGTTGGAGCAGGAGCCCTGAAAAAACTCTGCAAAGGCATTAACTGCATCTACATCGCTCGCAACAACCTAACCCCCCCCCCCCTATATGAGAGCGCAGACTGATCAGATTGACTTTTTTTGAGGTTGGCATACCTCCAGAAGCTATCCGGATCAACGCGGATATTTCTCTCCACCATCTCCTCATAAATCGATTGTTTAGTTACAGACAGGACCCTGACAACGCCTTCTAAGTCCCCCAAATATCTCATAGTCAGCAAGATGATTTGATCACTTAGAGCGTTTCCAGGCCTGAAATTTTCTTCTTGTATAACTGATAAGTTCAGAGTCAAACCAGGGTGCGTAACAGCGGCGCACTCGTATACGAGTCCTGGGTACGTATAGGTCAATGATTGAGTACAACAAATACAACAAAGCATATAACCTGTGGCAGGCTTCGTCCACATTTGAGAACTGGGCAGGTGAAGTCCAGTCAGATAGAGGAATATAAGTAGGTATACTCACAGCGTATTTGTTCATCGGACGTTCAATTGTAAGTTTTATCTCAAGCGCGGGATGATGACTATCCTCGTCCATCAATATGTCAGATGCTCGATGCACACACCTCTCGTGTTAGTGAAAACAAGGTCAAGAAGCCTGCTGTTGGTATTTCTGGTCGCATTCAGCTGTTCCAATCGAGAAATGTCTTGCAATGAAAGAATGGTGCGCACTTTATTAGTAACTGGAGCTCCATCTATATAAGCAGCATATTCCGGAATATAAAAGTCGCCCAAAATCAAGAACTTGTTCAAAAGAAATTCGCAGGCACACAAAGCAGCAAGAAACACGTTGAAAGCAAAAGCAGTGGTGTTAGGCACCAAATAAGTCAGAATAACGAACAGTGGGGAATCGTTTACATATATCTTGACAAAAATAATATCCATCAGTGGTTGACTGATAAGATCCGCATTAGAGATGTCCACAAGATTTAAGTTATAGAGCGAATGGACGGACAATAGGATACCCCCACCCCTGCTGAGACAAGTTTGCTCAAATTTACTGTCCGACCTGAAAAGCGTATAACCACTTCCAAGTATTTCAGTGTCATGGATGTCAGAGTCAAGACACGTCTCAGTAAATGCAAATATGTCATAATTACAGGAAAGTGCAGCATTGTACAGTGGGTCAAGCTTATTCTTAATATTCCGGAGATAGACGCATAATTCCTGCCTACAACAGTTATCGCCTGCACATCTGTCTGTGATTGCTATGTAGGAAAAACACCAGCCTTTAGCTTGGCCAATGTTATTCTGTAGGACGAGCACTCATCATGATTCAGCGCGAAATAACCAACGTTTAGATCAGTTGTATGCCTCTTATTGTGATTTAAGCAGTTGATGCAGGATAACGACTCGCTTTTGCAATCCTTAACTTCATGAAACTCGACGCACCAAGCACAAACGACTCTATCAGACTCACATCTACCTGCAGTATGATGAAATGGATTACATCTATAACAGCGTAAGATGCCACTGTTCTGTTTCACAATATAGTCAGATAGAACCTCTGAGGGAATTTTCTCCGACATGCCAACACTTCTAAGTCTAGGCCTAACAGTCCCCAGTCTGCGGAAAACGTAGTCTTCCAAAAGCCTGGAATATATCAAACCCAAAATATCAGTTTCGAAGCCTCCTCTACTCTGCCCCACGTAAGAATAAGGCCACCATCCTTGTTATGCTTTATTTTATTAACATATATGACAGACTTTACCGGATCCACATCCTTCAGAATGTCAGACTTTGTATCCCTGTTGGTCTGTGACTTCTTATGCCGCACAAGAACAGATGATGCAGAGTAGATGCCGACGCAGCCGAAGCGTAAGTAGCACCTACATTCGTTGCAGACTCCATCGAAGACAGATGTGTCGGCGTGGCGACTAGGCCCGTCGGGTCAGCAAACGACTACAGACTAAATCCGGCAGGCTGGCTATATCTTCACTTTGTTTTATGATGACAGCATTTAGGTCAAAAATGGTTTTCTTCATGTCTCTAATATCAGAAATGTTGTTGTCTTCCAGCTTCTACAACCTACACATAATATCAGCCATGGAGAAGTGGTGGCCACTATCATGGCCACTATCATTCGCGGCAGTCACAGACTCAGACTACACTACAGCAGCAGCAGGACCTGCGCACCCCTTACAGAGCCACTGAGATAAACGGTTGGTTTCTTGTTTGAGCGCACAAATCTCTTCGATCGACAGGAGGGCAAACCGCACGTGGAACCAGCGACTACATCTTGAACATATCAATGTATCATCAATGTGTCTGCCGCATTTATGACTACATACACCAGACTCAGGCATTTTCCCAAACTTAGAACTAGTTACTGAAAAGTAGTAAGAAATTAAAGTCCGGCAACATTGTACAACTTTTCAACGCAATTTCACTACAATTATCTCTCGAATAAAATTCAAGATAAGCAACTAACTGTCCAAAACAACAATGTAGATTAACTTGAACGATACACACAGCACAGTTTTCTTGCCTCAAGCGGGATGATTGCACAACACTATTATACAAGTCTCAAAATCGGAATTTGATTGCCGCTTTTTACCACTAAACAGCTCAAAACACATCGAGTGCAAAAACACGGGTACACATGCGATCTACACCGTTAACGGATTTCAATAAGGAATAATTTATGAAAATACTGAAACAAATTTTGAATTATGTGACCCTGATAATTTTTCAGAACACTACCTTCAAAATTATAATAAACCTAGAGATAATTTAAATGATCAGTTTTATGCTGAACATGATGAAGAAAAAGCCTAAACTTAGATCAAAACAGATAATAGGGGTTCATTTAGATAATTACTCAAAACTACCTTGCGTCGTAATCCCTGGTATATATTTAAAATTTATCGTTGGCACTGGTAGTATGAAATCTTTATTGTATCCATCTTTAGGTCAGGTCAAGTCAGGTCAGGTCAAACTACAGAAACAGAATGAAATTTCACGGAACATTTTGACGAACACATGGACGTAGATTTCTCAGGGGTAGAATTAGAATACCTTTAAAATCAAAATTTAGAAAAACTTAGACTTGACCATTTGACTATTGGAAAGAAAACGGACATTTGAGCTTTATGTAGAGAATATAAAGATATTTTTTATTGTGAAGGAGTCCCTCTCACATTCTCACACCAAATAAAATAACATCACATTACATTATCTGACCCAAATCTAGTTTATATAAAACCATAGCGCTTACCCTATGTTCAACAATCAGAAGTTAAACGACAAATATACGATTTACTAAAACAAGGTATAATTCAACCCACTCCCCGTGGTCGAGCCCAGTATTAGTGATTCCAAAAAAGAAGGGTAGTAGTCGTAAACAGGAATTTTGTATGGTAATAAATTATCGTGAATTAAACGCAAAAACTCTACCTGACAAATATCCTCTACCCAACATTTCCGACATCTTAGACAAATTTGGCCGAAGTCAATATTACACCCCTGTTGACTTAGTTTCTGGTTACCATCAAATTGGAATGTCACCAGAAGATATTGAAAAAACTGCCTTCCGTACGGAAGGCGGCCATTATGAGTACCTGAGATAATCGTTTGGAGTGTTCGCCACCCTGTTTTGAGCGCCTAATACAGAATATTCTTATGGTTATACAAAATGAAAAATGTTTTTCCTATATAGATGGCATTATAATATTCTCAACTTCCCTTCAAGAACAAATCGAAAGACTAAAAGAAGTATTGGAGAGATTAAGACATGTCAATCTAACAATTTAGCTTGATAAAAGGGAATTTTTAAAGAAATAAGTCATGTATCTAGGCCATGTAATAACACCTTAGAGGTGAAACCCAATTCAGAAAAATTAAAGCCATAAAACATTATCCACTTCCCAAAACCCGTAAAAAATTCAAAAGATTTTTAGGTTTCGTAGGGTATTATAGAAAATTTATACGTGATTTCGAAAAATTTACTAACCATTAACTAAATCCCTTAAGAAAAATGCCAATATAATTAATGACAAAGACTTCCTTGAGTATTTTGAAACCTGCAAAAAGATCCTGATGAATGATCCTATTTTACAAATACCGACTCTTTTATTTTGACGACACGATGAAGCTTTAGGGGCAGTATGATCACAACGAAATTCAGGGAGTGATAAACCCGTAAGTTATGCCCTGAATAATTTCGAACAAAAATATTCAACCATAGAAAAAGAACTTTTAGCCATCGTTTGAGCAACTCAATATTTTAGGCCATATTTATACGGACGTAATTTTTCTATTTAGACCGATCATAGATCATTAGTTTGCTTAATGAAAATAAAAGAATCAAATTCAGAATTAACTAGGTGGAGATTAAAACTGGAGTACGACTATGAAATTATATAAAGAGAAAGTCTGGAGGCAGCAAGTGCGTTATGGTAGTGAATTTTCATAACCATGCTTTTTACAACTACATAATAGGTATTTTTTTAATAAGAGCAGGCATCAAATTTCGTTACCAGTAAAACCTTTATAGTAGAAACGATGCCCCATATGTATATTATCAAAATAACTTTATTGTTTAAAAAAGTACAAAAATTACCAATAATATAAAAAGCATCTTTGAATGCGTCATTTTCATGGGATCCGCTATATATTGGTAACAACGCTATATTATTATTTCTGATATGCGCCAAAAATGTGAAAATTTGCAAAACAATTGAAATAACTGGAAAACAGGAACACTATAATTTCTTGCCTTACAAACGTGCATTATAATTCGATGGAAAATTCAAAAAGTCAATAAAATAAGAAGGGTTCGATTATAAAAAAAAAAGAAAATTTGCATCACCAACGACTTATGGGCCACGCCGTGATTATTAAAATAACTTGGTAAGATGCAGTTCAAGACACTCTATAATTAACCTATACACTGTTTTCTCGTGTATTGTATAATAACGGATACTAGTGGAACTGTGCGTTGGTCGAAATTCGACCGTAATTAATTATATTTTTAAGTTTGAACGTTATTGGTGTTTTTTTGTCACAGAGTATACTTCTATAATCTCAAGGCAACTGCTTGACCACAGACTTTTGTATGTTTGACATTCAATATGAACGCATCTATATACATATGTTTGACCATAGAGAATATGTGTTTGACATTGACAGATTAGATATTAACGGTTAGCTCAGAACTACCACGGACCAGGGGAATTCGACTATCTAATTAACACAAACCATTTCTTAATCTATTTGTGCATACATTTTATCTTTTTTCACTCCTTCTCCATATGAACTTAAGCAATGCCAAATCTGGTACCCTATGTTCGCAAAATGTTCTTAAAAAGAGGTACACAGTTTTTTTCTTCCCGTATTAATATATAGATATTAAGCTGTACCATAGAAACGCTTCACCCTGTATATGTGGGTTCTAGTGGGGCCAAGTTCGCGCTCAATTAAGGAAACCTTCTGCCAATTCAGATGTCGTGGTCTCCTCAATAGCGAATTTTCTCTATGTAAATTCGCTAAAAATTATAGACCATTAAACGATAAACACTATAACTAAAACTATTACCAAAGTATCGGAGAAAGGGTCTACTTGAAATGATTTTATGAATCTTGGCTTGTAATATACAATATATTTTGATATCCACACAAAATATATTTTGGTTTTATGCGTTTCTCTGGTTACCAGTAACACCTAATTTTTTTTTAAATGCCTATAACTTTTTTCTTTTAGTTGAAGAACTAAACTTTGGCATGTGGTATACTTATTATTATAAAAACCTGCGTGTCAAGTTCAATTGCCATAGTTTTGTTATTTCCGGATACAATTTTTTTCCGAAAGAAAACACCAAATTTTCTAGGAAAAGTGGTACGATTTTCCTGGCTAAGGAACTTATCCAAGCCATTTGCAAAAGAAAGGCACTTACCAAATCTTACACTCCTCCGTTTGTCCAATGTGCTTAAAAAGAGGTACACAGTTTTTTCTTCACATATTATTATATGGATATTAAGATGTACCGTAGAAACGCTTAACCCTGTATATGTGGGATCTAACGGAGCCAAGTTAGCGCTCTTTGAGAGAAATTTTCTCACAATAAAAAGATCGTGGTCTCCTCAATAGCGAATTTTCTCTATGTAAATTAGCTAAAAATTATAAACCATCAAACCGTAAATTCTACAAATGAAACTACTGCCAAGGTATCAGAGAAGGGTCTATTTGAAATGATTTTCTGCAACTATTTTAGTAAAATAAAGACAATGGCGGTTGATGCTGAAACTTAAGGCTTTGTAAAATACGTTTCTTGTGATATTTTCTCTACATAACCCGTATTTGTTTCAGGTTTTTTGTCTAAATGTTGCACAATTTTCACCTTTTAAATCGGCATTTTAAGAGGAAAAACTATAAAACGTTCAAAATAATTTTTCCCGTCGTTCTGGACTTTTTGCGCCAAAAAAAACTAAATTTTGGCTTGTGATATACAATAGATTTTGATATCCACACAAAATATTTCGGTTTTATGCGTTTATTTCGTCATCAGTAACACCCAAAAAAAAAATTTAAATGCCTATAATTTTTTCTTTTAACTTAAAGATATAAATTTTGACATATAGTATAGATTTTAGTGAATTTAAAAAAAATTCAGTGATAGAGAGGTAGCGATGGTGAGACTTTCCAAACATTTTTTCAAATGAGCACGAACTAGGACACCTAGGACCCATATCCGAGGTCAGTTTCAATATATATATATATATATATATATATATATATATATATATATATATATATATATATATATATATATATATATATATATATATCATTCGTTTTTTATGTTTAATTTGCAGATTAAGCTTGTAACAATAAGTATCTTTAAAGGCAACATGAGAGAGGTAAGGATTAATTAGATTTATTTTATACTTTTTTTGACACGTTTTTAAGTGTAGCACGCCTCCATATATAAATCGTTGAAAACAACTCCTTTTGTGTTTTCTCCGGTAGGTACACGTATCATACGTAAACGGCACCAACAATGTTGACAAATCTACATATTAGGTTTTTGCTTACTACTAAGAGATCCTGTCCTTGACCTTGTTAGTTTTTCTATTTTAGACCAAATTATTTGTCTGGAACCGGTAAAAATATCGTCTTAAAATAGACTGCAAAATATTGGCGTCTATTTATTTATATTTACACTTTACTTATATCTCTTCAAAAGGTTACAAAAAAGCGAACGCCTGGAAGTAATAAAAATACCCCTCTATATTTCAGAATAAAAACTGGGTTCGCGTAAAAACTTTCGGTTACAATAATTACCGAAAGAATAGTTATGTGAGAAGAATAATTAGATTTTGTTTAATATTTTCTTCTCATAAAAACGGGTAGTTTTATTTTAAAGTTTATACTAAATAAACACTTTTTTATTTATTTATTATGCTTTTATGTTTATTCATATACTATTTGTCTACTGTAGTGTTATTATTATTATGTTTTGTGTAAATGAATTTATTATTAAAACAAATTATTTCATCATACCAGATGAGTAATGAAATTGACAGTTTTCTAATAAATAAAACCTGAAACGTTATACAACTCGAGTTTAAAAAAAATCAACTTTCATCAAATCAACCCTCATTCATCCCCTGCGTCCTGGAGTGATTTTACTCAAAAACAATCCCAACCATTCGTTGGTAAGGCTCTAACTATACATCAAATTTGAAGACGATCTGTCAATTCATTCTAAAGTTATCGTCCCTATTAACAGACAGACATACAGGCAGACAGACAAAAAAATCTGGTTTCCGAATCATGTTTTCTATGCCTTTTGACACTTTTTACGCCATTGCAGCAAGAATAAAAACAAATTTCTGTCACCGTTAACATACTTTCACACGTATTGGCGATGCGGAAATAAAAATAAAGTTTTGTGCTTAAAAAAGTCGCCAAGACGATTTTGTTCTTTTTTTTTTTAATTGTTAATTGCCTAACTAGTACATTAACCTTTACGTATCTAAGGAAATTGTTTTGTATATAAATATTGTCTTTTTGATTAATATTTCTAGTTATCTAAAAGGGTTTATAGTGAACAATCGGTACACATATCATATTTTAATTTTACAATATAGTAAATACAGCAGTCACAAAAGTTATGACAGTAAAAATGCTATTAAAACAAATGCCATAAAAGTCTCAACATGCAATCGACTTTTGATTGAAACCAATAATTATTAGTTTTAGACGTGAACAAAGGGTGCTTGGCAGTTATTTCCAAAACAATTTAACTTTCCAAAGCGGCAGTATATATGTATATATGCTCATATTATTACTATGTAATGCAATCTTTATCATTATAGTCTAAATGCGATTTTCCTTGTTCATTGCTTCTATGACTATTTGTTTTCCGTAGCTCTTTTAATTTCACTATATCTTCTACACTTTACTAATTGGTCTAAGGTTTCCAACTTTCCGCTCCTTACACCAGAATAATGAAACTTTAGACTTTATAAACATTTTCTTTAGGTTTAAGTTTAATAACTATTGAATAGTTGCTTTGCCACCGCCATTTTCTGAGTAGTCACATTTACCATAATCGGTTAAAACACCCTCGGGGTACGTAAACATTTCTATTTGTTTGTCGTTTAGTTTTAAATGCATTGTTGCACTTCTCTTCACTCTTATCTGTACTGATTTGATTTTTATCATTTCAGCTTTAGTTCAATCCTTTTTAGAGCTCGATCTAGAACATTTAACATTATTTGCACTTTTTTTGGGTTTTTAGTGAATTTTCGTAGAAAAAATTAACTAATGGAGAGATCCCGACTTTTGAATTTTGAAAAAATTTGCAAATGAGCGCGAACTAGGACGCCTAGAACCCATATCCGGTGTCAGATTCAATTTTTATATGTTTATATATATATATATATATATATATATATATATATATATATATATATATATATATATATATATATATATATATATATATATATATATATATATATATATATATATATATATATATATATATATATGTATGTATGTATGTATCACACCAATAACTCAAAAAAGAATGGGCCGATTTTGATAAAATTTGGCATGTACCTTCCTTTTGTAAGTGGCTTGGATAATTTCGTTAGTCAGGTAAATTGGACGAGGTTTTCCAGGAAATGTTGAGTTTTCATTCATAAAAATTTATCTCAAAAAATAAAAAAGCTATGATAACCAAATTTGGTGGGTATGTTTACGATATAAAAAGTAAACTATACACAAAAATTCTGATTTCTATGTTACAAGAAAAAAAAAGTTATAATAAAATATTTGGTACCAGATCATTTCTATGAAAATTCACTACCATAACGCACTTGCTGCGTCTTTGAGTTTTTTCTATCAGCGCTGTGTCATATTGCATGGAACTGTAGTACATTTATTTTGATTTCCGCTGAAATAAAATAATAAGGCAATGAACACATATAGCTATCAATTTCTCTAGGATTTAGGCATCGTTTCTCCAGCTCGTCGGTTTGGTCTAAATCCGAAGTAATCTTGTTAGGGCAGCTCTTAATTTTACTTCTTATTCCACTTTTCACAATGTCTAGCAGAATCTTTGCCAGGTGACTGTACACGTATGTCCTATAGTAATCCATTGCATTTACTATTTTAATAAAAAAGGAACTGCAACTCCTTCAAGATGTGTTTTGTTAGTTCAATTTTTTGTAATAAAATTAAATAAAGTCATATGTAACTTGTTTTTTGTAAGACACATACATCTTAAATGTCAACGGCAATTTAAAAAAGAACGTTTCTTTCTACAGTTATCAATTCACAAAATCTGAAACCAAAAAGTGTTAGAATATTGGCTTCAAAAGTGTAAAATGCGTATTTGCTAAGTCTCTAAAATAATTTCTATTATTTCTTTTTCAAATAATTCAAATAATTTGAAAAACTAAGATATCTTCATTTTAGATTATTCAAATGCCATATACATAGAACACGTTTGGAACTAAGAACGTTGATTGTACCTATCTCAAACACATTTGCTTAATTCATTTATTTCAAATCGGTAACCATTAAAAAAGTGTTTTGTTTTTCTAATAGCAGTGTTCTAAATGTGCCTATCAGCATCGCTGAATAGAACTCTGATCTTGGTACTAAATACTAAACGTGTGGTAAATTTTCACAAGTTCAATCTTTATAGTTTTTTAGAATAAAATGAGTGAAATAAAATATTTAATGACATAATGTGCGAAAAGCAGGAAGTATTTTGAAATTTCAAACTTGTAATTTTTTGGACATATTGGCAAGTATCGAATTTCATTGTAAAATACTTTACTTTTATTAAGATAAGGAACCAAATAACACTTGAATATCATGTTCGTTATTGTTTTGAAAGGAATTTCGATCCTGTTAAAATGCTTATATGGTATTAAAACAATAATACTATTTTCAGTAGATACTTTTTTTCACTTAGGGCTCGTCCGCGTCTTTGCC
Source organism: Tillus elongatus (assembly GCA_964006375.1). Lineage (NCBI taxonomy): Eukaryota > Metazoa > Arthropoda > Insecta > Coleoptera > Cleridae > Tillus > Tillus elongatus. The sequence goes on along the minus strand of OZ023263.1, from coordinate 123,961,741 downwards.
GTCCCGATATCACCGCAGCCTTTGGCCTATTGGGCTTTTATTAAATACTTACTTGCCCATAAAATTTATGCAGTAACTAAAACATTTGGAGTGTCACTTTAACCGAGCAACTCTGAAGAACTGCTTCTTTCTGGAAAAGCATTCTCGTTTCATGTTTATGCACTTTGGGATAATATAGTAAAATCTTTTTGTAGGGCACTAACTATGAATTATGTGGTAAATATGTTTAGTAAACCACTCAGTTGTTCCAGTAGACGAGTTTAAAAATATCAAGTCTCCGTATACGTTTACTAAACAAATTTCTATGTACCTAAGTACCTTTATCGTCTATTTGGTTATGCTGGTTATATTTTGACCCCGCTAACTTCAGTACTGACGCGACTTATTATTTTGTAGTCAATTTATTATTTTTATAAAAAACGAAAAGAGTATTTATGAGATAGGTTGTAAAGATTGTAAGTGGGGCAGACTAAGAGAACTATTGAGACTAGATTTCGTGAACATCTGGCACAGGTGAGATACGATAGTGTGGACAAGTCATGCGTGGCACAACATATTTGTGATAATTTTTTTTAAAATTTTATTGGCTGCGGCATCTTAGGCCATTAGCACATTATTTCCCATCATTCAATATTGTTTTTCAATTTTCCAGACAGAGTCAACTTGGCTCGCCCGGGAATCGAACCCGGGACCTCTCGCTTAGCAGGCTGGCACCTAGCCACCTGCGCCACGAGGGCGTCTTATTTGTGATAATAACAACCACATTGATGAAGAAAGTTTGAAACTGTTAGACGGCCAGCGGAGCTAGATGCGTACGAGAGTATTTATATTTCTAGCGCAATAATGATGCAGAAAAAACTCCGAAACCTGTCAGGTAAAATGATAAAGGAAGTTCATAAACCTCGTCTGGCAATTAAAATACAATACACTGAAGAATTTGCCTGCGATTTAATCTCCCGCTCGGTATCGTTCTTTACCTGAGATTCAGTATAAAAGGTGATGTTAGTAGTAAACTAGTTAGAATTTTTCATCCTCTAACTTTGTTAGTGAAACGATCGCCAGGTCTTTAAAAAGATGTGTTGTGGTGATTTGGGTTTCCTAAGTGTAGTTATCAGTGCTCATCACAGGTTCCAATCTTCACTTAGTGAACAGTTTCTTGGCCGTTAAATACACGAATATCAAGGATATATTAAGGTGGTGCCAAATTAATAAGAAATCTGTTAACAATGTGTACTAGTAAATTAGTAATGAAACAGTTTACTTCCTCTAAGCATCAAGTTCAGTAACTGACTTAGTTTTATATTACACATTTCAAATCTTTTTTTTTTTGTGTACTCGTATATATTTCAGTAGAAGTTTTGATATTATATCGCTGTCGGCAGTAAACAATTTTGATACTCATATATTTAAAAGTTTTAAATTTATATTGGATGCTTTTTACCGTTTTTAGTAAATTTTCTTCAAAGAAAATTCACTAATGAGGAGATCCCGACCTTAAATTTATATTGAATGCTTTTTACCGTTTTTAGTGAATTTTCTTTAAAAAAAATCACTAATGAGGAGATCCCGACTTTTGAATATAAAAAATATTTCTTCAAATGACAGCGAACTAGGCCCCCTAGAACCCATATCCAGGGTCGGGTACCTTCATTTTGCAAGTGGCTTGGATAAGTTCGTTAGTCAGGAAAATCGGCTCAGGTTTTCCCGGAAAATTTTGTGTTTTCTCTCGAAAAAAATATCTTCGGAAATAACAAAGAAAAGGCAACCAGATTTCAAACGTTGATTTCTGTCATAAATAGTATCCTATGTGCCAAAATTCAGATCTCTATCTTAAAAGACAAAAAAGTTGGAGGCAATTTAATTTTTAATTAATGAAATCTGATCCAAGAAAGTTAAAACTTCAAAATTGATTGATCAGAATGTGAGTGAAAAATACTACAACAAATGATTAACAAGCTCCTAGATATGTGTCTAAGTCGTTATTTTCCCTGATTTCGTTCAAATATGAGCAAAAAATCCATTGTAAATCAAAATGGTTTTGTGTAAAGTGTTAAACCGTTGAACAATGGGATATACCTGCTAGTAAATGCATGTAGTGCGTAACTAAGTGGGCTAGGTCCCTGTACATCGTGCAATGGACTCCCATATGACGAGTTCTAATCCCAGTTAGTGAATTTACTTTTTTTACTTTTTTGGTCTTTGATTCAATTTTAACGCCAGCTGATCAGATTGTGTAATTCCAATATTTTTAGCGACTTTTTGTTGAAAATGAAAGATAAGCACTTTTAAGACTTTTAATTCAGGTTCAATAGCAGCTGTTGTTGTCCTTAGTTGGTAAAACCGTTCCACAGTTAACATAAACGTAGAGATTTGTGACATCAGAAGAAGTTGTTTTCTTTTCTCCAACCGGATTCAATTTTTACAGCATCCACACGCAAAAGAATTCTGTGAAGCCACAGCGACTTTCTTGTACAAAATGTTCTTTTAAAAGCGATTTTTTTTAGAAAGGAGTTTAATGAATTTTCTTTGAAGAAACATTTGTTGCGAATTTTTGTATGAAAAATTATTCAATTGATGGAACATTTTTTAAACGAAGTTCGTCGGAAATGAGGTTTTAATGGATTTTCGTGCAAACAAATTATTTTATTTTCAATTTTAATTACAGATTGGGTATATAATTTGAATTTAATGTATTCTTTTAGCAAAATTTTGTGTAAAAGATATTTAGCCAGTTTTCGCAGAAATTTTTTGTGCTTCGTTGAAATCATTTTAAGATGCTTTTGTGAAAAGTTGGTAACTAATGATAAATGTTTAATAAGTTATTATACAAAAATGTTTACTGATTTTCTTGAAAAATTGTTTGCAAATTTTCACGAAATTATTGTTGTGACGTCGAAAAAGTTTTTGTGGAAAATTATATTTTGGTAGGTGGCTAAATAACTTGAAACGGTTCTTTGGCCAGGAAAATTGGACCAGTTTTTTTTCATTTATGTAATTTATTTTTATTAGCGAATTTTCTCGTACAAAATGTTCTTTTAATAGCGAATTTTCTTATAAATGAATTTAATGATTTTTCTTTGAAGAAACATTTGTTGAAAATATTTGTATGAAAAATTATTCACTTGATGGAAAATTTTTTAACCGAAATTCTTCGAAAAGAAGGTTTTCTCGTTTTATTTTATCTTTAAATTACAGATTAGGTATATAATTTAAATTTTATGTATTCTTTCAGCAAAATTTTGTGTAAAAAATATTTAGCCAAATTAGATGCCTGCTTTCATTAAAAAATACATATTTGCCATTAAAAACATTTTAATGAAAATTCACTACCATAACGCACTTGCTGCGTCCAGACTTTTTTTAGACGTTCTAACTTTTTAAATTATTAGTTAGCTCATATATTAGAATTTTATGTCAATAAGTTAGCTCTTATTTTGCGTAATAGGTCAAGTTTTAATTCCATTATCATAATGTCAAATTACAGTAGGTACTACCACACACCCTCTAATCACATTTATCACTTTATCAATACCCACATATAATAAAATCGTAAATTTCTACAGCAAAAAAGTTGTTTTGATAAATATTTACAGATAACTAAATGAAATACTTTACATTTTTTCAATTTTACGGGAATGCAGTGCAAACTGTATGTAACAGTAAACAAATCGTCAAGGAACAAAGCCTTAAGCAAAAGCAAGTCATTAATATATAGTAGTAAAGTAAACATTGAAAAGATAGTAGATATATAAGTTTATTGATTTTAACGAAACAGATCGTACCAACAGACCTCCGTTTTTTGTGACTAAAGGACCTGTGTCCAAGCTAACTCTCTCACATACGCAGCCACAATAGACCTCCGTGCACTGTTGCAATATTTCTGAGGCGTATTGGTATGTAAAATACTCGGAGGAAAAGCCTACTGGGCCATCGCACGGAGTGTATAAGTGTATTAAACGGTGACATCACCTGTTAGAGGTACCGTGAACTGGTTTGTGTAACTGTATATGTGTACCTTGCCAAACGGCCGCCGACCAAAAATTTAGAATTCACCGTTTAATGATGAATAGATCATGGTTTAGTCGTTATACACATCGATACGTATTGGCCTCCGATTTATCGTAGTCGCCTCCGGTTTTGGAGGCGAGTTCTTGGAATGCGTATAAGACATAATGTATATATATATATATATATATATATATATATATATATATATATATATATATATATATATATATATATATATATATATATATATATTTATGTATGTATGTATATGTGTATCCAACCAATAACTCAAAAAAAAATATTAATTAACCGATTTCGATGAAACGCGGCAAGTAGCTTTCTTTTATTGATGGCTTGGATGAGTTCGTTATCTAAGAAAATCGAATAAAGTTTTCCAGAAAAATTTAAAGTTTTCATTCGACAAAAAAATGTTTCTCCGAAACTTACAAAGCTGTTTTTATTAAATTTGATGGATATGTTGCCTTCGGGAAGACCTTATGAGATTCCAAAATTAAACTTTCTAGGTTTATAGAAAAAAACTTTTTTCTCCGAAAATTACAAAGCTTTTTTAATAAAATTTGGTTGGTATATTGCCTTGAGTAAGGCCTTACTGCATACTAAAAGTCAAATTTCTAAGTTTATAGAAAATTGAATTATTCAACTTTGAAACATTTAATAAAAATTCACAACCATAACGCACTTGCCCCGAACTTATTATTATATAAACCTTCCTACCAAGTTTAGTTGCCATAGCTTTTTTATTTCCGTAGACACTAATTTTTTTCGAAAGAAAACCCAAAATTTTCCAGGAGAAACCAGTGCGATTTTCCTGGCTAACGAACTTGTCCAAGCCACTTGCAAAAGAAACGCACTTACCAAATTTAATTATAATCGGCCCATTATGTTTTGAGTCATCGGTGTGATACACACATATATATATATATATATATATATATATATATATATATATATATATATATATATATATATATATATATATATATATATATATATATATATATATATTGTAACTGCCTACGTATATGTCTTCTAAAGGGATGGTTCGCGTTTAGTTGAAGAAATTTTTTCCAAATAAAAAAATCATCAACTCCCTATTAGTATTTTTTTCAGCTGCAGCTGCAAAAGAGTTATAATGAAAAAACTATATGTTTTTTTAATTTCAACACTCTGTATCTCGCAAATTACGCAACTTAACACATGCTTATATGAATATTTTTTCTCCAAAATATCTAAATATTATGCCTCTTAATTTTTTTAACCTACTTGGGAACCACCCTCTCTCTCTCTCTCCCTCTATATATATATATATATACATTTACATCCTGCGGTGGGTATGGCGTCCATGCATTAGGTATTTACGGTAGATGTTGCGTCCGCTGCGATATGGCGTCTGTATATCGGACGTCATATCGCATTGATGATTTTTTGGCTTCTATAATCATTTTTGACTTTTATGAAGTGATTCTAAGATTTTCATTTTGACGCCAGAAACCCGGATTTTGGATGAAAGCGTATATCTTAGTTCAAGCCTTTACCGCTTGTTATTAGCGGCGCTATCAAGAATCAATATACGCAACGTATATATTTGAACAGTCAACGTTTAGTTTACAGTGGATACGGCGTCCAAGTATTGGCAACGTGGCTTATCGTTTATTCTACTTGGGATTTTAAATTATACAGTTCACTCTACATTATTAGCATAATAAGGACTCTCGCTTTTTTTTATGTTATGGGTCTATTTACATGGAAAAAATTTTTTAACTAATTTTAGAGAACAGTCCTAATAAGCAAATCGCAAATAATAAGTAAACAAAATAATTTTATTTTTCTATTCATTTTATTTTGTTGAATTTAATACACTAACATAGTTGATCAACACTACGTTTCTAAAACCTCTGATATCACCTAAGTCTTTCATGTAAGCTTCTGGTACAAACTCAGATAGGTTCTTGAGCAAATGAAAATATAATTATAAAAATACGTAACCCTTTTGAGAACCCTTGCGTAAAAAGTGCGAGTGTATCTGTATGCGTGCGTGCGAGGGCGTGTGTGTGCATGTGTGGTTGTATGTGCGTGTGTAGCACAATTTTGTATACAAGATAACTTTGAAAAGCATGAAGGTTATTTATGGCTTCATTTTGGTATATGAAATTCTAGGAAGCGTAAAATAAAGTTATTAAAAAACCTGCCCTATCGTAATAGCCTTTACGTTTTTATTTATTTTTTCTTTAAAATAGAAAACATTGCTGAGTTAATAATTTAGCAAATCATTAAAATGTGTTTTGAAATGGTCTTTAAATACTCAAATAAAATATCTTTTGTAATTTTTTACTGAACCGGTCGATTTCAAAACAGCGGCAAGTTTTTCAAAATCAAAATTTTACTGCCACTGTCACAGAAAACAAAATCTATAACAAAATAGCAGTCATTCATAAAAAATATCTTATTAGTTAAAATAACATCGTTCAAACACGTCAAATATGTATTCAACATTCAGCAACGTCGAATGTGGCTTTTTTGTTTTTCTGGCATGTATCTATTGACACTTGCTATAATTTATTATAAATATGCAGTAGCAAATGCTACCTCATTAACAGAAAAGTCTATAAAACCTAACCAAGGTAAAAATTATATTGGATGTTAAAATAATGTAAAATGGGATATTAGAAATACATATTGCAGCTAAATGCCTGCTGTATGTTTACGTGGTATGCTCTTTAAAACAGGCCAGATATAATCCAAAACAATAATGAGTAATACGATTACCTGTATAATCAAAAATGTGTTTGTGAATCGTATCAGTTGGCGATTTTTTTTAATTCCAATAATATAACTGTCTAGGCTTTGATATCGGTAGGTTGTCTTACCTATTTTTCAGTTGATTAAAATTTTTTTTAAAGAACTCTTGTTTATTGTGAGTTATTTTTTAATTTTGTAAAAGTTTTATTTAATTGAAATTAAGTAATCTGAAAACTTGATTCATTTATACCGAAATCTCGTAAAATTTGGTAATGTATTAATTGGAAAATCATTTTTTTGCTTAGAGGTAAAGTATAAAAATTAATAATGTCTAATTAAAGTAACAAATAAACAATATATTTATACATCATAGAACAACTTCCTACTGAATATAGTTAGGATGAGTATCAGCTTGAAGATAAATCCAGTTTATTTGAGCTATTTCCAACACTTCATAATTAATTTAACAAAGAACATATTTAAAGCGATGGCATTTATTTTATTTCAGTCCCAATAATTTTAGTAATAATACTTAGATTGGGCTGTTTAAGTGTTTTCCAGCTGTATCTATTCATGGTCAGCATAATCTCAAAAATAACTTCACTTCCCACTAAATGAAGTTTTATTGAAAACTTTTTCTTTTTATGGTAGAGTTCATGAAAGGTAAAGCTGGTTATGTGTCCCCAAGAAATCATGAACTTGGTTGTTCTGCCACAAGATGGGTGTTTACTCGCTTCTTAAATAGTTAGGTTATATGTCTTCGGAAATATGTCTGCTGGGAGGGCAATCCAAAGCTTAGATGGTCTAGGAAATAACAAAGATTCGTAACGAACCGTTCGACAAGTAGATAATTTGACACTAGAAGCGTGTGTTTTGTGACTAAAACGGGTTGGCCGATTAAAGGTTACAAGCGGGGGTACCAACGAAGCAATTTCTAAGGAGCAACGTCGGTAGTAATATCGATAGAAGGGGCAGAGTTCTCAAACCTTTCTTTTGTGGTCGAGCGAAGTGATATTGCCTGTGATACAATGAATATCCTATAAACCGAACACCTCGTCTTTGAATAAAATATAGGAGGGACAAGTTTGTTTTTGGGGCAGCACCCCAGACATTGAATCAGTATTCCAACTGTGGATGTATCTCTGCTTTATACAAGATCAAAAGCTGCTGTGATGAAAGCAAACTTTTCACCTAAAACAGACACCAAAGCTTTTTGCTGCCGAAGCTTGCAGGAGTTAGCAAAGATCCTCTGCAAAAGTTATACCTAATGTAGAGATTGTGGATTTTTGGCAGTATTTTGCCAGCCATCTGGACGTCTGGGCCCTGCATGTCACCCTTCCTAGAGAAGAGGCAATTCTGTGCTTATGAGGCATTAAACATAACCAAATTTGCTGAGCTCCAGCTGAGAATTTTAGACGGGTCATCATTTAGGGAGTTTCACTTCAGCTCTTAATGATAAGGAGCTAGAAGCAGATATTGGACGCGTCGATGAGCACGTGCTGCGAAGAGTAGTATCATCAGCGAAGCTCTGGATTGGATTGTTGGTTGTTCACAGAAGGTCATTTATATGCAAAGCAAAAAGTGTGGGAGCTAAAATGGACCTCTGTGGAACACCCGCATTAATTTTTAATTCATCTGATAAAGCACCATCGACAACAATATAAAAAAGCGCTCTCTCAGAAAACTAGATAACCATAGGCATAGTTTAAAAAGCAATGAGCATGATGAAAATTTATTGAAGAGTGTCGCATACCAGATCCGATCGAATGCTTTAGAAATGTACAACGAAAGTGCATGACCAGCTCCAATTGTTTCTAAAGCAGAACACCAAAGAGTGACGTATGTCAGAATATCGTCAGTAGATGCCAGTAGATGCCGGTTTTGACAAAAGCTGTATTGACGATCACAAAACTGATGAATAGAAATTGAGCGATAGCTCCGTACATCGGATTTGTCCCCATCTTTAGAGACAGGCTGAACTCCAGCTTGTTTCCAGGAAGATGAAACTCTTCCATTTTATAGGACTTTGAAAGGAGGCGGCATAAAATTGGAATCAGTTTAGGAGCACACATTTTAAGAACTATTGCTGAGATTCCATTACAAATATGTGCTTAACAAGTACAATCCCTAAATAATATTTCTCCCATTTTGGACTTTACAGCTGGAATAAAAAACAATTTGAAGCGTTCCTTTGTCGGGTGCTAACCGGATACCAAATTTGAAGATGATATCTTAATTCGTTCGAAAGTTATTGCGCCTATTAACAGACAGAGGTACATGCCGACAGACCGGCCGACCACAGACAGAAAATTTCGTTCCAGAATCAAGTTTTCTGTATGTTTTGAAACTTTTTACGCTGTTTTAGGAAAGAAATTCGAAATTTTTGTCAACAATATTCCACCTTCACAGATTCCACCCCTAATTTAATTTCAGCACAGAATACCAAATATAACGAAAAAATGTCAATTTTCTCCAAATCAACGACGTGGAAGTAATAGCTAATTCGATAGAACAGTATTTTACATTTTAACATAATTAGGTTAACTATGTTGCGTAAAAAAAAACTAAATATATAATTGCCTTAACTGATGCTTCGGTCCTGCGGTCAGTAAGAATAATATAGTCGACTATTTTCTTATAACTATATGCTTATGTTAAAGCTACTTGCAATAAATGTGGCAATGCAAAGAGAAATTAAAAAAAACTCTTAATTAAAATTTAATAAAATCATTTCCCCAAAACTTAAGTAAAGAAGCGACTAAAGCATTTTCAAATGTACTAATAAGAATATAATGACCTAATTGGTTCGACAATTAAATAATTATCCCGATTTTAATTGATAGCGATTCTGATATCGAAACTAAATTATCGAGATGCTTGATTCCCTCTTTTAAACTTAACTCTTTTATCCTGTTAATGTAGGTATTTAGTGGGGAGATCTAGGTATATAAAGTGGCAACGACGTATGACGCCGTATCCACTGTAGATTGGGAAATATATACAATAAGGAGCTAATATTGCTGTAGTCTGAATGATTAATATACGAACAGGAGTTCGTATGCCCTATTTTTTAAAGGAGTTCATAAACACTGGAGAATGAAAGTTGACCAAAAAAATGTTTTGCTAATTCAAATTCGGTTTGCTAATGTACATTACTAAAAAATTAATATATATGAACAAATTTTAATATATTTGCGTTAATTTTGGTGGACGCCATATAACTGTCTTCGTACTGACGCCATATCCACCGCAGGATGTAAATATATATATATATATATATATATATATATATATATATATATATATATATATATATATATATATATATATTATTGTGTTATACTGTGTTTTGTTATGTTATGTATTAAATGTATGTATGGAGTGTCAATGGAAATTTATTTTGTATTTTGTGGATCATTATTATTATTGCTACTTTTATTCTTAATATTCAATAGGACTTATATGGAAGAAAATATATCAACTTACTAAAATCATGTGGTTGTCTTCCGCTCCGGCTTTCTCTCGCATCTCAGGTTGAGTTCAACACTCCAGACTTTCTCTTTCCACCTATTAAACTTCCCTCAAATCTCTTTTACTTAACTGTATCGAATGAGTGCTTTAAAAAAATATATGTATATTTTTTATAATAAATATAATTTTGAATTTAAATAAACTGTTTTCTTTTGATTTTATGCGACTACGAAACCTTTTATAGTGCCTTTTTATCTTAATTTTAATTCAAGTTATCCCTTTCCATGGATACAAATTTATCCAGTGATATTCTACGTACAAGTACAAAACAATTTTATTAAAGAAAACATTTATATTACAGTAAAATTTTTTCTGATTGACTAAATACTAAAAATTTTTGGTTGATAACTATCTTTAGGGTTATTCCAAATCTTGTAACTATATATGATTTACCTTTGTTGCAACTCCTATATACTTATATCTATCTTATTTTCTAGCAATAAATATTAATAACTAAACAACAACAAAAACTAGAAAGTTATTCTAACCCAGTACCTTGGCTCTGTATATGCTGATGGTTAGTTGTCTTTTCAAACTGTGCTGGATTTCACTTATTGGATTCAAAGTTTGTTAGCTTTGTTCTACGGACAAACCTATTTCCAGCTTCCCAAACTTCTGGTTCTTATTGCTTTCTGTTTTCATAAACTCTGTTTTACTTGTCTTCTAATCAGCTTAAACTGACAGCTTCAAATTCACCATGTTTTGCGTAAAATCTTCAACTGGGTTTACCATCTAGCAAACACTCACTTGTACTTTCTGTTGGCTTCGGATTGTACATTTTTAACAAATAGTCGCTACTTTATTCTCCAAAATTTAGTACAGGCAATAGATAATTTTTTTCTGCATTAAACTACAGGAGTAATTTTTTTTTGATAGATAGGTTCAGAATGACGTACTGAATGTAAAAACACAATATCCTTACAAATTAGGAGGGCGGAAGTGCCGCCATTTTGAGAAAAACCGTTTCGACCTATATCTCCATAACCGTGCACTTTAGGCCAAAAATGGTAATAACCTTTATTGTAGACGATGGCATTTCTCATCTTTTTTGTTAAATACATTTTTTTTGTATCACTCACCGTTTACAACTTATACGACTATTAGCATTCGTTTATTGACGTTTTTACCTATATCTTTGTTAATAAATGTTTAAAAAATAAAATGCTTATAACTGAATTTTTCAATCGACAAATTTTCTAAAACTTTTACTTAAAACTTTTTTCACTAATGAGGAGACCCCGACTTTGGAATTTTGAAAAATAATTTTGAAATAGGCGCTAATTATGCCCCCTAGAACACATATCCGGGGTCAGTTATATATATATATATATATATATATATATATATATATATATATATATATATATATATATATATATATATATATATATATATCACACCGAAAACTCAAAAACTAATTGGCCGATGTTAATTATTTTAATTTGGTGAATACCTTCCTCTTGTAAGTGGCTTAGATAAGTTCGTTAGCCAAGAAAATCGGCCCAGGTTTTCCCGGAAAATTTTGTGTTCTCTTTCGAAAAAAAATCATATCTCTGGAAATAACAAAGTAAAGGCAACTAAATTTGGTACACGGTTTTATGTCATTATAGGTAAATTACCTACAAAAATTTAGGTCTGTAGGTTCGAATAGAAAAAAGTTATAGGCATTTAAAGAAAAATAAATTGGGGTTTTCCTCAAAACGTCAAAGTCGCGAATTAAAACGTCAAAATTGGCAACATTTACGCAAAGAACATGAAACTAATATAAGCTATGGAAAGAAAATGTCTCAAGAAGAATGTTTTACAAAGCCTGAAGTCTTAGCTTCAACCGTCATTGTCCTTCATTTTACTAAAATGTTTCCAGAAAAATTTGTCGATTGAAAAGTGCAACATTTAACGCATTATAACTTTGAAAATATTGATTTTAGAAAAAAAAGTTTTTTGTAAAAATTGTAGGAAATTTGTCGATTATAAAGTTAAAATATACGCATTTTATTTTTTAAACAATTATTAACAAAGATATAGGTAAAAAAGTCAATAAATGAATGCTAATAGTCGTATAAATTGTAAACAGTGAGTGATACAAAAAAAATTATTTAACAAAAAAGACGAGAAATGTAATTATCTACAATAAAGGTTATTACCATTTTTGCTGTAAAGTACACGGTTACGGAGATATAGGCCGAGACGGTTTTTCTCAAAATGGCGGCACTTCCGCTCTCCTAATTTGTAAGGATTTTGTGTTTTTATATTCAGTGCGTAACTCTGAACCTATCTACCAAAAAAAATAACTCCTGCAGTTTAGTGCATTATGGACAAGAATAACGGGCTCCTCTATTGCCTGTACTAATTCTTCACTCTCTAAAATTTCGCCTTTTTTCGTTTGACAACTTGTCATCGCCATCATTTTCTAAAGTTTACTTTCCGTCCCCATGACAATTAGCCTTCTAAATCATCATGTGTTTTATCATACAAACTATTCTCGTAAGTTCAGATCTTTATTGATATTTATGAAACTTGCTGGAGCAATTAAATTTTTAATTAAATAAATAACTGTCTGGGACTTTGAAATTTGAAAAATGAATTGATTATTAGTTCCCATTTAATTTACTATGCATTTAAGTGCCTAAACTGAAATCTTAGTTACACAAAATTATACAATTCCAACATTTATTGCTAAAATCTTACACTAAATAACAAATTGGCCATGTATCTTAAAAACATAAGCTTATTACCTATCTCAAATATTACTTTTAAGAAGTTTTTTTTCAGGTCAAATTCACAAATGGTCCGCTTAATGTTTTTAAATGACCTTAAACTATATCTAGTATTGTCTTATCTAGTTTCAGGTCTTTTAAGTTACCTTTATTCACTTCTGTCCCTTTAGTTAATTAACCTTAGCGTTCTTACACATTGGTTAGTACTTTTCGGAAAGTTTTTCCGTCTCTTAAGGAAATACTGTGACATTTTTACTTGTTCGGTTATTTCACTTAGTGTTCACTATTTTTATACACTTTCGTAACACTACTGATTATAGTAGAACAGTTATTTATTTTCTTTGGGTCGACACAGAGTCTTAGCTCATCATTTACCTCATTTTTCACTACAATTGGTTCCAATAATGAGTTATATGTATTTTCAAATATCCCTTTTTGTTTTATGTTTAATATTGCTGCAGCTATTTCGTTTTTATATTTAATCGGCACCAGATATGTTTTTCAGTTTCTAACACTTTTACCTCACTTTTATGCACATACATTTTCACAACCCTGGTTGCATCATTAATAACAATTCCCTTATATTTTTCTAACAATTCCCCAAGTTTTTCTTTATATTTAATATCGCAGTTTGTCTGCATATTTTTTACTTCTTCATACTTCTTATTTTCATTTGCGCTATAGTTCATTTCTTCTTCTTTACTACATTTCATATTATTCACCCCTTTATTTTGACGTTCATCGTCAAACTTTTTAGCTGTTTTTTGTGCTCTCTCCATTCTTATTCAGCCATAACGCATTACTACATATTTGTTGAGGTAATCGATTATGATTTTGTGCTTCTTCATTTCATCTGTTCCCATAATTAAATCATATTCTATATCCGGCATTATTAACAATTGTAGTTCCATTTCTTGTTCACTTTTTTCTATCTCCAAAGATATAGTTTCATTTATTTTGCCGATTTTCTTGTCCCTTGTATTTATTAGTGTTATTTTAGGTATTTTAATCCTTCCTACGTTTCCATATTGAAGTTTTTCAGTAGCTTTCCTGATATGATCGAGGCTTCCGATCCTGTATCTAACATAATATTTATATTTTTCTTATTTATTTTACCCTTAATTATAATTAAACCTATTTTCTCTTCTATGTTTTCTGCCTCTTTATCATTTCATAAGAGTTTCATCTGGTGTTGATATATACATATATTGTTGGTCTTTGTGTAGGTATTTTCATTTTCGTATGGCTTGTGCGTATCTAAAAAATTTTCTTTTTCTATTTGACATATGACTGACCTGCCTGTATTTCTAACTCGTACTTTCTCCACATATTCACTCATTTCTCTTATATCGCCCAACGTATCATTTCTTCTCTCGCCCATTTCTCTCATGCTATTCATCCCCATTTCTTTCTCCTGTCTTTCCTGGTGGTGGTGTTAGTACTGTGTTTCCTTATTTTATGTTGTTCTGCCTCTGTCGCTGATTGTTTTCATATTCGCCTTTTCTTCTGGCAATATACTGGTAGTCATTTCCAGGTCGTTCCATGTTATAATTTATATTATTGTAGTACCCATTGTTGTTTTCGTATCTCTTGTTGTTGGTATTGTTGCTGTCATTGTTGTTATACTTGTTATCGTTCCAGTACCTGTTGCCATTACGATAGTTCTCCCTGCTGTCGTTACTGTATTTGTTATCGTAACGATTATTATTATTGGGCCTGTAATCACCCCGACTACCTGTAAATATTGCCCACTGATCGTCTCTCATGTTATCATTTGGTCTAAACTGCCTTCTATCAAACCTATCCCTCCAGTCCATGTCTGGTCTACTATTTTGCCCATATATTCTGTCATCTTCGTAGCTTCGTCTCTTCCATTCACTTCTATCATTAGTTTGTTCTCTATTCCTCGGTTTGTTTATCGTTCATTGTACTCTTTGCAAGTAGGTGATTAGTTGATCAAGCGTTGTTATGTTCTGTATACCTATGGTTTCCGCAATCTCATTTTTAAAATGTCTTGCGATATATATTATTATCTCGTCTTCCCTCATCTCTGGTGTCAAATGCTGTGCCATACCATAAATGTGTAATGCATAACTAGATAGTTCTTTTGGGTCCACATGATTATGTTTCCCAAAGTATAACTTTTCCCTTACGTCTGCGTGTTGTGATTCTCCCCAATAATGGTTAAAAAATTTTATTTCGAAGTCTTCTACTCCTACTATGTTTTCTTTCTTACTTGTAAACCAGATCAACGCATCCCCCATTAAACTTTGATTTATTATTTGTTTTATGTCCTGTATGTCATAAGTACTTTCGAGCTTATTTATCAAGCTAGTCATAAATACTTTAGGGTGTAATTTGTTTACTTGTCCGTCAAATTGTAATCCTGCGTCGTTGATCATGCCACTCATATGTGGGTATACTATTCTTCCATGTCCCATGCATTGTCTCATTCGCTTCTCCAATTTTCTCCCATTCTTCTTTTATATTTTTTATACCTTCTCTCATTATCATATTTTCTCATTTTAGTTTCAAATCCGTGTCCTCTTTCAATTTTTCCAAACTATCGCCACTAGTCTGCTCACTTATTCTACCTGTTCAACTTTTTTGTTCGTGTCTATCAATTTTACACTTATTTCACTGTGATAATTCTCTACTATGCATTCAATCAACGTACTTATTCCAATCATTCTCTGATATGTCTCATTTTCCGTTTGTATTATGCTACCTATTTCGTCATCAGCTGCTTTCATTTTCTTTAGTATAACCTTTCGTGTTTCATTCATTCGGTCTTCTATTCTCTTATCCACCTTATGTGCTATTTCCTTTTTAATTTATTGCATACTTTGATACAATTTCTCAGTTCTTTTTGCATCCATTTCATGCAATATTTCATTCATCTGTTTCATGTTTTATTCTTGTCTCGCTAATTTCTCATTTTGCTTTTCGAATTTCTCATTTATACTTTGTTTTATACTTATTTCATGTTTCTTAAACTTTTTATCTATACTTTGCTCTTTTGTTTTTTAAATTTCGCATTTATACTCTGTTCTTGCCTATCTGCTTTCCCACATTGTTTTTCAAATTTCTCATCTATACTTTGTTTCATACTTTGTATCAATATTATAAAAATTTCACTGTCAGATTTTCTTTTCGTTTCGTTTAGCTTACTTTCTTCTGTTACTGACATTTTCCCATTCATTTTTACATTCGCATGCACAGTTACCTCTTCTCGTTCTTCTATATCTTCTGTTATTTCTTTCTCATGTACTCTTTCCTTATTCGTTTCAATATATTCCTGCTGTTCATTATCTCTTTCATCACCCCTTTCTTCCATGTCTTTAGACGTAGCTATTTTCTGGTGACTTTCTTATTAGGCATTTTTATTTTTATTATTAGTATTTATTTTATATTTTTATAAGTTCGTATGGGGTCAAGGAGTCGCGGGCCAAAGAACTCCAGGGGGCAAGCTGAGGACGTGGAAACAACAACAACTTTCGATGAAGACCGTCACGCGCGGTGAAGTGCCGCATCCTGCACCAGGTGACCCTGCTGATAACTAAACATGACGGATCGAGACAAGGAGGTCGAAGTAAACTCCCCCAATCTACGTTGTCACGTGACCCGTGCCTAGGGATGGATGGCACCAGGGTGATGGTGTCGTAAACGAAACCTCTGGAGTACCAGGCAACCCTCCAGAGTAACCCGTCTTGCACCCCACAGGGGGTTCTGATGGTGTGGACAGTATTTCCTCCATTCTGGTGGGAACAACATGAAGATTATAAACATATATGGACCCAAACCAATGATGCTCGAGAAGTGGCTCCGGCTACAGACCCGCGCTTTGAGTCTATTCCGGAAACGGAGACGAGCCAGGGGGCGGGAGCGCCCTCGGACTCTGGAGGTCTCACGATCGACGGACATACGGGGGATCGGGGGTGGCTTCAGCCACAGACTTCTCCCCGACACCCAAACTGGAGGCTGGGTTCCACCGGAGGGCGGCGAGGTCCGCCGACTCTGGTGGCCGCTCCATCAGTGAGGACCCTACTGTAGGGGTAGATGGACTGCCCCGGCAGTCCAAGCGTCTTTCCGGGGCGCAAAGAAAGAAGTGCCGGAGGGCGCAGAAAATGGCGATCGGGACGTGGACGGTCGAGAAACCTGTAAAAGCGCAAGAGGGGAGTGCGATTCAGAAAAAGACGCGCTCGGACTCTAGCACGCCTACTACAAACAGACGTCCCAAAATGGCTAAGGCTCCTGTAAAGGCGCAGTGGAGAGTGCGAGTCAGAAGACACCGCGCTCTGGCTCTAGCACGCCTACTACAGACAGACGTCCCAAAAGGACCAAGGCCGGAACACCGGCGCAGACTGGCTCGTATAGGGATGCTTGGAAGGTCCTCCTCGGGATGGCGGTGATTGACAGACGCCATCCTGCGGTCACGCTAGGGGAAGGCGGACCTGATCTAGGATGCAGTGGCAGCTGCTGTGGACTCTCTTCAAGAAGGGGAGAGCCCGCCTCAGTTCCAACGGGCGCGCCTGGCGGAGGACTGGCTGCCGAAAAGGATCGGGGGCCTCGGTCAGATTTGGGAGGGGGCGCACTTGACAGACGTCGAGCCCAAGGAACTCCCAAAGAGACGCAAGGTCCTCGTACGTATCCCTGACACCGTCGTGCAGGAAACGGTGATCAGTAGACTGAAGATGCCGATCCCTGATCTGGGAACACAACACTGGTCGGTTCTAAGCAGGAAGGCAGAGGAGAAAGGACAGACTCTCGCCTTCTCCATCTACCAGGCGTCTTACAGAGCCCTTGAAGGACCTCCTTCAATGCATTCTGGGGCCAGGGAAGGGTTAGCTTCCGCCCACTGGGGAAGCAACAACGGGTTAATGGGACTTAGATTCCTTCAGGTCAACCTCCAACACAGTAGGGCAGCCACGGCCGGACTACTGATGGCTCTGAGGAACACGGATGTGGCCCTCATCCAGGAACCGTACTCCTATAAAGCAGAGATCAAGGGACTCGGCGGAGCTGCTGGAAAGCCCATCTACAGCAGATCCAGCGAGAACCCGAGAGCATGCATTTTTGTCAGGGAAGGGATAGAGTTTCTGCCTTTCATGAATTTCTGTTCCAGAGACCTGACAACGATAAAAATCCGATGTGGTGGAGCGGATGGGCCGAGGGACATTACTGTCGCGTCAGCCGATCTGCCAGGGGACAGCACGGACTCTCCTCCACCCAACGAATTGGGACAGCTGATGGTGGGCATCAGAGCAGGTGGATGGCAGACCATCATCGGCATGGATGCGAACGGGCACCATAAGTTGTGGGGTAGCTCGGACACAAACTCTAGGGGTGAAGCACTTTTACAATTGTTTATGAAATTTAACCTAGACATATTGGAGAGAGGTAATAAACCGACCTCCGTCACAACACGGCGTGAGGAAGTTTTAGGGTGACTTTGTTAAGAGCTGGGCTGTGTCTGGGGAAGTGAGTAGCTCAGCCCACAGGTACATCCAGTTTGAAATAGCCAAAATCAAAAGACAAACGGTATGGTACCAGGACCCCCGCAAGGCGGACTGGGAAGCCTACAGGTCAGACCTAGCAGTGAAGCTGCGGGGGGTTAAGAGTACCATAGATAATTCAATAGACATCGAGATTGCATGGCGGGAGGAGACGGCGGGCATACCACGGGACGCGCTCGTCTGGTTCACGGACGGATCCGGCAGGGAGAGTGGGACGGGGGCAGGTGTCTATTCGGAAAGACCGAGGGTAATTCATAGTATTTCCCTCGGAGCCCATGCAACGGTATTTCAGGCCGAAAAGTACGCCATCCTGCACTGTGTGCGGAAGAACAAGAGCAGGGGCTACACCAAAAAGCGGATCCTCATAGCCAAATACGGCCAGGTAGCCCTTAAGGCCCTAAGTAGCCCACGGGTACATTTCTGGCCGGTGAGTGAGTGCCGACACGAGACGAGCGACCTGGCTGGGTAGAATGAAGTCATCCTCATCTGGGTGCCGGGTCACTCGAGGATCAAAGGCAATTAAGAAGCTGACAGTCTCGCTGAGAGAGGGTCAGCAGAACCATTTATGGGACCAGAACCGGCTCGGGGCTTGACAAAGGGCAGTGCCAGGGGAGCCATTAAGTGCTGGGTCAGAAACCAACATACAAGGTGTACTGGGCAGATTGTCGAGGGCTCACACATGGGAAGTCAATAATTGACGAACCTAGTTCAAAGAGAGCTGTGGAGCTGCTAAATCTTAGCAGACGACTGATCAGAAACATAACAGGTCTCTTGACGGGACACATGGCCGTCAAGAAACACCTGCATAAAATGGGGCGGTTCGAGCGGGACCTCGCATGCAGACTCTGCGGCGAGGGGGAGGAATCAGCACAGCACATCTTGTTTGGTGATGTTTGATTAGTTGTTATTTAAATAAACATATGTGTATTTCAGTCTAGACCGGAGGCAGAGCAATATAAAACTTCACCCTACCAATCCCTGTGCAGACTTATTTAAGGCACAGTGATTTTGGAATGGGTGGAGTAAGACTAGGGGAATGCACAACCAACCAAAGGTTGCAGTGCTATCGGGGCGGCAAGGCCGCGGACAAGCCCTGAAGGAAAAAAGTAGGTTCGTATGTGAACTTTTAGAGCCCTTACGTTGTTTCCGACACTTTATTATCTAAAATTAGTGGTCAAGCTTTTCTCAGCCCCACGTTTAGGCCACCATTTTATTGTGTTAATTATAATGAGTGATGTTTGTTTAGTTGTTATTTAAATAAACATATGTGTATGCTGGTTTCTAGTGCAATCTATAGTTTATTAGCATCTCAAAAGTCCCACGTTTAGGGAGCTTTCTTATTGTGTTATACTGTGTTTTGTTATGTTATGTATTAATGTATGTATTAAATGTATGTATGGAGTGTTAAATGTTGTTTAATGTCAATTGAATTTATTTTGTATTGTGGATTATTATTATTATTGCTACTTTTATTTTTAATATTAAATAGGACTTATAAGGAAGAAAATATATGTCTTCATCAACTTACTAAAAGTTAATCATGTGGTTGTCTTCCGCTCCGGCTTTCTCTCGCATCTCAAGTTGAGTTCAACACTTCACACTTTCCCTTTCCACCTGTTAAACTTCCCTCAAATCTCTTTTACTTAACTGTATCGAGTGAGTGCTTTAAAAAAAATTATGTATATCTTTTATAATAAATATAATTTTGAATTTAAATGAACTGTTTTCTTTTGATTTTATGCGACTACGAAACCTTTTATAGTGCCTTTTTATCTTAATTTTAATTCACATTCTCCCTTTCCATGGATCCAAATTTGTCTTCGTACAAATACAAACCAATTTTATTAAAGAAAAACATTTATATTACAGTAATTTTTTTCTGATTGACTAAAAAATTTTTGGTTGAGAATTATCTTTAGGGTTATTCCAAATGTTATAACTAGTCATGATTTACCTTTGTTGCAACTCCAATATACTTATATCTATCTTATTTTCTAGCAATACATATTAATAACTAAACAACAAAAGACTAGAAAGTTATTCTAACACAGTACCTTGGCTCTATATATGCTTATGGTTAGTTGTCTTTTCAAACTATACTGGATTTCACATATGGGATTCAAAGTTTGTTCGCTTTGTTCTACGGACAAACCTATTTCCAGCTTCCCAAACTTCTGGTTCTGATTTCTTTCTGTTTTTATATACTCTATATAAATACTCTCTTAAATTGACAGCTTCAAATTCACCATGTTTTGCGTAAAATCTTTAACTGGGTTTACCGACTCGCAAACACTCACTTGTACTTTCTGTTGGCTTCTAATTCTAAATTTTTAATTTTCAACAAATAACTGCTACTTTATTCTCCAAAATTCTTCACTCTCTAAAATGTCTGCTTTTTTCATCTGACAACTTGTCATTCCTCTCATTTTCTAAACTTTACCGTCCCCATGACAATCAGCCTTCTAAATCATCATGGTTTTTATCATAAAAACTATTCTCGTAACATTGACAGTTCAGATCTTTATTGATATTTATTAAACTTACTGGAACACTTCAATTTTAAATTAAATAAATAACTGTCTGGGACTTTTAATTTTGAAAAATGAATTGATTATTAGTTCCGTTTTAATATATACTATGCATTTAAGTGCCTAATTTGAAATCTTCGTTACACAAAATTACACAATTCCAATACTTATTGCTAAAATCTTACTCTAAACAACAAATTGGCCATGTATCCTAAAAACAGAAGCGTATTACCTATCTCAAATATTACTTTTAAGAAGTTTTTTTTTTCAGGTCAAATTCACAAATGGTCCCTTTAATGTTTTTAAATGACCTTAAACTATATATATTATTGTCTTATCTAGTTTAAGGTCTTTTAAGTGACCTTTATTTACTTATGTCTCTTTAGTTGATTAACCTTAGCGTTCTTACATATTGGTTAGTACTTTCCAGAAAGTTTTTCCGTCTCTTAAGAAAATACTGACAGTTTTGCTTGTTCGGTTATTTCACTTAGTGTTCACTGTTTTTATATACTTTTCTGTTTCACTGATTATAATACTAGCTATATGTATATTATTTACAGACATGTATCACTGTCCATTTGGGTCCATATTGTATTTTATTGAATTTGCCTTTTGTTAGGTTTTCTATTTGATTTTAGACGAAATTTATACTTCACATGCGCATACTTGTTTTGAACATTATTGAACCAAGTTATTTTGTGTGCGTTTAGGTGTGTTTTATGTATATGTGTATGTTAATGTGTTATGTTAAGTGGATCTGGTTTCCAGAACAACTGTTAAATTTAACTATTTAACGGGATGAATGGACATCCGACTGGGAATAAAATAAATATGTATGGGTATGCTATGCAGTATAGAGCAGACTTTACTTTATAACATATTACTTAACAGGAAACACGTTATTTATACTCTAGTGTGCTCACTCTCGCTCACAGCTTTGGGAATGTAGGATACTATCGATCGACTATCCAGTTCAAAATAATAGCGAAATAACTGAAGCTGTTATTGTCAACGGTTATTATGAAATAACGTAAACGGCTTTAACTGTTAATAGAAAATAACGGTTTTTCCCATCACTAGAAAATACGTTGTATGGGTCGTCATTGGGGAAACGATAAACGCAACCAAGAAGTTTTGTGAAGTTCGATAGTGAAATTTTAAGCCACATGACAACATAAGAAATAGCTCCTAAAGACTTACGTCTTTGAAATGAAACTTCACGCCTCATGATATTTATACATTAGGCACAGAATATGTGGTGACACTGCAAATAAAGATATTTGCGTTGCAGTTAGAACTAGAAGATGGGGATGTTTGTCTTTGAGATGGTGTTGAACAGCTTTAAAAGCATTTAACCCTCGGATGGTAGTAAATTGAATTGTAAATTTGCTCTCTTTGGGGTTACCAGCAACCGCAGTAAAACATTTTCATTTTCTTGTCGTGTTTGTGGTTTTGTAGGTTTTTATTTTGGTTAGATGAGTTGGTCACTAGACACCCTGTATGGACTGACGGCCAGCCTGCCGATTTGTTTCGATCAAAAAGACGGAGCTGCCATTTCCTAGACTTACTTCGGGCCGCTCTTTGATTCGCCAACTGCTAACCCCAGTGGCAATTAGCAAGATTTAGACCAAATACGAACCGTAGAATATTACACGTCATCAGTATCTACAAGAAGGAATGCAGGTAAGTAGAAAGGAATTGTTTTGTGCAGGACCATGAAAGGGAATGGTTTGTTACACAGCGGCATCATTTGCTCAACTTGGTCACTTCTTACGACAGATAAGAGATTCCTTGGACCCATTCTTTTAATATCCCCGAAACCAAGTAGGATAGGTAATAAATGTATGCAAATTAAATCCGCAATCGCAACATAAGAGAACGGTAGTTACTTTTGCACCTAATTTAGTATCGTTTTCCGAACAAAATACTTTAGGAAAACTGTATTTTGTTTGCGTATTGATGCCCAACCCAACATAAAATAACAACAGAAAATTTCTGAAAGGAGTTTTCAATGCGGTGCACACACACAAAGAATGAGAATCAGAGCAAATGATCAAAATAACTACCTTGAGACATAATGCATACTTTTGTTCTTCGTCTTATAGAGTCTCGCACACGTCGGAATATACCGGGTGTGTTACAATTTCTTTCACACTCATCAGCTATTTGTTACCTAACTTGCTTCTCGGTTTCTATCAGTACTTTATAAACAAGATTCCTACAAGATAAACTCCACAGGATTAAGGTCTGCATATTTTGGAGACCAGCGTTAATTCGGTTTTTCGGCACCTTGACCTATCCACCTATCAGTAAACCTTCTGTTTAAAAATTGCCGAACAATCAAACTAAAATGATCTGGAGCACCATCGTGCACGAACCACCCCCGTCCTCGTAATTCAGACAACATAGTATTTTTCTACACATTTCTATAAACAGCAGCAATAAGGTTTCTTGGTAGAGACCCCGATGGCATCAATAATCTATAGGACGTTTATTCGATGTATGTAACAGATAAGATGGCATTTTTTTTCTTGTCCATTTATAGTACCACTGGCATCCACTGCACATCCCATGGATTATCGCTCATCACAACTTGGGAGAAAAAAGAATGTCCTTTTAACCACATCAGGGGTACATCCTAGAGGACATATAAAGAATAACTACGTATTTCTTGAACCTACCAGCGGACATAGAGTTTAAAAAACTGTTTTAAGTCCATTTAACATACATGTATTTCAACAAAAATGCGAGGTAAAACAGTACTGTCGGCAATTTTTAAAGCTTCTGCAATCTGCAGCATAAAAAATTTATTCATTTCATTAAGCCTCAATAAATATAAGTTATTCTTACGGTAAGATTTACAATATTATTATGAGCTAAGTACTCTTTAAATCGAATCACATTTTCTTGCAACACGCATAACATATTTTTCGTAAAAATTGACGAGCTATAAAGAGCAAGCACCTCAGGTAACTTCAAATTATTAATATATTGCAAAAGTAAAATCTACATTAACGTTTACCTCCTGGCTGTTGTGCTCCGCCTCTTGGCTTCCACGAATTGTTGGGGGCCCTGTATTCCACATTTAAAACGCGTATTTTCTCGTTTCTTTTCAGTATTGAACACACTAGAACTGTTTTTGCTTCCTCCCTTTCTTCTCAACTCAATCATTTTTATTTAATTTTTTGCGCACTTAGCTGTTTGATCTGATTTTTTAAATACGTCAATAAGATGACTAATGTAACTTAATGAACTGGGTACCATTTTAATCATATTACTTAGTATTTTCTTTTCACCTACCTACTGTATAGCACCTGTACCTTTGAACTCGATTACTTTACTGTTCAAGTCAGAGAAAAACATATTGGATTCTTCAAAGTCTTTTAACCTAAAATTTTCAACATATCACACAGATTTGCAGTGCTGTCAATTATTTTAGGTAATTTAAAAAATTATAATTGATCGTTTTAGACTTCACTCTATATAGTTCATTCATTTTAAGCCTTTCTAATTTTATTGATCTTCTGGTTTTCCTGTCTTTACCACCTTGTGACACTTTCAGATCATCAAACGTCGTTTTTCCAACAATCTGAAATCTTTACCATCAAATACGGATTTCGTCTCCGTCTGCCATTTTGCAATTCTTTAGCTTGTTACTAGCTGCACTTACATCAATGTATATTACATATTACACAGCTTCTCTAAACCATGAATTACTACCATTTCAGTGTTTGTGAGGTAGTGAATCAAATATGGTCACCATAATAATATGTTCATTAAAAGAGACACACAATAATAATAACAATTACTACAAAACGTGTACATAAACTTATATCTTCATCTTCATAATTTAAAAATAAATGACGAACGACTCCGCATTTATATGTGTCATATATTGTGACTCGACACCACAGAATACGGAACGTAGACTGTTCTGTGCTTGACTTTAACATTAGTATCGCCACTTAATTACTAAGAAAATATAAGTTTATTAATACACTAATCCACACAAGGTATGCGAAAATAATTTATTTGCTTAATTTGATTAATAAAATCAATAATATATTTAATTTATAATAAGGCGACCTCAATAAACAGATTACTTTTCTTTGTGTAAACTGAGATATCACGGTTAGGACGTTTCAGTAAATTTTCGTAGAAAAAAATGCTAATGGGAAGATGACGACTTTTGAATTTTGAAATTTAGAAAAAAAATTCTTCAAATGAACGCGAACCAGCTCCACTAGAACACATATCCGGAGTAATATATATATATATATATATATATATATATATATATATATATATATATATATATATATATATATATATATATATATATATATATATATATATATATATATATATATATATACTCCGGATATGTGTTATATATATATATATATATATATATATATATATATATATATATATATATATATATATATATATATTACTCCGGATATGTGTTCTAGTGGAGCTGGTTCGCGTTCATTTGAAGAATTTTTTTTCTAAATTTCAAAATTCAAAAGTCATCAGCTTCCCATTAGCATTTTTTTCTACGAAAATTTACTGAAACGTCCTAACCGTGATACCTCAGTTTACACAAAGAAAAGTAATCTGTTTATTGAGGTCGCCTTATTATAAATTAAATACATTATTGATTTTATTAATCAAATTAAGCAAATAAATTATTTTCGCATACCTTGTGTGGATTAGTGTATTAATAAACTTATATTTTCTTAGTAATTAAGTGGCGATACTAATGTTAAAGTCGAGCACAGAACAGTCTACGTTCCGTATTCTGTGGTGTCGAGTCACAATATATGACACATATGAATGCGCAGTCGTTCGTCATTTATTTTTAAATTATGAAGATGAAGATATAAGTTTATGTACACGTTTTGTAGTAATTGTTATTATTATTGTGTGTCTCTTTTATGAACATATTATTATGGTGACCATATTTGATTCACTGCCTCACAAACACTGAAATGGTAGTAATTCATGGTTTAGAGAAGCTGTGTAATATGTAATATACATTGATGTAAGTGCAGCTAGTAACAAGCTAAAGAATTGCAAAATGGCAGACGGAGACGAAATCCGTATTTGATGGTAAAGATTTCAGATTGTTGGAAAAACGACGTTTGATGATCTGAAAGTGTCACAAGGTGGTAAAGACAGGAAAACCAGAAGATCAATAAAATTAGAAAGGCTTAAAATGAATGAACTATATAGAGTGAAGTCTAAAACGATCAATTATAATTTTTTAAAATACCTAAAATAATTGACAGCACTGCAAATCTGTGTGATATGTTGAAAATTTTAGGTTAAAAGACTTTGAAGAATCCAATATGTTTTTCTCTGACTTGAACAGTAAAGTAAACGAGTTCAAAGGTACAGGTGCTATACAGTAGGTAGGTGAAAAGAAAATACTAAGTAATATGATTAAAATGGTACCCAGTTCATTAAGTTACATTAGTCATCTTATTGACGTATTTAAAAAATCAGATCAAACAGCTAAGTGCGCAAAAAATTAAATAAAAATGATTGAGTTGAGAAGAAAGGGTGGAAGCAAAAACAGTTCTAGTGTGTTCAATACTGAAAAGAAACGAGAAAATACGCGTTTTAAATGTGGAATACAGGGCCCCCAACAATTCGTGGAAGCCAAGAGGCGGAGCACAACAGCCAGGAGGTAAACGTTAATGTAGATTTTACTTTTGCAATATATTAATAATTTGAAGTTACCTGAGGTGCTTGCTCTTTATAGCTCGTCAATTTTTACGAAAAATATGTTATGCGTGTTGCAAGAAAATGTGATTCGATTTAAAGAGTACTTAGCTCATAATAATATTGTAAATCTTACCGTAAGAATAACTTATATTTATTGAGGCTTAATGAAATGAATAAATTTTTTATGCTGCAGATTGCAGAAGCTTTAAAAATTGCCGACAGTACTGTTTTACCTCGCATTTTTGTTGAAATACATGTATGTTAAATGGACTTAAAACAGTTTTTTAAACTCTATGTCCGCTGGTAGGTTCAAGAAATACGTAGTCATTCTTTATATGTCCTCTAGGATATACCCCTGATGTGGTTAAAAGGACATTCTTTTTTCTCCCAAGTTGTGATGAGCGATAATCCATGGGATGTGCAGTGGATGCCAGTGGTACTATAAATGGACAAGAAAAAAAATGCCATCTTATCTGTTACATACATCGAATAAACGTCCTATAGATTATTGATGCCATCGGGGTCTCTACCAAGAAACCTTATTGCTGCTGTTTATAGAAATGTGTAGAAAAATACTATGTTGTCTGAATTACGAGGACGGGGGTGGTTCGTGCACGATGGTGCTCCAGATCATTTTAGTTTGATTGTTCGGCAATTTTTAAACAGAAGGTTTACTGATAGGTGGATAGGTCAAGGTGCCGAAAAACCGAATTAACGCTGGTCTCCAAAATATGCAGACCTTAATCCTGTGGAGTTTATCTTGTAGGAATCTTGTTTATAAAGCACTGATAGAAACCGAGAAGCAAGTTAGGTAACAAATAGCTGATGAATGTGAAAGAAATTGTAACACACCCGGTATATTCCGACGTGTGCGAGACTCTATAAGACGAAGAACAAAAGTATGCATTATGTCTCAAGGTAGTTATTTTGATCATTTGCTCTGATTCTCATTTTTGTGTGTGTGCACCGCATTGAAAACTCCTTTCAGAAATTTTCTATTGTTATTTTATGTTGGGTTGGGCATCAATACGCAAACAAAATACAGTTTTCCCAAAGTATTTTGTTCGGAAAACGATACTAAATTAGGTGCAAAAGTAACTACCGTTCTCTTATGTTGCGATTGCGGATTTAATTTGCATACATTTATTACCTATCCTACTTGGTTTCGGGGATATTAAAAGAATGGGTCCAAGGAATCTCTTATCTGTCGTAAGAAGTGACCAAGTTGAGCAAATGATGCCGCTGTGTAACAAACCATTCCCTTTCATGGTCCTGCACAAAACAATTCCTTTCTACTTACCTGCATTCCTTCTTGTAGATACTGATGACGTGTAATATTCTACGGTTCGTATTTGGTCTAAATCTTGCTAATTGCCACTGGGGTTAGCAGTTGGCGAATCAAAGAGCGGCCCGAAGTAAGTCTAGGAAATGGCAGCTCCGTCTTTTTGATCGAAACAAATCGGCAGGTTGGCCGTCAGTCCATACAGGGTGTCTAGTGACCAACTCATCTAACCAAAATAAAAACCTACAAAACCACAAACACGACAAGAAAATGAAAATGTTTTACTGCGGTTGCTGGTAACCCCAAAGAGAGCAAATTTACAATTCAATTTACTACCATCCGAGGGTTGAATGCTTTTAAAGCTGTTCAACACCATCTCAAAGACAAACATCCCCATCTTCTAGTTCTAACTGCAACGCAAATATCTTTATTTGCAGTGTCACCACATATTCTGTGCCTAATGTATAAATATCATGAGGCGTGAAGTTTCATTTCAAAGACGTAAGTCTTTAGGAGCTATTTCTTATGTTGTCATGTGGCTTAAAATTTCACTATCGAACTTCACAAAACTTCTTGGTTGCGTTTATCGTTTCCCCAATGACGACCCATACAACGTATTTTCTAGTGATGGGAAAAACCGTTATTTTCTATTAACAGTTAAAGCCGTTTACGTTATTTCATAATAACCGTTGACAATAACAGCTTCAGTTATTTCGCTATTATTTTGAACTGGATAGTCGATCGATAGTATCCTACATTCCCAAAGCTGTGAGCGAGAGTAAGCACACTAGAGTATAAATAACGTGTTTCCTGTTAAGTAATATGTTATAAAGTAAAGTCTGCTCTATACTGCATAGCATACCCATACATATTTATTTCATTCCCAGTCGGATGTCCATTCATCCCGTTAAATTTGCCGATGAAAACCGATGTTTATTCATCGAACCTAGTTGCAGTGGAACTGAAACAGATACGACTCCGAATTCTAGTTTAGTGTAAAAAGCGTTATTTTGTAAGCTGTTATGTTTATAAATTCACAACTGGTGGTTACCGTTGCGGCTCGACAACCGTTTAAAAATAACCGACAGTAAAAATAAAGACCCATCACTGGTATTTTCTTATTACCTGTCTAGTCAAATCGATTATTTGCTACAAAACTACCCGAATTCCGAAGTTGTTCTGATTGGTGATATAAATGGCCATAATCCTAACTGGTTCAGTTTTTCAAATTCTATAAATGGCACAGGGCGAACACCTGAACTATTTGCTATCAGTTTAGATCTAACGCAGCTTGTAGAGGTTCCTACTCGCATTTTAGATATAAAAGACCACACAACTTACGCGTTTGCTAATTTTCAATGGACTAACCTCGAAGACTACAAAGTACTAACATTGGCCTTGGCAAGTCTGATCATTGTCTCATCTCCGCAATGCATCCTTTACAGACCGATAACTTACACGGTACACTCGGTAAATCTAACATTATGAATATGCTGAATGTGACAAATTAAGGATTAGGTACTCTCCGTTTCTTAAGGCCGATGTCTCTTTTATAAATAAGAGAATGCACCAACTTCATTACTGAAATTATCTTATCAGGCATGGAAACCTATATTCCTCATTCATCAAAACAAGTCAATACCAAATCAAAACCCTGGTCCAATAAATCTGGCCGAAAATCGGTTACTAAAAAACATACCTACACTATTTGGCGCAAAAACCCGAGCGGTGAAACTCTTGCCGGCTTTGTATCTTCAAAGAACAGATGCAAACAGATAAACGATCAAGTCAAAAACGACGAATCAATAAGGGACAAAATCATCTCTCGTTTAAACAATACCCGACGTTTCTACATTATGGTAAAAATTACATGTATAAATTTCACCAGCTTCAAATGAAGTATTCGCTGTATCGTCAAAAGAAATGGCCGATCTATTTGCCCGTGTATTTACTTCCAATTCCACGTTTAAAAAATTATGAATATACTTATACAATACCTCGAAAATCAAACTACTGGCGATATTCTGACATACGTTACTCATCTTTCGAGCTGTGCTCTCAAAAAATATGGAGGTCGTGCAATTTAATTGGATATTTCTAAAGCATCCGATTGGGTCTGGCATGCAGCATTTTTCAATAAACTTTTAGGATACGGATTGTCTTTAAAACTATGCCTATGGATATCAAGTTTTTTGAAGGAGCGTTTCTTGCATGGGGTATCATCAAATGAATTAAAAATTAATGCGGGTGTTTCACAGGGTTCCGTTTTGGCTCTTTTTTCACTTGCATATAAATAGTAGCCAACAAGCCGATCCACAGCTTCACTTAAGATTATACTCTTCACAGCACGTTCATATCGACTCGCCCAATATCTGCTTGTAGCTCCTTATTAATGAAAGTGGAAGTAATCAACTTCCTAAATACGGACCTGTCTGACTTTCTCAGCTAGGGCTCTGCAAATCTGTTTATGCTTAATGCCCCAAAAAAACCTATCTAGGAAGAGTGACCTGTATGGACAGATGGCTAGCAAAATATTGCCCAAAAAATTCCTAATCCCTACATATTGTATAATTGTTGCAAAGAATCTAATATTGCAAAAGCAGCAACAAAGAAGGTTGGGTTTTTGTTTCTGGTTAAAAATTTGTTTTCATCACAGCACCGTTTGACGCATCGCATTTAAATCTTACTTCTTTCGACCACGAGAGAAAGGTTAGATATCTCTTCCTCTTCTATAGATATTGCTATAGATATTGCTCCTTAGAAATTGCTTCGTCAGTACTTTCCCAAGCAACATTTAAAGTCAAATTGACGTAAAATCGCCCTACCAATAGGTCGGCGACCAAATCACCACAGGTCATTTTCAAGTAAAATTTAAGTGTACATTACCAAGGTGGGAATAAAGTCAAAGTAATATGAAAGTCGATAATAGGTCCAGCAAGGCGTTTCGACCAAGGGGTTTTAGTTATATTTAGGGCATTTTCATTCAACATTGGGCCAATGGACGTAATATATTGGTAAATATGTGCTACGCTTTACATGAATCTGACATCTAGGCGTCGAGTGCCGTGACGTTCTTAATAACGTACTACGCATGTGACATTATTCGGTTCTGCAGGATCTGTGGTTATGTATGTATAAACAAACAGTAGAGCAGTAGAGATATTGTCCATCTTTGTCAAAAAGTGACATCTTGAATGATCAAAGAACTTACCTCAAATATTTGCAACAATGATAAAGGTGATTCGCAGTGTATAAAGACAAAACCCACTGCGGTTATGTTTTTTCTGTTAACATGATGATGATACTTCGATAAAATTCGAGCGCCCGTATAAAAGATAAAATTAGTGAAAATAAAAAATATTCAAAATTCTTGAAATTCTGATTTTGGAGGATTGGTGATGTAAATAACACAAAACTATCTTGTCGTCATGGTATGCAATCATTATTTAATGTTTTTATCGAACTAAAATTTGATTACACTATATTTAACAAAAAATTATTTTTCATTTTCCAATACAATCAAGATGGATACCGCAAAATTAATTTAATATGGCTGCCCATCTAACATTATTCACCTGAAAGTTAATTTTGCCCTATTTTTTTTACATATAAGTCACAATTCCTAATGACAGGGCAAACTAACCAAACTTTGAAGGCATTTTGTCCTAATATGGGAATTTAAACTATATGGTAAACGAATTTTGTTTCAATTTATTAGAAATGAAATATTTTCGTTTATAGAAATATATATTACTTATATCCGTGCACAGCCGAGAGACATATAGCAATGATTATACAGCGCTTTTGGTCTTTGATTCCATAATATATAGACATTAATAGAAAATAGAAACAAAATAAAATAAGTAAATAAACATAAACATGACAGCTGACCGTGTTGCCACTGCTTCACTCCATTTGGCATGAAAATGGATGTATTATATTGAAGAGGGAAACGTGGTGATTTGATGTAAGCCACTTTGAATGATCAGCATCTATCACTATTTTTCTGTGAGCATTCTTTACTACTCTATAATAGTTTGTAGTATGTCTATAAACTTTTATTGGTTTCAAAGGGGCATTGTAACACTATATTTGTTACTGGTGCACGCACATTAACAACAAGAATAAACTTTTATTGATGAAGTTTATCAACTGACACACCTTTAAGATTCACAAATGTATTTCACTGCTGTACACTTTGAACTTTGAGGACAATTTTTATTTTAAGTCAGATTTTATAGGTATTTTCAACTTGAAGGTAGGAAATTTGACTTGGCAGACCATTTCTGCAGTAATTATAACTTTATAGCCGATCAGAAAGCCATTTTAGGTTAGCTAAGTGCCTAAAATATTTCCTGTGCTGTATTGCAATGAAATTGGTAATATATATGTAAGCTGGACTTCATAAGAAGACCTCCAATTTACTATACCACAGAGACATATTGCAGGTTAATATTAGGTAATAAATTACCTTAAAGTAGGTATTTCAGGTATCTGGGCTTAGTAGTCGATTTTCAGTCCAATTTAGGGCACACTTCGACCTAAAAATTACCAACTCTGGAATTGAAACACAAAAATATTCAAATATATTTTATGAGTAAAATTAAACCAATTTTTTCCCAATTTAGTTACTTGTAAGTTACTGACTTTGGAGTAATTTTAATAGTCAAAAATAAGCTAGTTCGGAGCCGCATTTCCAAATTTGTAGTCATTATGACAATTTAGGCAACATTGTGGTTAATTATTACTGAATTACAACTTGGTTAGGTTATTTGGACTCGAGTGCTGGTTAACATGCCTTAATTTGTTGCTTGGGTTCGCTTACGACCTTTAATCGCCCAATCGTTTTAGTCGAAAAGCACACGCTTTTAGTGTCAAGTTACCCACTTGTCAAACAGTGCGCAACGAATCCTCGTTCTTTCTTAAAGCATCTAAGCTTTGAAATGTCTTTTCGGCAGGCATATTTCCAAAGACATATATTTTCCAACTATTCAAGAAGCGAATATACACCCATCTTGTGGCGCAACAATCAATTTATATATATATATATATATATATATATATATATATATATATATATATATATATATATATATATATATATATATTCCGATTTATTTTGCAAAAGCCATAGATAGCTGCCCTGAAAGTTGTCCGAGAAACCTAAAGCTAATTTTATTTTCATTTTTCGTGTTTCATATATACAGGTGTCTCTAATACCCAGTTTACTTAAAAGAATTGACAAAGTGTTGTCGGCCGCTCCGTAATTTGTTATTTTTTATTTTTATATTGTTCTGTCCAGGCACGTATCGAATAACCGAAGGTTGTAATAACACTATAATTTCCTCTCGTTTCTAGCTCTTTTCGTAATAATTCATAGTAGTTTAACGATATTCTGTACCGTTGTGACTCCCACGTTCCAGTTAAAGTAGGCTACCGAAATAACTTGGGAGTTTGGAGGACTACACATACTTTCCAGTGAGTTTACACTCAATGGTGTCCCCAGGTGCGGCCCGACTGTTAAGACATTGTAAAGTATCGTCCTTTTTCTTTGCCGTCATATAAGTAAAAGCCTCCCTAAAAAATTGGGAGCAAAACCAGCTAGGGATAGGTGAAATACCGCGCTCAGTTTTTCCGAAGAATCGCAGGCCTGGTCAAAACTGAAATGGAAATTCGGTATTCCCGTTTGCTTTTTTTATTCACACTCTATACATACTAGTCAGCCCTGGTGGGAACAGTATCTTAAATATAAACATTCCTCTTTGTAAATATATTAGCGTATAATTTTGTATATATGTATATTTATCTATATTGTTCTACAATAAAACATTATTTGCCTTAAAAAGCACCTCTTGTTTGTTATCAGATCTCTATAAAGTCTGACCCCTGCAAACCAAATATCTCCACTTGAGTTTTCCTGGGCACCATACTCCCGCAGGGTGGTCTGTTACCTTTACATCAGTTACTTTGGGGCTTCCATTTTCCCCCAAGAACCTTTCAAATCACCAAGTAACGTGGTGGCGCTCAAGATAAACCTCTTCTTTTCCAGATCAAAACACCGACCCACACTCCACCCTTTGGAAGTAGACCGTTACATCTGGCGCCCAAGGAGGGATTTCATTTGTGAGACTTTAAGGCCGTTCTGGTATAGCAAAACCTTGTTTTCCATATTACATACATTTCTAGTTGTGGCAAAATTTCAGAAACAGAATAAATTTCTTTTTCTCTCTGGTTTCACACCATTTCTTGGGAAATTCTTCGTTTTGAATACTGCGGTTTATAATTTATAATTGTTCTTTAATTTCCACAATATGCTTTTTCCGTAACTACTTCCGCAACTTAAACCCTACCAACTGAGATCCCCAGTAAGAAACATGCTTCGGCCCCTCCATCACCATTGACGCTACCCAGCCAAGGTGCCTCCACCAAAATAAGTATGGATTTATTTGCTAAAAAATCTGAATTAACAGAAGAACTCAGAAAATTTTGCTTATCCACTGAAGGCTCCGTTGAGGAGATGCGACGTCGACTAAGCAGACTTCTGAAAACCGGACCCGCTCCCAGGGTCTGCCTTCCAGCACCGCTAATGGTACCAGCAGGAGAAACAGCGGCCTGACGAGAAATCCCCAGATGGGACCTCCGCTTTAATAGCAGCACTGACCCTGTTTCATTTTTGGAAAGTCCTGAAGAACTTCGAGCTTTATATAATCTGGACCTAACGGTGGTGCTGAAAGCTATACCACTGGTACTAACTGACACCGCCCTTTTATGGTACTGGAACAATAGCCACATGTTTCACTGCTGGACCACCTTCACTGAACATTTAAAAGAGACTTACCTACCGTCAGATTACGAAATTCGCCTAGAAGGAACTATAACCGATAGACATGAAGGGAAGACAGAGACCGTCGGAGACCAGATCAATGCCATGCAGACGTTAATCCAAAAACATAGTGCCATAAGTCAGGAACGCAAGCTGAATTAGATATATCGTTATCTGAAATCCGATTATACATTAAGAAAACCGACTTCTCCACCATTCAAGAATTGATGAACCTGATAATCGACTTCGAAGAATTACAACATAAATCCCCAACATGTTCTCCATTAATGGCACCTACAATTCAAACACCACCTAATACCACCCCCAGGACAGCCCCACAACATAGCCGACATAACCCACCGCCATAAAGCAACCTCAACGACCGACCAAACCATGAATCCAACAATCTCTACGAACCGGTCACTACCATTGGCCGCTTCCAGAACCGACTCCATGTGCTTTAGATGTGATCAACCGGGCCACTTCAGAGATCAATGCAGGAATAGACCCAAACTATTCTGTTCCCGCTGCCGGAACGAAGGGGTGATGACAAGGGATTGTCCATGTAGGCAGGCGGAAAACTAAAACAGGGCACAGAGAAAAAGGGACACACCGCGACCTGAGAAAGAAACCCAAACGAGCAATACCGCCGATGACAAGAAACTTGCCCAACACCCCCAATTCCACGCCGACAAGAGAACCACAACGACCAAGGAAGAACCCGCACAAGAAGACAAGTTTCAACGATCAGCAAAACGCCTTATTCCAAAATGCATCAACTATAACCCTTCCGGCCAAAAGAAATCCACAACCACGATCAGCTAATCAAGAAAACCTCTCCGACCAACATATACCATCCTATACGTCTACGATGGCACCGGTTAAGACCGTATCCGATGCCAACGAAGCTACCAAAACTGAAATGGGAACGTGGAGCATAGCTAATGTTCACCAACTTTAAGATATAAACTGTACCCTTCCGTGCCCTCATCAACACAGAAGCTGTCACCTAATTCATAGGACAAGAGTTACTGAGCTGCCCAGGACTAATTGGAAATGCCACTACCAAGCGCATCCAGCTAGCCAATGGGGACAAATTAGCCATTACCGCGGAATATGTAGTCCGGGTAGAAACAACTAGAAAAACAACGTACCACAAGTTCGACTATCTACCGAATCGAACCACCGATGTTATCTTAGGAATGGACTTTCTAATCAAGAACTCAGGAGTTCTGGAAACCGCCATGAAACAAATGTACACAAGATCGCTCTCTACGTTACAGGCTCTAATCCTGCATGATCAAACCAAGCAAGACCGACCCGCGTCTCCAGGTTAATAGAACTAACACCCCTCACCGCTTGTCGCTGACACCATCACAAGAAGAACATCTACGAGGTTTCGTCCGTCGAGAAATGGAGAAGTTTGGTCCAATTGAAGGTTCTACTGACCTAGTGCAGCACGAAATAAGGCTGACAGACCCGAAGCCCATTAAACATAAATTCCTACCATTAAATCCAAAAAAGCAAGAGGTTGTGAACCAAGAAGTAGATGAGATATTAAAGGAAAACATCATAGAGCCGTCATCCAGCCCGTGGAGTAACCCCATCGTTTTGGTTGGGAAAAAAGACGGGAAATACATTGCATTGACTTCCTTAAAGTGAGTGAAGTTTCCCAGAAGGATGCATACCCTTTACCACACATCTCAGGGGTTCTGGACCAACTCCGGCAAGCCAACTATATTTCAACCCTGGACTTGAAGCAAGGATATTTTCAAGTAACATTGGAACCCCGCGGTCGACCGACCATAGCTTTCACCGTACCCGGAAGATGATTGTTGCAGTTCAAAGTAATGATATTTGGATTACATTCAGCTCCGCCCTCATTCCAGCGTTTACTCGACCAAATTATCAGTCCTGAAATATCCGCTTTTGCCTATCTGGACGACATAATCGTCTTAGGGAAAACTTTTGAGGAACATGTCCATAACTTACGTAAAGTTTTCCACGGACTAAGAAGCAGTAAACTGAAGCTAAACCTAGACAAATGCAAATTTTGTTGAAGCTCACTGCGGTTCTTAGGACATCTGGTGACTGCCGATGGAATTTCCACAGATCCTGACAAAATCTCGTCAATTTCGAATTTTCGACGTCCAATAAACGTTAGAACTATCCGCAGTTTTTTAGGAGCCGTCTCCTGGTACCGACGATTCGTGCCCGTATTTTCCCGGATTGCAGCCACCCCTAAACAATATGCTCAACAAAAAATTAACGCTGAAAGTGGACCGACATACAGAGGCCTTTAAAGAATTCAAGCAACAGCTTGCAAACGCACCGATCTCAGCTTGCTTGAACACCGATCCTTCGGATTATGGTGTTGGATACGCATTATCACAAATCGAACAAGAATAAGAAAGAGTCTTAGCCTACGCCAGCAGAACATTATCCCCACAGTAACGAAAATACAGTACCACCGTGAAAGAATGCCTAGCCATTGTATGGTCCATACAGAAGATGCGACCATACCTGGAAGGACACCACTTCACCGTAATAACCGACCATCAATCCATGAAATGGCTGAAATCCTTCAAAAATCCATCAGGAACACTCGCCCGCTGGAGCATATTCTTGCAACAGTACGACTTTGCAGTACAATACCGCAAAGGCACCCTTAATAAGGTTGCCGACACCCTCTCCAGGTACCCACTGGCGGAAACCCAATCTCCCTATGTACCCTTCGAAGTTTTCCTGGAAACTTGCACCATAAATCGTTGAGAAGAATGTCCATGCTACCGACGAAAAATGGTGGGAGCACAGGAGAAGACCGAGAACGTTCCCGAATACAGCATCCAAAATGGATATTAATACCGACATTTTTTGACAACTCTGAAACCAAACACAATGACATAAAAGGTTTGTGTGCCTAAGAATTTACGGGCTAAAGTAATGCAGGAAGGACCTGACCTACCCACCGCCGACCATTTTGGAGTCGCCAAGACAACAACCAGAATAATATAGACGACCCTGTATATTTATAGACATCACCAAGTATATCTGAATACCGATTCAAGCAAACTCAACAAAAACCATCATTCCGTATGCACTTTTTCGTAGCACAAGCCCCATGCGACACTGTAAGCGCCGTCAAGCCCAGGCAACCGATTCATAATAGTATTTCACGACCGATTTTCCACATGGGTGGCCTGTAAGCCTCTAAAAAGAGCCACTGCTGCTACCGTCTGTCGTGCATTATACGACGAAGTTATCACCCGTTTCGGGTGCCCGAAAACTATCATCAGTGACAACGAAAATCCGACGCCAAACTACCCCGTAGAAAGGACCAATCGCACCTTCAAAGCTATAATAGCGATGTTTTCTGAACATAAGCAACGAAAATGGGACGAAGACCTGCCTGAATTCATGTTTGCCATCAACTCCGCCCGACACTCTTTCAGCATTTCTAAATTTCTGACGAGAATTAAAAGCTCAAAAAATTATACTAATGGATAACACAAGACTGGACAGCAACCAGTCAACCAACTAACCCACGATGGAAGACTACACCCGGTACTCAACACGCCTTCAAAGACTCCAGTCCATCTTCGCCATAGCAAAAAGAAACCTATCCAACGCCAGCAGCCATCAGAAGCATCACTTTGACCTTCGCAGAAAAGAATGGCGGGGAAAATCCGGAGATTTAGTATACAAAGCCGAACACTCCCTTTCCTCCGCCGACAAACACTTTACCGCTAAGCTCGCTCCAAACTTGTCTGGACCATACAAGATAATCAAATATCACTCACCAGTCATTGTGGATCTAAGAGACGACTCCGGTAAGCAAATCAAACACGTCCACGTGAAGGACCTTAAACCAGCCGGCTCTCACTAGATTAACTCAAAGTTTATTTTCTTTTTAGAGCGTGGATCCCCAACCGAACGCAAGCTACCGAAGGATCCGGATAACACCACCACCCCTCCCCCCCTATCGTAATTAAGTCCGTACCTACCAGGAAGGTAACGAAAGGTTTCCTGATCTGTGTATACCTATGTATCTGTCCGTCCCATTTATTTTAATGTTTCTTTATATATTTGACACCAAGAACCGTATAACATATCTGTTTTCATTTAGGACATTTAGGAATAAAAATGACCACAACAACGAGTTCCGCCTCCCCCTCTTGTTCGTTATCAAGTCTCCATAAAGTCTCACCCCTGGAAACCAAATATCTGCACTTAAGTTTTCGTGAGCACCATACTCCCGCAGGGTGGTCCGTTACCTTTACATCAGTCACTTTAGGCCTTCCACTTTCACCCAATAACCTTTTAAATCCTCAAGTAAATTAGTGGCGCTCGAGATAAACCCCTTCTTTTCCAGATCAAAACACCGACCCACAGTCCATCCTTCGAAAGTAGACCGTTACACCTTTCTAATAATTACAGACTTTGTGCATATCTCTCGATGTACTTACCTAATTTTTTTGATGGATAAATATTCATCGGTTCCACCTTATATCTACATAGCATGTCAGTCGGCAAAATTAACTTGTTACGCCTTTTTATCAAAAAGAAGTAGTCAATAATTTGTTTGCCAGATTTTGTTGCGATATAGCGAAGCGTTCGGAAATTATGGTAAAAAAAGTGTCACGTTCCAATTTAAACACCCCGTATCTCGGTAGCATAGTATTATTGGATAAATGTTCATATACACTGTTCTTGAAATTAGTCAAAAAACATGACCCTGAATTTTCTACATGTAATTAGGAAACAGCCTGTATATGCGAGAGATAACTTAAAAAATTAACTACCGGATTTCGATCCATTTGGTTTTCATTTATAATTCAAAGAATCCGCGAATATAGTTATCACCTGTTGACATAAGAAAATCTAGTTATAGGTTTGCCGTACTGGGTGTGGTTATGATTCGAAACGAAATTTTAGGATAAAAGTCTGTGGTTGATGAATGAAACATTCAAAACCATCCCATGATGCAACACACACACACACACACACACACGCGCACGCACACACACACACACACACACACACACACACACACACACACACACACACACACACACACACACACACACACACACACACACACACACACACACACACACATATATATATATATATATATATATATATATATATATATATATATATATATATATATATATATATATATATATATATATATATATATATATATATATATATATATATATATATATATATATATATATATATATATATATATATATATATATATATATATATATATATATATATATATATATATATATATATATATATATGTATGTATTTCGTAAACTAGTTCAATTAAACCACATTTTTCTTAGAAAATTAGAGGATTTTTTGCAAAAAATGTTACCTTGAAAGATAATGAAGCTTATTGACAAAATTAGGTATCTATATTGCTTTTGTAAAGACTTTAATATGTACCAAAATCTAAGTCAGTAGATCAAAGAAAAATTCGGTTATTAGAATTTGAAATATATTTTTTTTAAATTCGCTACCATAACGTACTTGCTGCGTACAGACTTTTATCATTTATAAAAAGAATAATAAAGTCAACATTAGGGAACAATTTTTCAAAGTTTGATTTTTTTTGCATGAATCCTTAATCAGTTATGATTTTTCTGATGTCCTACCCATAAATACAAAATGTTTCTTACCTTGTTTTTATGCTTTATGTAATAGTTATTATATTTCTTTTTTAGAAACTCTAATTTGCCCACTTATAAAGTGTCACTATAGCAATTTACCTGTTGCGACAGGAACTTGATTTATGTATTTAATTGTTTGAATATCTCACTTACCCAACAGGCATCAATGCCTCCATTTTTATGCCCGGCACACATCTGTGTTGGTTGAATTTTTACTTTCTTTTTCTGCGAATTGTACCACTGTTGACAGATCGCTACATTTATGACATTTACTCTGGCTTTTTGCAATTTTTGGGCACGGCCACCTTTAAAAAACACAGCATTATGTGAAACTGCGAGAAACGGTAATTTTTTTAGAAAAGAGCAAATTGTCAAACAACTTTCGTTAAATGAATCCTAAAGTTTTAGAATTATATTAAAAATTTATTTTTAGTTAAAAGGCTAAATAATTAATCTTTGACCGTCATTCGAGAATCCGACAAACTCAGATGTCCACCAAACGTCATTACTCTCGTACCCTCGCCCCGCTCCAGCGGGGTCCAAAAATATCAATTCATGTTCAGAGAATGAAGCAAGCGTAACTACCATAGGACGACAGATTTCTGCATCCTAAAGACTGGCGAGTATCCACAAGGTGGCATGCAAAAATTTGCTCCAGTTTTTGCAACAGCGAATCGATTACACCTCCCAAAAAAATGTGTGGAACGCTATGTCCTGGATAAAGCTGCCTAGGCTCGAATATAAGATCCCCATACTTGGTTAGTTTTTTCTTCTTAATCTTAACCCATTAGTGCATATAATCATAAAAATTTGATTTCTTTGTTTTTTTCAGTTTCATTAGTCAAATATGTATGTAAATAGCATGCTTAAATGAGTATACGAATAATTTTTGTTTAGTTTTTTTAATAATCGGACGCTATGCAATAGGGACTCAAAAGTAAGTTTCAATTTTATGCAATAAAGATTTATTCAAATAAGCCAGTTATGTACATATTATTAAAAACTATTTTGTATGGTATCTAACAAAGCATTCTTTTGGGTAAAGCCCTACCTTACACTTAATACAAATGAATTTACTTTTTTTAGTACACTGTTTGCATCTCTTATCAGTTTCTACATATTCAATCAGATGTCCAACGTTATCATACCTCATATCATTGGTTACGGTTGATGATCTGGTGCATAACGGCCTTGTCCCATATGTTGTCAGAAATGACAATGCTAACTACCTTCTAAACTTCAATAGGCTAGTACAGTTTGCATCATCTCGTTTGATC
Organism: Tillus elongatus; assembly: GCA_964006375.1. Classification (NCBI taxonomy): domain Eukaryota; kingdom Metazoa; phylum Arthropoda; class Insecta; order Coleoptera; family Cleridae; genus Tillus; species Tillus elongatus. The sequence goes on along the minus strand of OZ023263.1, from coordinate 123,919,879 downwards.
TTTCTCATAAGAAGCCTACTGATGCATCAAGTAAATAACAAAAATAGGCCAATACCATTTTCTTTGTCTCATTCGTGTTCTATAACCAGCAATAAGCATATCTAGTTTATCTACCCCTCCTAATCCTTTGTTATAATTAGATATCATTTTTGGCTGAGGTACACTCTTTTCCCTTTCTCCTCCCTGCACCATCTAGTTGTGTTCGTTACCAAATTAGTTTCAAAATTGGATGCTACTGTAACAATCTTATTATATTTCCATTGTACCAGTGATAGATGTTCATTTGACATGAATCTATAGACTCCCCTTTTTTCTTTTGACCAATATTTTTTATCAGGAAATGAACAACCTTCTAACCTATTCTGTCTTACGGTACCTGTAGCGCAAAAATTCTCTTTGAAAAGATGTTCTAACAAAGGAATGCTAGTAAAGTAATTATCAAAATAAAGTTTGTATCCTTTATTTGACTCAATTCTAGCTTTTTTCACCAACTCAGTAACATCACCTCCTAAGCCATATGTTCTTGCGATATCCGATTTGCCAGTGTATATATCAAATGCTACTGGGTATCCATTACTCGTACACAAGGGCCAATTGTTAAAACCAAATATTATTGGCTTGCCTTTTATCTATTGCTTGGCGTAGTGTTTTCCGTAATATGGAATCATGCTCTCGTCTATAGACAAGTGTTCTTATAAACCACCATGCTCCAGGAAATTATTGTCGATTTTATCTACCAAGGGTCGGAGCGTATGCAATCTATCATTATCACGACCAAGGTTATTGTTGAAATTCATACATTTAAGTATGATCGAACCTATTCTAGCGCATGCTGTTCTGCAGAATATGTGGAATGTCATCACTTTTGTGCCAATACATTCGCTTGTTTGGATATTTTGCATACCCAGACAACAAGAATGCCCCTAACATTACATAAATCTCACTTTGTGTAACATTCAGAAGAATATTTTTCTGTTGTGCATAATTGTTTGTTTGAAAAACAATCTCTTCAATTAGGTTCTCGTCAAAAAATAATTTAAAGAAATCTACTGGCGTTTCAGCATTCTGTGCTTTCGCTGAAGGACACCTTGCAACACAATCCAAAGTCATTGAAGAAAAGTATGTACCTTGCTCTCTCCACTGATGCTTGCGACGTTTTTTAGATACACTTGTGGAACTTGGCATAGAAGACTGCATTCTAATTCGCAAAACTGTTAATGGAATATCATATTTTTCGTCAGATACATGAACCTCTGACTCTTGATCCCGTACAGTCCTACTTTGCAAGTTGTCCAAGGAAATATCACATTCTTTATTGGACTCTCTATCAGAGAAACGAAGTTCACATCCCTGGCACAATATACCACCTGATAAGTGATTTATATTGGCTGAGTTTTCATCATCAGAAATGTCGCTATCTTCTTCTGTCTCAGCCCCTCTGTCTTCATGCGGTTGTATGTAAATAGATGCACCTGAGAGTATGTCATCATCATTCTCTATCAGTTTTAATAATTCATGAAGAGATAATCTAGAAACGAGAAAAACATTGAAGTTACTACATGAAGCGCTACTCTGCATAACGTCCGTTATAGCGGACGCCTGAAATTGCAATATTGCAGTTTAACTCTCACACTTTTACATAAATCTATCATACAAGAGTAACCCAGAATATATTTTCATCCCTTTCACAATGACAAATCATAATCACCTTCATGAATAAAAAAATAATTAATATACTTACCCTCCATTTCCAGTACTGTATAAACTGGGATCCATTTCTAAGTAAAATAATGAAATCACTCCCACTCACAATGCATTCAACGTTATATTTGGCATTCCTAGTATGTCTGGAAGACACGTGATTGACTACCGCCCCCTCTACTTGGCATTGGTACAGCAGAACCGTTAAAATTGCAACGTCCGTTTAAACGGACCTTATGCACTAATGGGTTAAGGTACGTCTAGGCAGATAATTATGACAAATGAGATTATCTTTTGTTTATCAAGGACGATAATATCAGAGTAGGTATAGATAGCCGGTTCTGGAGCCACCGCCCGCCACCCACCGCCACCAACAATTTTTACCGAGATTTGATCTGACCTGTTGAAATAACAGCATCCACATTTTGATGTCATATGTCTTTACGTATGTAAATATGGCGGCTGACAAATGCGCAAACCATTTTTTGTTTGTTTTTAAGTTAGACACTACGTGTTTAGTGTTAAAAACTCAAAAGAGGTGACTAACGCATGCGCAAACTCAACATGTTTAGTTTTCTGTGTAGAGCTATGTTGTTTGGTATCATTTTATTCGTCTTCATTAGTAGAATTCAACAATGGTGACTAACGCGTGCGCAAACCCAACATGTTTAGTTTTTGGTTTAAACATATGGTGTTTGACGTAGCCTCGTCTTAACGAACATTATTCGAATATGGTGACATGTGCAAATATGCAAATTTATTTCAATGGATGTTAGGAGGCAGATAGCTGCATGCTGCATGTCGGTTGTTAGAGTTGGCAGCAAGGTATGCATCTAGTGATAACGACGTCAATGTGATCAGACAAGTGACCCTGTTAAAAATATAATTTCCTTTGCTGCGGTTGAAACGACCTCGTGAGCAGCTCTGATTTCCTATTAATAGTTCTTATATTCGGTGAGTGATCTCATTCAACGGTTTCGTATAAGAAGCACTTTAAAAGTGGGGATATAAGTATATATAAGTATATAAAACTTCGAGTGACAAGCAAGTACATCAGTCTTTGTCCACAGTCTGCTCACAGTAGTTATACCTAGTAGTTATAGTACTGTACTTGTTCTATTCAACATGTATGGTCTTGACGTTAACGATGGACCTGAGGTCTTCAGACCTATTAATAACGATGTTTGTGAGGATTGTTATTGGGGCCAAATTGATGCAGCTCTGCGTCAGAATATTACTGAGATTAAGCAAGAAAATAGAATGCTAGATTGATGCCAATAATTAAGATTGTATATACAAACCCATATCCACCAAATCCAAATATAACAGTCTCATCTGGCTCATGGGATTGGGATTATTTTATGTCAACACTGACAAAAGCAGATGAAGAATACCTCCAAGGGACTGAACCTGAAAATATGTTGAAAGACCACGAACCATAATTTCGAGTTTGTATCTAGAGTGCTTACACTTTGCAAACAAGCAAGTACTTAATCGTTTTAAAGAAATACACACGATATACAATTGGCCATTTTAAAACAAGTTACATCATCGTGAACGCAGTATGTCAGAATGTGTTTTATGTCTACAAACCACAAAATGTAAAAGAAGTGCGAATCTGTTATTGAAGTTTCCACATACAACATGTCCAAAATTAAGACTGATATGGTGCGTTATAAATTTATGTGCCTGTTTGATAATGGTACCCGTTATGAGACATCTGATTGGAGGACTCTCATATCAAGTGATTATTATCTCTTCACTTCAAATTATTGTTCTGTGTTTATATCAACTGGGTTTCCTATATCTCTAGCAATATTTATGTTGACGTACTTTTGTTTTAAATATAGCACTGAAAAATATGTATCGTAAACATGTTTGTTAATAAATATACATAAACTGAACACATGTGTTTTATTCATTAGTTAAGCATCTGCAGTTAAGATGAGAAGTGTTCTTGGAAGTCCAGACCATTTCATGCAGTCGTCGATGTCGAAACAGATTCACACTTTTTTTACATTTGGTGGCTTGTAGACATAAAACACATTCTGACATATTGCTAGCAGGATGATGAAACTTGCTTTAAGATGGCCGATTGTATATTGTGTGTATTTCTTTAAAACTATCAAGTACTTGCTTCTTTGCAAAGTGTAAGCACTGTACATATAAACTCGGAATGATGGTCCATGGTTTTTTAACATAATATTTATTAGCTTTACCATTTCATCGTCACACGGCAACTCATTCTTATTAACACATTTGAAAACATCAGCAACATAATAGACCAAATCACTAAGTCGAATATCAAAGTTAAAATAAGTTAGTACCTTCAGCTTTTCTTTGATGATTTCAACCAGAACTAGTAGCTGTTGAACTGTATCTTCGGTTAAATAAAAAATAGCAGAGTCATCTCACATTGATGCACCTTTACTGTTCAGTATTTTAATAGGATTGACGGTAGATACTCCAATATTTTCAAGTTCAATCTTATTACCTTTGGTAAAGTATTCTTCAGCTGCTTTTGTCAGTGTTGAAATAAAATCATCTCAATCCCATGAGCCAGATGAGATTGTTATATTTAGATTTGGAGGATATGGGTTTGTATCCACAATCTTAGCTATTGGAATCAATCCAGCAGCTTTTGATATAATCATTGCAACACTTAGAAATGGATTAACAGCATACGTTGTTTCCAGCAGCATTCTAATTTCTTACTGAATCTCACTAATATTCTGACACAGAGCTCTATCAATTTGGTCCCAATAACAATCTTCACAAACATCGTTATTAATAGGTCTGAAGACTTCAGGTCCATCGCTAACGTCAACACCATACATGTTGACCAGAACAAGTACACTAATATAACTACTGTGAGGAGACTGTAGACAATGTACTTGCTTTTCACTCGATGTTTTGTATACTTATATCCCCACATTTAAATTGCTTCTTATAGGACACCGTTGAATGAGATCACTTACCGGATATAAAAACTATTAACAGGAAATTAGAGCTGCTCACGAGGTTATTTCAACCACAGCAGAGGAAATAGGATTGCTGTGACATTGCTAAGGCAGTTCACTATGCGAAAGCAGTCAAACACACACTAGAGGAAGAAGAACATCCCAATAAAACAATGGAGGCTATTGCTATGGGTAAGAGAGGTAGTGGTTTGAAATTAAAACTAAAGTGTAAGAGACTCAATAAATAACTGTGTCTGAAGAAGCAGCGTAGCGCTTAATGATGTAGTTGCCAAAAAACGAGTAAGATGTTTATCAGAAAGACCTCTAACAAATGTAGATTGTGTGAAATATGTTGGTAAAATGAAAAACCCATATTTTAGAGGTGTATACATGCGAGATGCTCTACCATCAAATGGTCCACGTAAAAATGAGTCATTGGGTTTCAGTTAAGAAACGTGGTGACCGGGCTGTGTACTTTGACTCATATGGGAGGTTGAAGCCACCAGTTGAGTTGCAGCGTTACCTTAAAGACTCTACTCTAATGTAGAATCATGATGTGTATCAAAAACACTTATAATTGTGGTCACTCATGTTTAAATTTTTTAAATAAAAGACTAATTCGCTAGTCCCTGTGTTTTAGTCATGTCGCAAACCTTCACGTTGAAAGATCGCAGTTCCCATCTGTCAACAGACTAGGATCCTCCAATTGAATTTGATTCAGATGATAGTTATGCTGTCGCTTTGATAGGTTTTTAGACATACAACAACATACCTAACATATATTAAGGTAAGAACAAATTGTATGTAAAAGAAGGAGCTGTTTGGAGAACCATCACAATACCCACTGGTGCATATGAAATAACAGATTTGGAAAATTTGCTTCAAAATGAACTTGTTATGGCTAGCTTTAATTCTGAGACCTAATTCGAATACCATTGGATGTGAAATAAATTGTTTCACAAATATCAGTTTTGAAGCTGATAATTCGATTGGGCGAATGCTGGGATTTTCAAAACAAGTTCTTCAACCAGGTATCTACTATGAATCTGATTTACCTGTCGAAATAGTGGATGTTAAACAGATTCGCATAGAAACTAATATTGTGTCTGGTTCCTACTATAACGGAAAACCTTCACATGCGTTATATGAGTTTGCACCGATGGTTGATCCTGGTTATGCAATCGACATTGAATCTAAAAATATAATTTATCTACCAGTGAACAAACGAGAGATTTCAAATATAAGCATCGACATCGTGAACCAAGATTAAGTTCCTGTAAACTTTCAAGGTGAAGAGGTGTATGTTCGCTTGGAACTTAAAATGACTGCTTAGAATGCCAGTCTCTAAAGATATAAAAGCAAGTGAATCTACCGAAACAAATTTAGTATAGTTAGCCCCTTTGAAGCGTTTACAAATATAAAAACAAGTCAGTCTACGAAGACAAGTCTAGTACAGTCCAGCACTTCGAAGCGGACACTGAGTTCCGATAATATTGAGTTCCTTAAAAGTCTTGGTTATCATGTGATCAAAACTCAAAATATTCAAAAACCCCGAGTTTGACGATTCCATCGATCGAAAAGAACTTCGATATTACTATTTATCAACCAAATCATTTGGTAACAGCGATGAATTCAAAATAAACACCAATCAGCAAGATGCATTCGTATGTCTAGCAGGGTCAGCTCCAATAATCGAAGGTGCTCTGAAACCTCTAGTAGTACAAAATGCTGATGGCGAGTATCGTATGTTAAATAACGGAAGAGCGGCTCTGTTGAATCGATGACTTATGAATTAAATAACAATGAAGTGGAACGACTAGAGACCCATGCACCACAACAACCATCAAAAGTGTGCTTTCGTTTAGTAAGAATGAAGCCAAATCACTCAGAAATGCTGGGCTCAATGTATTGTCAGATCACATCAGATTAAACGACAACAAATTTCACCTGTTCCTGCCTCTTTGGTTCTTCTTCAGTTTCTTCCATCACTTTGAAGGAATTCTGTGTGGTAAACATACCTTCCGATTTACAAGAGCTCGAAATTATGCCAACGGCTATTACAGTACTGGTACAGCAAGATTGATAATTACTGTAACTAACATGTTTTTAAAAGCAAAACATGCATTTTCAAACGATAAAAAGTTGGCACTGATAGATAAATCAGCAAAAGACAGTCCTATATTTCTCGCATACCACAAATGGGGTATATATGAGCTACCAGCGCACATAGATATTAATAAAGGCGTGTGGTCTGTTAAAACTGCAACAAACTTAGAAAGACCTAGATATGTGATTAAAGCATTTCAAACAGATCGAAAAGACAACGTAAGCAAGAAAGGTGAGTTGTTTGATAACATCGGTATGGTAGATCTACGAGTATTCCTAAATTCAGAATGATACCCTTATCAATCCATAAATATGGATCCCGAGAAATCTAAATAAGTTGGAGCCTACCAGATGTACACTAATTTTCAAAAAAGTTTTTGTTATAAAAACATGTCAGCCTCTTTTACCGGTCCCTATTTGTAATCGACTGTCAGCACCAGAATGAATCAATCAAGTCTTCAAGAGTGAACATCAAAATGGGGTTTATGAGTAAAGAGAAATTTCCTAATAGAACTAGAGCTTACTGTTTAGTTATCCATGATTGTGTATTTAAATATAAATCTCTAACTGGTATCGTAAAAGCCATTATGTAATAATTTAATATGCAAGTCTTGTGAATTAATCCTAATAAATTAATTGTATTTGAATCAATTGTGTTATTTCTAACCCTAAACCAGATTGCTAACAGGGACATTTGTCGGAAATCCTAAATATAGCGAGAGTTGAAAACGATGTCGTCGTTACCACTATATGCATACCCTATTTCCAACTCTAACAATCGACATGCAGCATGCAGCTATCTGCCTCCTAACATCCATTGAAACGAGGTTTGCATATTTGCACATGTCACCATATTTGAATAGTGTTCGTCAAGACGAGGCTACATCAAACACCATACCTTTAACCCAAAAACTAAAGATGTTGGGTTTGCGCAAGCGATAGTCACTATTTTTGAATTCTACTAGTCAAGACGAATAAAATGATTTGAAACACCATAGCTCTAAGCCGAAAACTAAAAAAACTTGGTTTGCGCATGCGATAACTACCATATTTGAATTCTGCATACTGAGACGAGTAACATGACACCAAGTACGTGGGGTCTAACTTAAAAACAAAAAAGTTGGTTTGCGCGTGCGTCAGTCTCCATATTTTACGTTATGACATATGAAATCAAAATGGTGCATCCAAGTCAGATCAAATCTCGGTAAAAAAATATTTTTTTTCATTTTCGAGCCAACGGTTGCCATCTTAGTCGCCACCTTGGATTATGTCATCTCAAGTTAGACCTCTCTACCCCCTGGGTTAGCTGGGTGGTGTAGTTTTTGAACGCGGCCTTTAGTTTTTGAATTTTCGCGCTCTTCGATTACGTCATCTCAGACCCTCTGTGCCACCCGGTTAGCTCGGTGGCGAGTGGTGGATCTGGTCGGGTCAGGTCGGTAATGGTTGGCGGACCGGTCGAGTCAGCTCGGTGCCGGGTGGTGACCCGGTCGGATCAGCTCGGTGGCGGGTGGTGGTGGTGGGTTATGGGTGGTGGCTCCAGAGCCGGCTATCTATACCTACTTATCAGACCTATTAGCGATGACCATTCTGGCAGTGGAGACCGAGAAATTCTAGTCTATACGGCATTACTCGCTCTCTACCACGGACTCAATATCCCCTGAGTGATAGGGCAGCATTGGTGTTTGGTATATCCTACCCAGACAGCAGAGACACATTCTGAGAATATACTAGGAATGTTTTGAAAGGATATTCAAACATCCCCAGAACATTCTCACAAGGTACAATATATATTCATAGAACATTCTATGAACATGAGAATGGGACAGATCCTGTTATACTAATAAGGTTCTTAGAATGTTATTTATAATATTCTTAGTAGCTCCCAGTATCTTCTGAAAATGTTTCACGAACATTTAATGAATCTTATCAAAATGCTCATACATATACTCATGGGAACATTATGTTTAAAAAAAGATATACAGGGTGTTTCGCATAAGAAACGACACAGAGAAGGGGCATGTAGGGGACCCTAAAATATGGTGATTTAACGCAACCTACTCATATACTAAGGTGCATCGCTGAGAAGTTATAGGCCTTCAAAGTGGGGTTTTAAATTTAAAAAAAAACAATATCTCAGTAATACTTCAACTTAGAAAACACAAATTTGGTACACGTTTTGGGTTTACCAAGAACATTAATCGTTGGTGAGTAGAGTTCAATTGAGCATTTCAAAGGGTTGAATAGTGGTGATGTACCCATAAAATGCGACAGACCCTATTGGCGGATGAAAAAAATTATTACTTCATTTTATGTATATTTATAAGTAAATTATAAAACTTTTTTACTCTTGTTATTTTTCAAAAAACTTTTGTCGGTTTCAAGAAAAACCCGAATAACTAAAGACGCATATGATCAATGTTACTTAAAATCATCAAAAATTAAATAGATGCCTGTGAAATTATCATGTTGAAGAATTTCTATAACTTATCGATAGCAATTTTTTATTTCTGTGGTTTGAGTTTTCTGTGTTCTAATAAATTATACTTATTCACACTTTTTTCCTGATTGTCAAATTTCACCTATACATAAGTTTATTGGCACATATTTAATTTTCGATGATTTTTAGTAATATTGATGAAATATGTTTCTTTACTTATTCGTGGTGTTCTTGAAAACAACAAAGTTTTTTGAAACTAACTGGAGTAACAAAGTTTTAGAGTTAAATTCCTCACAAAATGAAATATTTTCTTAAATCCAACAATCTGTTAAAAAATTATGACATTTTAAGGGTGCATCACCCCTAATCAACTCTTTCAAATGCCTTAATTGAACTCTACTTACCATTGATTAATGCTCTTGCTACACTTAAAACGAGTACTAAACTTGGTTTTTCTAAGTTAACGTATTAGAGAGATATTGATTTTTTTCGAAATTTGAGACCCCAAATTGGTGGCTTCGCAGTGGTGCAACTTAATATAGGGGTAAGTTGCGTTAAATCACTATATTTTACATTTACGTACATGCCCCTGCCCTGTGTCAGTTCTTATGCGAAACACCCTGTATACATTTTTTGAATGACACAGAAATTAAGAAAATGCAAAGATATGAAATATTGGATTTCTCTTCAAAGTTTACTGATTTTCCATTTAACTTCGTATAAGCAAGCCCAACAGACTAGAATTTGAACTTCAATCACTCATCCTTGTGTTGGTTTCCATATTGTTCCAGTGGCTACACACACCTGTAAACTCAAGTTCAGATACGTAATAAGTCAACAATTCGAGTATTGCACATTTATTTAGATTAAGTATGTACTTATAACAAATACAAAGAAATGTCTGAATAAAATATTAATAAAACAATTAAAATTTCAATAATATAAAAATCAAATAAATAAAGATACAGTTCTTGGAGTTGCCAGAAAAGGTAATAGCCAAATACAAAGTTTCCGAGATGAATAATCACGGTTACCCCCACTTAAGTAACTTGAAATTTGGCTAGACTATCGATCCTACGGTCTTTCAGTGTGGCATTAAAGGAATTGCATTACGCAATAGTACTTACACCTTTATAGAATACAACTAAATTGGACAGAACATGCCACAAAATCACACTCACTTTCACTTACACAAAAGTACAACTGAAAGTCATCGATCAGACTTTTTGACCCTTCCCTTGTATGGTTGCTTTCTGCTCTGCTTCCGCGGACTTGATTTTCACTTCTAAAGCTATTTTGATATCCCACTGCCCAATGTTTGTCACCAGCAGCATGGATATTCTGGTTGTAAAGGCATACTTTGGCAAAGTGATTCCGTATTCCGCAAGTTTTATTGTACATTCATCTTCCTACCATATGTTCGGGTGCGCATTTTCTGCACTTTATAATGATACTTCTCGCGGCAGTAACTTCTTCCACATTAGTAAAAAGCCTGAGATGTTGCTTAGACAATTCTATAGATTTGCAGTATTCTTGCACTTTTCCAGTCCATCCACATCAAACTGTGGTGGTGGTGGTTTATATTGCATGACTTAGGTACTATTGAACATAACACAATTTTTAAATTATATATTATACAATGTAGGTGTACCTAATTCGTAAGATGATCCAGTCTCAAGCAAAATTGGCGAACTTATCATCAGTGTGAACTACAGGAGATGCTTTAAAACTTGTTTCTTTACTGGATGCGTCTTAGTTCTTGATAACCTCACACCATGTTTTAGTTGCTTCTGTACTCTGGATCTATGTTTGCAATTACGCACGGTTCTCTGTGTTCACGTCACATTATTATTTTTTATTAATTATGTTGGAATAGAACCTTATACAACGTTGACCACATACCATTCATTTTGACATTACTTTTTATTTACGTCTAGCCGCCATCTTGCCATCTTCCCTTCCCGGCGGCATGAACATGCGCTCTATGTCTAAAGAATGGATTTTCTAAATATACAATTTCGGATGTGTTTACCATAGACAGGTAACAGAATCAAACATGCAAAATAGTTACTATTATAATTCTCACCACTATACCGCAATCATCATATATCTTTTTCATTGCATTTTAAAGTTCTATAATATTATAAGGACATCTCAAGCACATTCTGAGCGAATATTCGGTATAATAATCTATTCAAATATTCTCAGTATATTCATGAAGAATTTTCTTAGGATGTGATTGAATGAATTTACTCAGAATATTCAAGATTGAAGTTTGAAATTCCATAAATGTTATTAGAACATTCCGAAACAAATATTCTGAAAAAAGAATGTTCTCACATTGTGAGAACATGCTGAGAATATTTTGTGCTGAATGGGTATACGAGTGTTGAAGATAGTAATACAGCACTAGAAGGGCCGTATTATGTCAATCCACTTAGTAAAACGTAAACCGTATATATTCTTATGTTTGACTTAGCTGGAAAGGCTAACACTCTATCGAATGAGATAATTTACCCATCAAAGGTGTCAAATAACAAAAGTAGTAAGCTCAGCTGGAGCCCTTTGCAAAATGGTTGGTTCCTCACAGCGTGGGCAGTTTCGAGAATTACTGGCATCAGCATAGCCTAATTAAGCTATTCCTCAAGGATCAGTCTCTCAATGTTGTCTAGAGTATTCTTAGGAATCACACCAGTTGAGGCCATGCATATCGGAAGCGCTCGAACAATAAATATCATCTACTGCCTCTCACTAGCATCTCTAGTTCTCTGGACTCGATAACCTTCTCGTTATACTTTGTCTTCAAATTATTAATATTCACAATGGCCACATCAATTATTAACGTTACTTGTTTGCAGGACTTATACACTACTATGGCATGTTGTGGACAACTCGTTGGTATGGAAGAACGGTTTGAACCCAATGAAACCAGTATATGGAGTTTTTCAAAAACCGGATCAGGAGTGTACCTATAGCAGAACACCTTGTGTTGCTTATGGAGTTATCCCCTGCCTGTACCTGTACCGGAATTTTTGTTCTCCAGGTAAACATTGTGTGTTCTAGGAACCACGGAATAGAGGTATCAAACGTGGAGTGGAAGCTAACATAATTTGTTCATTTTTTATAAGCGATGACACATCTAATACTTAACATACAAGAAAAAAATATATAAATTATATTACAGAATAAACATGGAAGGTACTTCTTAAATATTGTATGTGTTAAGTACCCGCCTCCCTAATCCACGCATTTTTTCAAACAACGCACAACATCTGTCGTTAACCATATTCTAGGGAATAGCTTCAATGTCTTATTATTATTATATATATATATATATATATATATATATATATATATATATATATATATATATATATATATATATTATTGAATAGGAGAGTTTAAAAGTGTGTATATTTTTAAGTATATAGTATTTTAAGAATGTATTATATGTGTAATACTTTATAATATGTAGTAATATTTTATGTATAGTCTTTGATTTCAATGTTGGGCGCCTTTTGTTTTGCTTAAAATAAATATAAATTGTTATTATAATTAATTTAATTTATGTTTGTAGGTTTCTAGGAATTTATAGCAATATAGTATTTTACTTTTTGATCACTTTCATAATAATATTCACTAAATCATGAGCTTTTAGTAAATGTACTCAAACTGTTACTGTTCAGATACTTTTAGTCAATAGAACTATAGTGAATATTCTTTTTATGTACAATTCTGTTCGTTTATATTATTTAAAATAAATATTTACCTTTGTTTGTTCTTTTTACTTTGCCACAATGGTAATAACTCTCTCTCTCTCTCTCCCTCTCTCTGCAGAGCTTATTTTATCTTAGAATTCAAATGAAAATTCTTTAACACGAATTGCACTGTTTCGTTTAGTTTATTACCCCTTACAGATTTCTCTACCTAAATTATTGTCTCTTCAACTATATATATATATATATATATATATATATATATATATATATATATATATATATATATATATATATATATATATATATATATATATATATATATACCCTTACTTGTTCAATGAAATTAAAGAGGTCGGTAGTATTTTCTTTTAAAACAGAACATGTACACTTTATTTATTTGTTTGAGAAATATTTTTGAATTTTTTATGAACAAACTATTCTTTTGATTAAAATTACTAATTTAAGATCCCTTTCTAACTATTAAAATCTCTTTTATGCTTATAATTTACTGAACAATGATGACAATTCTAAATATTAAACTATACTCTGTTTTTGAAATTCCTACTCAATTCGTTATGCTTGAAATGGTTGTTTGGAGTTTAGGTCCCCATAGATACACATTAGTTTCAATGGAAGAATTTATATAATTTATATTACCCAAGGTTGTCCATAGATCGATCTAGCGGCTTCTCTACTCACTACTTGGTTTTACTTCCTATTTTTGCCTATTCTGAGAGTATTTAGTTCTTTCAACGACTAATTCTACCTCTATTGCTTGTCTCTCGTCTGTTTGAGGTTATCTGTCACTAATTTTATGCACTAAACTAAAATGTATTAAGTTTCTATGATTTAATATCTTTATTTGGTGTAACGTCGGTTTGGATTGATATAATATTTGATATTATCACTGGCTCGGTGGATTTCTGGTGTATTCACTATACATCTGACATCAGGTACTGTTTCAATTATTGCTTTTTCATTAAAATTTCGGGATACATTGTCAAAAATTCACTTTTTGTGGCTTCTTCAAACAGCCTCGCTTTTAAAAACCCTTTACTTCTCTCGATGTTCACTTTCGTTCCTCTAATTATAACCGGATATTCTCAGTTGTTTTTCTATCACCAATCAACTTTGACAATTAGCGTTTTAAATATTTTTAACCACTTGATTTGCTTATTTTTTAGATAAGTCCCAATCACATGGCAGATTCACAAAATGATTCAAAAACAATCATTTGCTTCCAAGTATTAATTATTAAATGTTAAATGGGTCTACATTAGTCAAAAGGGTGTTGCTTTGAGCGGTAAGTTTAAAACTAATTAATTACAATAATATACTTTTTTTTTGTACCAACCTCAAACAAATTCTTTAACGTCTGCATGGAAATACATACACTTTTTTATAAATTATTCATAATTTAACATTTTTTTACATTAACAAACTCAAGCATATAATCTTACTCTATTTATAACAAATTGATTACTAAAATTAATGAACATTTTTCTGAACTTATTAATACTACACTGGTCTTTTTTAAAACTTTCTGCATTCAGACTTTAGAGTTTTTATTTTGTTGCTGTTCTGAACGCATTCTCACTCGAAGTTTTGATATTGTTTGTCACAAATTATGTTAATTATATAGTCAAGGTTTGGTTACATGCTTTTTAGCTCAAAACTTACGCTATGCTTGATCTAAATTGCTTTGACCTTATATATATATATATATATATATATATATATATATATATATATATATATATATATATATATATATATATATATATATTTGACCATTGCTTTGAACTTAAGCTGTAAGTACTTATCGTTTGTCTATGTTTTATTTAAAAGCTTTTGAATTAATGTTATTTACTTCTCATTTTAGGTTATACTAGACAGTTGACTCTGCCACTACCCTGACTTGGGGTATGGCTGTGTAGAACATGGATTATACATTTTCAGGTGTTTGCTTTCTTTTTGTTTTTATATACCTGGAGTTAGCTATATGTATGCAATAAATTTTCCCAATAACGAATTTCGATTCTACAATCTAGATTTTAGAATTTAAATTCTTTATTCCTCATTCCTAATTACGTAAGTGTTTATTTTCAGATTATTCCTGTCATTCAAGTTTAAGATGTAGCTGTTATTTACTATACCAAATGATCAACCCTCTCTTCGGGATACCTGCTGTTCAAGATACCTGCCCTACAATGCCTGAATTCACCCTTGTCTACGGAGTTACTGTACAGTGTGGATAGTGTTGTGTTTTGATGCCTTCGAAAGGGTTAGTGTCGTGATACATGCTTCGTTATTCTTCTGGGATCGACATCTGCAATTATATTCCTTTTTTAACTATATACCTTTTATAGTCATGTTGGCTGATGCAACATTAGATTTAGCTTTAAGTGCATGATTTGCATGGCAAATTGCGATCAACGTTGAAATAAAACGTTGTTAATTGACTTAGCCCTCAATGCTTATATACATAGTTTACCACACTTTAATAATGATCCTATATCTTACTCTCTCAAACTCTTTCATTTTATATCAGGCTGTATTAATCTTTATTTGTCTTTTCTCTCAACCTCGACTTCAATCATCCTCTGTTTGTACGAGTCTTTGTAGCTCTTGTCTGTGTGTCCGACATGTATGTATGTATGCAACCAACATTACATTATCTTTCTTCGTTTTCGTTGAACGGAATTATTTTATTATATATCCCTCTTGTTTATGTCTTATCCGTCGTGTGATTTTTCTGCAGGTTTATTGATTTTTACGCTCTAGTGGATGTATAATTGACCTGTCTTCGCCTCGTATACCGTCGACATAATCATCCACCCTTATTCTACCCTATAACATTGTCTGCGTCTTTCTATCGTCGTTGTCTTTTATTTTCATATTATTCATTGCCATTTGTTTCGTACGATATTCCATTTTTCTTCCTTCGTCTCCTCTATATACGTTATTTTTCCTTCTCCGTTGCTCATTGCATTCATTAGATTCTTCCCCTCGCCTGGCATCATATTCTATATTAAAATTGTCATTGTAATTATTCCTATTGTATTTATACATGTTCCTGCTACCGTTATCATACTTGTTCTCATGTTGATATTTATCATTGATATTCCGTCATCGCGATTATTATTATGATTTTGCCTGTCATTATTTCTATTGTCACCCATATTCTAGCTTTCTTGATGGTTTCCTTGTCGATTTATAGTTCTCGGCACGCTTTGCAAGTAATTGGATTTGGTTTTGGATTCCGATTGTCTCCATTATTTCGTTTTTGAAATGTCTCGCTATGTACATGATAATCTCCTCTTCTCTCAGTTTTTGAGTTAAGTGCTGTGCCATGTCATATATATATATATATATATATATATATATATATATATATATATATATATATATATATATATATATATATATATATATATATATATATATATCTGTGTGTGTGTAATGCATAGCTCGATAGTTCTCTCGGGTCATTTAGATTATATTTTCCACAGTACAACTTCTCCCTTACGATTGCTTGTTGCACTTCTCCCCAATAATGCCTGTTCAAAAATTTACTCTTAAAGTCTTCTATACCCCCTATTCCACTTCTCTGCTCGTAAGCCATATTAAAGCATTTCCTGTTAAGCTTTGTTTAACAATCTCTCTCATATCTTGTAGATCGTACACATTTCTAAGCTTAATTCGCAGGCTCGTAATAAATATTTGGGATGTAATTTTTCTACGCGTCCATCAAATTTTATTCCTGTATCGTTTGTCACTGGGTATATGATTCTTTTCTTTCCCATGCTCTGTGTTATTTTCTTTGCATTCCGTCTAATTTTCGTTTAAAATTTTCTTCCATATATTTACTTATCCTCTCACTTTCTAATTTCAGCGTTCTGTCGGCTTCTCTCAATTGTTCCATTTTACGATATGTTTCTTTCAATTGCTCTTCCATTTTGATTTGATACTCTTCTGTTTTGCGTTCAATCATCGTACTTACATTAATCATTCTCTGGTCTTCATTTGCTTCCATTTTCTCCACTCTTTCTCTTATTCTGATACTCCCTAAATTTAACCTATGTTCTGTATCATCCTTCATTGTTTTTAAATCATCCACATTTACTCTAGCCACTTGCTCTACTCTTTCTAATTTTTATTCTGTATCGGTTAATTTTCCATTTATTTCACTCTGGTAGTTCTCAATTTTTCGTTCTATCATCATATTCATTCCAATCGTGTTTTGATATCTCTCATTTCCCATCTATATTATACTACTTATATCATCCTCTGTCACTTTCATTCTCTTTAGCACTATCTTGCCAGTTTCTTTCATATTTTCATTTATCTTGTCATCAACCTTTCTTTCTATTTCTATTTTCAACTCTTGCATATCTTTCTCAAATTTTACTGTTATTTTTCCATCAATTTCTACCAGTCTTTCATTCATCTTTTTGGTTCCTTCATTCATTTCTTTCTTTGTTTCTTCTTTCAGACCATTTATATTTTCATTCATCATTCGCTCTTGGTTTTCCATTTTCTCATTCATATCCTTTTTTAGACTATCCATATTTTCTCCTATTTTATCTATTTGCTCATTTATATCTTGTTTTATTCCACTTATGCTTTCATTGATATCCCTTTTACTTTCATTTATATCTTGTTTTATCCCACTTGTGCTTTGTTCTTGTTTGTCCATTTTCTCATTCATATTTTGCATTCATTTTAGTAGCATGTCGCTGTTATTGTCAGGTTTTTTCTGGTCGTAATTGTTTGGTCTACCTTGCGTCCGTCTGGTGTCGGTTCTTCTATTAACGTTTCTTCTCCTGTGTGTACCATTCTTTCTGCTTGTTCTTCTACATTCGGACTAACTTCCTGCTCATATCTTCTCTCCTGATCCATTTCCATACTTTCCTGCTGTTCATGTTCTCTGTCATCTCCCCTGTCCTGTCTGTTCTTTGACGTGGTTATTTTTCTTCCGCTAGGCATTTTTAGCGCTGTTATTTTACGTTTATATGTAAATTCGTGTAATAATTTTCGAATCCCCCATGTTTGTGCGACAATTATTGAACACAAGGGGTTAAAAGTGTGTATATAGTGTGTATATTGTATTTTTATGTGAGTAATTGTGTGTACTTATGTTATTGATAAGTGTTAGTCAAAAGTCTAACGTTTATGGGCGATAATTATTGTATATGGGTAGGTTTTTGTGATTTAGATATTAAGTATTGTATTTTTAAGTGTATAGTATTTTAAGAATGTATTATATGTGTAATACTTTATAATATGTAGTAATATTTTCTGTATAGTTTTTTATGTCAATGTTGGGCGCCTTTTGTTTTGCTTAAAATAAATGTAAATTGTTATTATAATTAATTTAATTTATGTTCGTAGGTTTTTAGGAATTTATGTCAATTGAGTATTTTACTTTTTTAACACTTGCTACAAAAATATTCACAAAATTTTAAGCTTTTAGTAAATGTACTCAACTGTTCAGGTACTTTTAGTCAATGGAACTATAGTGAATATTCTTATTATGTACAATTCTGTTCGTTTATATTATTTAAAATAAATATTTACTTTTGTTTGTTTGTTTTACTTTGACACAGCTGTAATAACTCTCGCTCTCTCTCTACAGGGATTATTTTATCTTAGGATTCAAATCAAAATTCTTTAACACGAATTGCACTGTTTAGTTTAGTTTATTACCCCATACAGATTTCTCTACATGAATTCTTGTCGCTTCAACTATATTATATATATATATATATATATATATATATATATATATATATATATATATATATATATATACCCCTACTGGGTAATCAAATTAAAGAGATCGTTAGTATTTTCTTTTAAAACAGACCATGTAAACTTTATTTATTTGTTT
Organism: Tillus elongatus; assembly: GCA_964006375.1. Taxonomy (NCBI): domain Eukaryota; kingdom Metazoa; phylum Arthropoda; class Insecta; order Coleoptera; family Cleridae; genus Tillus; species Tillus elongatus. Next base: position 123,901,063 of record OZ023263.1, on the reverse strand, counting down.
GAGAAATATTTTGAATTGTATATGAACAAACTATTCTTTTCATTAAAATTGGTAATTTAGGATCCCTTTCTAACTATTAAAATCTCTTTTATGCTTATAATTTACTGAACAATAATAATCACTTTCGTTCCTCTTATTATAACCGGATATTCTCAGTTGTTTTTCTATCACCAATCAACTTTGACAATTAACGTTTTAAATATTTTTAACCACTTGATTTGCTTCTTTTTTTAGATAAGTCCCAATCACATCGCAGATTCACAAAATGATTCAAAAACAATTATTTCTTTCCAAATATTAATTATTAAATGTTAAATGGATCTACATTAGTCAAAAGCGTGTTACTTTGAGCGGTAAAATTAAAACTAATTAATTACAATAATATAATCTTTTTTTGTACCAACCTCAAACAAATTCTTTAAAGTATGCGTGGAAATACAAAAACTTTTTTATAAGTTATTCATATTTCAACATTTTTTTACATTAACAAACTCAAGCATATAATCTTACTCTATTTATAACAAATTGATTGCTAAAATTAATAAACATTTTTCTGAACTTATTAATACTACACTCTTTATTTTTAAAACGTTTTGCATTTAGACTTTAGAGTTTTTATTTTGTTGCTGTTCTGAACGCATTATCACTCGAAGTTTTGATATTGTTTGTCACAACTTATGTTAATTATATTATAGTCACGGTCTAGTTACATGCTTTTTAGCTTAAAATTTACGCTATGCTTGATCTCAATAGCTTTGACCTTATAAATATATATAGTTGACCTTTGCTTTGAACTTAGGCTGTAAGTATTTATCGTTTGTCTATATTTTATTTAAAAGCTTTTGAAGTAATGTTATTTACTTCTTATTTTAGGTTATACTACAGAATTGACTCTGTCACTACCCTGACTTGAATTATGGCTGTGTAGAACATGGATTGTACATTTTCAGGTATTTGCTTTCTGTTTATTTTTATAGACCAGGGGTTAGCTATATCTATGCAATAATATATATATATATATATATATATATATATATATATATATATATATATATATATATATATATATATATATATATATATATATATACGCGTATGTGTATGCGTGTATGTGTGTATTTAAGCTATTTGTTTGCTACCTTATTTAGTAAAAACCTTATCGAATGACGTAAAAGAAAATGGGAAATAAGGAGGAAGGGAGAGTTCAAATGCCAGTGTAGATAAAGTATTCATGAAACATTAAAAATTACTCTGGCAAGAGATTTTACATCTCTCAGGCCTATGTGTAACAACTCCCAAATAATCCGACGTGGTGAGACCTGGAGGGTAGACAGGTTAAAAAACTATTTTAAAGGCCGGTAATTTTGTTTGTAAGTAAATAAGCTGTATTATCCTAACAAAATGTTACCTTTTTCTGTTTTTTCGTTGGTCCAACCCCATCCAGCTACAATCGCCAGAGCATCATCGTATGACTGATATAGTGTATCTTCTCTGAAAGCAGGTAGACACGCGGGTAATACAGTAGAACTCCAAATAAGATTGCTGTTTAGTTTTAATAATGCTATGTCATTGCTAGCCTTATTGCAGGTATAACTTGGATATACCATTATGGCACTGATGCTGATTTGATAGATATCTGTGTTGTTTTCCATTAGATCATGTTGAGAGACAGACACCTTCAGGTTGGATGGTTTTATAATGTCCTGGTCAATACCTCTAAAAATATCGTAAATGAAAATTAATTAAATAGTTATTTATAATAAATAAATGAACAAATAAATACATAAGTATATACTTATTTTCATTTAAAGAAAGCAAACACATTATCGTCAATAGCGGGTACCAATTCTTGTCGTTTAAATAAAATAAAACAAGATGGAGAGTTAAATCGCCTTGGATATACAATTCAACTGGTAAACCGAAAATCAATGCTTGCATTGTATGGTATGTAATTCATGTGAGTGTAGTCTACGTACGAGAGAAAGAGAGAGGGAGAGGGAGAGGGGGGGGTAGCGACACATTGAGACAACAAGGTTGGCGAAACAGAGGTAGGCGATTAGCATTATCCGATTGTGCGGTATACGCGACTTAAATTTACGGTTACGACGTTTAGATTTTTTAAACAATATTTATTTAACTATTAAACAATTAATATAATAAAAAATACAATAAGAAAAATAGCTATTAACATAAGTGTAATACTAATAATAAAATACAATACTGCAGCACGCGATGTGCAAAGTATTATGTGTGGAACAAGAATGAACGCACCGCTGAAGGCGAGCTGCCTATTTATAATAAGTCCCTCGGGAGTGGCACTATTGTCTTTAGAGGTGACTTCTACACTGCTGACTCAGCTTCTCACGCTTTGCGGCGTAGTTTCCCATGACGCTTCTGGATCCGGTGACTCTGTGGTCTGCATACTTGGTTTGCTACATTGTTGTAATAATAGACCGTTGTTATGGGTCCATCTATCTCCTCCCCCCTTTGAAGACGAAGCTATGGTTCGTGCCGGATTTTTAATGGAAATCCGGTTTCAATGTTTTTTGGAGTTTCTTCTTCAGTTTATTGTATGTTCTTCTTGTTATGGCAGCTATGATGACTATTGCTACCGCTACATATAATAGGATGGTCCAGATACTTAAAATATGGATTGGTATGTTGATCTGGCCTGGTATATTCTTTTTATCCATTGAAGTTGATTCGAGATGTTAATATCGTGTAGCTGTACGTTATCTAATTTTAATTCTGGTAGTTCTTCGTGAATTTTTCTTATGTCGAGACTTCTAATTTTGGTAATCTAAATATTTGTTGGGTTTCTGATGTTGTTTGTGTAGTTTTATAAATTTTGTTCCCTGTCTGCAAAACACAATTTGGATTAAGGGTTATTAATTTTGTTCCCTTAACTATATTGGTTTCTTCCTGTTCCTCGCAAATTACTTTGATCTTCGTTTCTTCTGGTGATAGTATTATATATTGACTGTTTCTATATTTTGATATTGTGGTCTTGTTAATTTTGACTGCTTCTTGTTTACAATTACCTATACTTATTGTCTTTCCAACACTCACAACATATATATTTAAATTGTTTAAAGTCCATATCTGTCGTTACATGATCGTCGTAGATGTGTTTTAAATTGGTTTCGTCTTGTTTGAAGAGAATCAAAACATTAGTGTTATCACGTATCAGATGTTTCGGTCTTCGAATATATGTTTGACAGGGATAGAATGAGTCAATATTCTTATGTCTTCCAATACAAAAGTATGCTCTCATTTTATCTTGTTTGTCACAAGCTACATCATTAAATATAAACACAGAGTTATCCAAAGCATCTGCTGGATCTAATATTTCATCGTTTTCACTATATGGATAGTAACCAACATCTTTTGTTGCCTCCAACACATCCTTTAACATCTTGTATTTGGGTTGGTATAAAGACCTTGAATATACATACACTTTATCAAACTTTAAACCGTTTGGTTCAAACAATAAACTCAGCATAACATTTGTTTTACCACACCCGCTCGGACCACATATGATATATCTAACTGTGTTTGGTAAAATAGGACCATGCCTTCGTTATTCTGATGATGTAACAACAACATCGTCTATATTTGTAATAGGTAAGACAGAAGCGTGTTTAATGGTACGCATCTTGACTTAAACTAAACTATATTTTCTGTAAGTATAAATATATATAGAAAGATGCAAGTGAGTCGTACAGTCAGTATCAATGTTGGTGTCACAGGGTGAAGGTCTTGTAAACACAGCTATTAACAAGCTACCTGTTGAGGTACACATACCTGGTTATCAATTTTGCGGTCCTGGTACTAAACTTAAAGAACGTCTTACAAGAGGTGATCAAGGTATCAATCCACTAGACCGTGCTTGTCGAAACCACGACATCGCTTACTCTCAATCAAAAGAGTTAAGTGATAGGCATCGAGCCGACGAAGTGTTGGAGAACCAAGCTTGCGAGAGAGTCAAGTCAGAGGACGCAAGTTTTGGTGAAAAGTTAGCCGTTTGGAGCGTTACAAACACCATGAAAGTTAAAAGAAAGCTTTATATGGGTCTTGATGTAACCAACTCAAAACCGAAGAAGAAAGTTCCGTTTAAAAACATTCTTAGTCTGATTGGAGAAGTTATAAAAAACAGAAACCTTATTCCATCAGAGAATGCCGTGTTTGATATCGCTAATGCAATTGTTAAACAGATTGGTGGGCGTAAGAATGTGTTGAAACCTCAAGTTATTCCAATACCTAAAAGCGGAGGCTTCCTCCCACTGTTACCTATTATATTTGGTGGTCTATCAGCTCTCGGTACTCTGGGAGCTGGTGCTGCTGGTATTGCTAAGGCAGTTCACGATGCTAAAGCGGCTAACCACAAACTAGAGGAAGAAGAACGTCACAACAAAACAATGGAAGCTAACCCAATGGGTAAGATAGGTAGCGGTTTGAAATTAAAACCGAAATGCAAGAGACTCGGCAAAGGTCTGTATCTGAAGAAACAACGTGGCGGCTATGGTTTGTATTTGCAAAAGCCAAAAAACGTGTAATACCCTTACCAGCAAGACCTCTAACAGATTAAGATCTTCTGAAATTTGCTGGTAAAATGAAATTCCCATATTTTAGAGGTGTATATATGCTAGATTGTTTACCTAGAATTGAACCACGTAAAAATGAGTCATTCATCATTAATTTACAAACCAACAAGGAGTCTAGTAGTCATTGGGTTGCAGTGAGGAAACGTGGCAACACAGCCGAGTACTTTGACTCGTAGGGAAACTTAAAGACACCGGTCGAGTTGCAACGTTACCTTGAAGACTCTACTCTAATGTATAATCATGATGTGTATCAAACATATAATACTTATAATTGTGGTCACTTATGTTTAAATTTTTTAAATAAAAGACTCAAACAGTAACCTCTGTGTATCAGTCATGTCGCAAACCTTTGTGTTGAAAGACCGCAGCTCCCATCTATCAACAGACTACGATCCACCAATTGAATTGGATATAGATGGTAGTTATGCTGTTGTTTTGATAGGTTTTCACACATTCAACAACATACCTAACATATATAAAGGTAAAAATAAATTTTATGTAAAAGAAGGAGGTGCTTGGAGAACCATCACGATACCTACTGGTGCATATGAAATAACGCATTTGGAAAACTTGCTTCAAAATGAACTTGTTGGTGCTACAGCAACACATGAACAAAAGCAACTAGTTTTGATTCTGAGACCTAATCCGAACACCATTAGATGTAAAATAAAGTGTTTCACAAGTATCAGTTTTCAGTTTTGAAGCTGATGATTCGATTGGACGAATGCTGGGATTTTCAAAGCAAGTTCTTCGAACAGGTGTCTTCCATGAATCTGATTTGCCTGTTGAAATAGTGGATGTTAAACAGATTCTCATAGAAACTAATATTGTGCCTGGTTCCTACTATAACGGGAAACTTTCACATACGTTATATGAGTTTGCACCGATGGTTGATCCAGGTTATGCAATCGACATCGAACCTAAGAATCTAATTTATTTACCAGTGAACAAGCAAGAGATTTCAAATATAAGCATTGACATCGTGGATCAAGATTCAGTTCCTGTAAACTTTCAAGGTGAAGAGGTGTCTGTTCGTCTGAACCTTAAAAATATTGCCTAGAATGCTAGTCTTTAAGGATATAAAAGCAAGTGAATCTACCAAAACAAGTTCAGTACAGTAAACCACTTCAAAGTGTACACTCCGATAATACTGAGTTCCTTAAAAGTCTTGGTTATCATGTCATCAAAACTCAAAATATTCAAAGATCCCGAGTTTGACGATTCCATTGAACGAGAAGAACTTCGGTCTTACTATTCGTCAACAAAATCATTTGGTAACAGTGATGAAGTCGAAATAAACATCAATCAGCAAGATGCATTTGTATGCCTAGCAGAGTCGGCTCTAATAATCGAAGGTGCTCTTGAACCTTTAACAATACAAAATGCTGATGGTAAGTGTTATATGTCAAATAATGGAGAAGCGGCTCTGTTTGAATCAGTGACCTATGAATTAAATAACAAGGAAGTGCAGCGAGTAGGAGACCCATACACCACAACAACCATCAAAACCCTGCTTTCGTTTAGCAAGAATGAAGCCAAATCTCTTAGCAACGCCGGGTTAAATGTATCGTCAGATCATATTATCTTAAACGACAACAAGTTTCACTTGCTCCTGCCTCTTTGGTTCCTCTTCAGTTTCTTCCATCACTTTAAAGGAGTTCCCTGCGATAAACATACTTTCCGATTGACAAGAGCTCGAAGTGATGCTAACAGCTATTACAGGACTGGTACTGCAAGTACTGCAAGAGTGCTACCCTTATGAATCTATGAATATGGTTTTCGAAAAATCTAAATATGTTGAAGCCCACCAGATGTACACAGATTTTCATAAAAGTTTTTGTTATAAAAACATAGTAGAGCTTCTCTTAAATTATGATGAGTTTAAAGATCGAGCTCTATTTGTAATCGACTGTCAGCACCAGAATGAGTCAATCAAGTCGTCAACAGTGGACATCAAATTGGAGTTTATGAGCAAAAACAATTTTCCCAATAGAACCAAAGCATACTGTTTAGTTATTCATGATTGTGTATTTGAATATAAACCTCTAACTGGTATTGTAAGAGCCATTATGTAATATTTTAGTATGTAAGTCTTGTGAATTAATCCTAATAAATTAATTGTATTTAAATCAGTTGTTTCATTTTGAACCTTAAAGTGCTAAAATCTAGATTTCGTTAAATGACATCATCTGACTGAAATGGTTAACATATGACTCATTTCCTGTTACATGAATCCAGATTGCTGTCAAGATTGCTCTCGTACAGACAAGTTTAAACACGGATAATAGGATGATGTCATTCAACGGAAATAACACCAGATAACAAGTGGACAGACAAGCTCAAACACGTATAATATGATGATGTCATCCTTTCGACTATGACAACTGCGAACGGCTGTATTCTAGACAAGCTCAAACACGTATAATGGGATGATGTCATTCAACGGAAATAACACCAGATAACATTCCAAGGTCATCACATAACAGACGTTGTTTACCCCGTTTGGAGGCCCCTCTTACGTATGTTAAACAGACAAGGTTGCTCTCAGTTTGAATCTGTTGCTATGTTGCCATATCTAGCATGCCGGACATTCGCATATTCTAAATCTGCTTGCTGAGCCGAGTAAAATGATACCAAACACCTAAGGCTTAGACTGAAAACTAAAAATTTAGGTTTGCGCATGCGTATATTCTATTTTTCTATTCTGCTTGCTAAGGCGAGTAAAATGATACCCCACACTTATGACAAAGCAAAAACTAAAAAGTATGGGTTTGCGCCTGCGCTAACCGTCATACTTGTTACGTCAGTCTTTGCAAAAATCAAAATGGTGGAGCCTCCGCTTTCAACATGTGGCGCCAACTGCCGGTTAAAATTTTTAATTTCCCAGGTTTTTTACTTCCGCTCGGCCATCTTGGCCGCCATCTTGGATTACGTCATCTCAATTTGCAGCTTATGACATTCTCAATATAAACGCCATATTTGTTACGTGACACGCATGCTCAGTAGCGGGAGGTGGGAGGTAGAACGGAAAGAGCTAAGAAGACTATTGCACAGCGTTCCTATGCTTAACTTTGCGTAAGAATATATAATTCTATAGCAGCCCAAATTCGCAGCATGGACTTCGAGATTTTAAAATCGGTTTAAAAAAGTGGATAGTTGGAGTAGATCGTGAAGTAATCCACAGGGTCATAGAAGTTAATATGCTGGTGTAGTGGTCTTTCCTTTATATTTTGTGTATCTTGTGCTTGGCGCCTGAATTGTCGGCCCGCGCATGTACCAGGGTGTATAGGCTACCCATACTGTGGCTTGAAACATTTGGGAAAAGAAATTGTATCTATAGTCAAAAAGGATAATTACACTTTTTTATATTTTCCGCGAAACCCTGGAGTTCGTCTGCAGTTTTGGTTTTTGTTTGTATTTCTTTACAATGTCAGAGTATGTTTACTAGCTTATTTTTAGAGAGAATTGTGTTACAAGTATCACAAACAAGTCTTGGACTTAGGTGACTTTTAACGTTATTGAACACCCTCGTGGCGCAGGATGCTGGGTGTCGGCCTGCTAAGCGAGAGGGCCTGGGTTCGATTGCCGGGTGGACCAGCGAGAAGTTGACCTTATCTGGAAAATTGGTAAAATCAATGACGAATTGGGAATGAATGTGCTAATGGCCTGAGATGCCGCAGCCATTAAGAATGACATTATAAAAAACGTTATTGAACAACCAGTCTCCTTTTTTTTAATTTTAACAACACACCACGAGGGCTTACAGCCTAAATACTATTGTGCCGTGGGTGTTGACAAGGAGGAAAGAGGCAACTTGTTAATTCTGGACTTGAAGGTTTGGAGGTTCGGAGGAGAAGGAAAAACATGTGCCGGCAAGGAATTCCACAACTTGGAAGTCATCGGGACAAAAGAGCGGGCATAACAAGATGTTATATGTCTGGTGACCTGGACAGTAAAAGGGTGCATTCGCTCTGTTCCCCTGGTATATCTGTTGGGGGCAGCATGTGGGGGAACTATGGAGGAAAGCTCCTCTGAACAGTGCCCGTGCAGATATCTATAAAACAGAGAGAGGTCACCAACGGCACGTCGGTGGGAAAGGGATGGCAGCCTTTGGGTGAGGGTAGGGTCATCGATGATACGTATAGCTCTCTTTTGAATGGAGTCCAGGATAGAGAGTGTAGAAGCGGCAGCTGCACCCCAGATGTGGGAGCAGTATTCGAGGTTTGGCCTTATTTGTGAAGTATATAAGGTATAGAGATTAGCTGGTGAAAAGTATTTGCGAGCCCGGAAGAGGAAACCTAATTTCTTAGCAGCCGCTTCTGCAATTGATGTGACATGTTGGTGCCAATTAAGATTTCGATCCACATAAATGCCAACAAGAGAAAATGACTTATTACTTTGATTAACTTGGTTGTTCATTGTGCTGAGTCTACGGCTGGTGTATCTCTTATGAGAAAGAAAGCAAGACTGAGATTTGGTGGGGTTGAATTGTACAAGATTTCTACTTCTCCAGTCTAATATTTTTTGGATATCCACGCAGACAGAACCCTCCATGAGTCTGCGATCCTCATCTAATTGTGCTAAAGAGACAGGCTTAGAATATTGTATATTTGAGTGGAGGGTGCTATCGTCCGCGTAACTGTGAACTGGGTTGGATGTGCTAGAGAGGAGGTCATTGCTGTGGAGAAGAAACAAAGTAGGGGCTAGAGCTGAACCTTGAGGAACTCCTGCATTAATTGGATACAGTTTAGAGGAATGACCATCCACGACAACAGAAATGCTCCGGTTGGAGAGGAAATTTGTCCACATACAGAGTTTTGGTGGTAGGCCATAGACAGGAAGTTTATTAAGCAGCGCTGCGTGACAGACCTCGTCGAATGCTTTGGATATATCTAGAGCGACAATCTGGGATTCACCGTGTAGGTCCATAGACTTGCTCCAAGAATGGGTGACAAAGGAAAGGAGGTCGACAGTCGATCTGCGCTGACGGAATCTATACTGCCTGTCGTGGATTAGACTGTGTTTTTCAAGAAATTTTAGTAATTCGGTGTTTATATACTTTTCCATCACTTTAGAGACGACTGAAAGGAGAGAAATAGGCCTGTAGTTGCTAGGAAGCACTTTGGATCCTTTCTTGGGGATGGGTTGTACTCTAGCAGTTTTCCAGTTACTAGGGAATATGCCTTTATTGTAAGATATTTGAAACAGACGAGTCAAGACAGGAGCAAGTTCTGGTGCGCATTTTTTGAGAACAATTGCTGGGATCTCGTCAAGGCCACAGGCTTTCCTGGTATGAAGAGAACAGAGCATCTTTCGTAACTTTTTAGTTTTGAAAATGATATCCGTCATTTTATGCGCGACATTAGGGACTGTTGGTGGTTAAACATTTGGAGGTGGGTTGACAGTAGAATTGCCGGCGAACAACGAAGCAAAAAGCTCAGCCTTGCCCAGGGCGGTAGAAACAATTTCATCCCCTGAGACAAGAGGTGGGAACGTACTTTTGCAGAAATTATTCCCAATAGATTTAGCAAGAGTCCAGAAGGGTTTGCTGCCGTTGGAGCTTGAGAGGACTTTGTTTTTGATGTGGTTATTAAACGAGTTTTTTGCCTCAGAAAGAATGCGGACATAGAGGTTTCTTGCGTCGTTAAATGCTTGACGATTTTCTTGACTGGGATTGTGTAGAAGCGTTTTGTGAGCTTTGATCTTTTTAAGTCTGGCCTTGTCACAGGAGAACCGGGGCTTTTGAGTGGCTGAAGTGGTTTTCTGTGTACGTGGAATAAATAATTCCTTGCCAGCTTGGATAATTTCGGTGACGTTTTGTGAGATATCAGAGGGGTCAGGATGAGAGAAGCAGACAGACGCCCATGGAAATGGGGAAAAGTAATCCCGCATTTCGTCCCAGTTTGCGGAGTTGTAGTGCCAAACAATACGTGGGTGTGATGACTGTGTGACCTCGGGTTGCATTGCGCAGGAAGCAGTAACCATGCCGTGGTTTGAGCGACCAAGGGGAGCGGTGACTGATATGTTATAGCATTCAGGTTTTGTAGTAAGAAGGAGATCCAAGGGATTTGAGCTGTGTGTTGGGATACGAGGAAACTAAGTAGGTTGCTGAACCATATTGGCTAAAGAATTGCTGATTGCAAAGGCCTCCGCTGCTCTCCTTTGTGGATCGGTTTTTGAAGATCCTAGCCATTCCTTATTATGGACATTGAAGTCACCAAGAATAGTGACCTCGGAGGAAGGATATTCAGAAATCAGATAGTCGGTTTTTTCAGATAGGTAGTCCAAGAGCTGGACAAAGTTGTTGTCAGAAGGTAAATGCACCAGATGAATTTAGTTGCAGCCCTGAGAGAGAGTTTTATCCATAGTATGTCTTTTCTTCCAGCTTCTAAATTGGGGAGTCTGGTGCAGGGTAGATTGCTACGGACGTATGCGCACACGCCTCCATGCAATCTAAAGGAAGTAAGGAGCTCTTGATTAATCTTGTAAGTTGTTTTGTGAGGAAAATGTATATTGTTTAATAAATTCTATATATATATATATATATATATATATATATATATATATATATATATATATATATATATATATATATATATATATATATATATATATATATATATATATATATATATATATATATATATATATATATATATATATATATATATATATATATATATATATATATATATATAAATATATACAGGCTGTTTCAAAAAACATGCACCATCGCTCGTGGGGCAATTCCTTACTAAAAAATAAGAAAAAAAGTTCCTGTGCACATGGGCCCGGAAACGCATAGTTTCCAATATACAGGGAGTTGAATTTTAATTTTTATTTTTATTTTTTATAAACAATTTCAAAACCACTGGATTGATTTTAATGAAACTTGGAACTTGAAAGTGTATTATGAAAGTGCATATTTTCAAGTAAAAATCTGCTTACAACTGCGTCAGTGGCGTGCGTACGGGGTAACTGTAAAAATTCATTTGGGGAAAAAATATGTGCGCCACTGTCTTTTTCCAATTTTGATACATCAGTTATGAAGCTTATTACATAAGCCACAAAAGCTGCCTCTTGGTATTTTTTCGTTCAGGGTATCCCTTAGGAGATATGATTAATTTTATAAAAAGGGGCAAAGTACCGATTCGTTGGAGTAATGAAAACAGTAATCGTAAAGTGCCATGAAACTATAATTTTTGACAGTTCTCTAAATTCTACAATTTTGAAGTGCTTTGTAGGCGTCAAAAGATTTTTCGTGCTATTCTTTAAATTTTGATACGGTGCAGTATTTTCGTTTTTAGTTATTTGTTGATACTGAGCTGCTCATTAATATTATTTCCTCCTCTCAAGATGGTTTTCATTAAGTACACTTCAGCGGATTTGACTGATATGTTGTTAATTTATGGACAAACAAATCAAAATGCTAATTGATGATTAATTTTATAAAAAGGGGCAAAGTACCGATTCGTTGGAGTAATGAAAACAGTAATCGTAAAGTGCCATGAAACTATAATTTTTGACAGTTCTCTAAATTCTACAATTTTGAAGTGCTTTGTAGGCGTCAAAAGATTTTTCGTGCTATTCTTTAAATTTTGATACGGTGCAGTATTTTCGTTTTTAGTTATTTGTTGATACTGAGCTGCTCATTAATATTATTTCCTCCTCTCAAGATGGTTTTCATTAAGTACACTTCAGCGGATTTGACTGATATGTTGTTAATTTATGGACAAACAAATCAAAATGCTAGACAAGCTGTGCGAGTTTATCAGGAAACTTATCCGCAAAGAAGAATTCCTGACAAAAATATTTTCCCACGTATTGTAAGACATTTGAGAGAAACTGGTTCTTTAAAACCTTTAAAAGCTGACTCTGGACGCAGAAGATACCGCCGAACTGTACGAGTTGAAGAGGCAATATTAAATAGAGTTGAACGTGATCCTAGTACAAGTACGAGAATTATTACCACCGAACTGGGTAATATTTCGGCATCATCAGTTCACAGAACTCTGAAGGATCAAAGTTTATATCCCTATCATTTTACACGTGTCCAGGAACTTCTACCTAGAGACTTTCAACCAAGGGTAATGTTTTGTCAGTGGTTCTTAAACAAACTTAGGCACGACCAACATTTTTCTAAACGTGTACTATTTACTGATGAGGCGTCATTTACGCGAAAAGGTATCGTAAATTTTCACAATTTACATACATGGGCCGATGAAAACCCACACTCTCTAAGAGTTGCAAATTCGCAGTATCAATTTTCCATCAATATTTGGGCTGCTATTATTGAAAATCACATAATTGGTCCTGTTGTTCTACCGAATCGTCTTGACCATGAATCATATTTAAACTTTTTACAAAATGATTTGCCGTTGTTACTACCGCTTTTTATGAGAAATGGTACAATGTGGTTCCAGCATGATGGTGCGCCCGCACATTTTGCAGCAGTTGTAAGAACATATTTAGCCAACACATACGGTCACCGATGGATTGGTCGTGGAGGTCCGGTGTCATGGCCACCTCGATCTCCGGACCTGAATCCTCTCGATTTTTATTTGTGGGGTCATTTAAAAGAAATAGTGTATAAAACACCAGTAAATACACGAGAAGAATTGTTGGGAAGAATAGAATATGCATTTGACAGCATTAGAGAAGATCAAAATATTTGCAGAAGAGTAAGAAGATCTTTGCGCAGAAGGTTAAATAATTGTAACGACGCTAATGGTGGTCACTTTCAACATTTTCGCTAGCTTTGTTATTAAAGTCAATTGAGTAATGTACAAAAAACAAGAGTTTGGAAAAATCATGGTGTCTTTACGATTACTTTTTTCATTTTTTATTTTTTATTTATCATTTTTCATCAATGTTCATTTCAATGTTTATCACCAATAAGTTTTACGTAGGTTAGTTATTTGCACGTTTATTGCTGAAATGTTTACTGTATGTTTTGTTTTTCATATTCTTATGGTTGCAGTAAACATATATTATTATTATTATTATTATTATTATTACGCCGACTAATCGGTACTTTGCCCCTTTTTATAAAATTAATCATATCTCCTAGGGGATACCCTGAACGAAAAAATACCAAGAGGCAGCTTTTGTGGCTTATGTAATAAGCTTCATAACTGATGTATCAAAATTGGAAAAAGACAGTGGTGCACATATTTTTTCCCCAAATGAATTTTTACAGTTACCCCGTACGCACGCCACTGACGCAGTTGTAAGCAGATTCTCACTTGAAAATATGCACTTTCCTAATACACTTTCAAGTTCCAAGTTTCATTAAAATCAATCCAGTGGTTTTGAAATTATTTATAAAAAAAAAATTAAAAAAAATTCAACTCCCTGTATATTGGAAACTATGCGTTTCCGGGCCCATGTGCACAGGAACTTTTTTTCTTATTTTTTAGTAAGGAATTGCCCCACGAGCGATGGTGCATGTTTTTTGAAACAGCCTATATATATATATATATATATATATATATATATATATATATATATATATATATATATATATATATATATATATATATATATTTATTTATTTATTTATTATAAAACTATGGAAAATTGTTGGGTGAATCTTGATATTCATTTTTGAACAATGTTACGTCTAACGCAAGGTTAATGATATACATTTTCTCAAAATATACTTCTTATTTCTATAAAAAAGCGAGTTTAATTTGGATCTGAAGGTAGAGGTTTATCAAGTCATACGTATTGGGTGTTATAATGATGGGGTGGACGTTGACTAAGCAGGACACTAAGGGAATAGAAGCTTTTGAAATGTGGACCTTGAGTAACATGACAAAGACAATAAGGTACACCGATAGAAACACGAATAAAAAAGTGTGCTAGAAGAGGTGACAGAATAGAAATGCTTGCTAAAAAAAACTAATAGGCAACATATATTATAGGACATATTTTAAAGCATCTTTCTGGTAGTTTTATTTGAAAGATACATACTTAGACAAAAAGGAAGAAGTAGATCAAAAGTAAAACGTCTGGATATATGGTAGAATATTGATTGAAGGTGGAAGCTATACTACATTAAAATGGGCAGTTACAGACGAAGATTCTCGATTGCGATAGATGGTATCGCATTTCGATTGTAATGGTGATGATGTTTATCGAGCAACTAAAACAAATCATCAAACAACAACAAACGTACGTTTATCTCATGATTATTTAGTTATAAGAGCCTCGGTTGTTCAGTCGTAAGAACGTGTGCCTCTGAACCTAAGGGTACTGCTTCGATCCTACGGTTCTCCTTTCACTTTTTCAGTACACACTGTAACATTAACATCAACCGAGGTTGTGGCATTGTATTTGAGCAAGTTGAATGTCTGCACGTTCCGCCCTTCGGGCGGAGCGGAAATCCGTCGGTCCCGTGTCGATGCGATGTTGGGCACGTTAAATATTGCTACTATCCTCGCAGAACGGCAGGGATCAGCAAAGTTTCCAGGATAGCGAGGTGAGACTGCTCCCTGGTGTCGGTGATTGGCCATAGTCGCGGAAATAGACCGACGTTAAAGATAAAATAACACAAACAGATTTATTTATATGCTTCTAAGGCTGACGTGACTTTAATTCAGCTAAAGTTCCCGTGGTATAATGTCGATTAAAACAATAATATACTTGTATATTTATATGACTACTTATTTACGTACATAGTTAGTAAAATCATAATATATGCACTATGCATTATTCTATTAACGCAACGAGAATAATAGTCAATGAAGCAATTTTGTTTCCTTTTAGTTTGTAAACACCATCAACTAACTATAAAACCGGCACATGCAGAGCTACCTACCTAATTACACATCAATAGTCAATAGGTTACCACCTAGACGCTGTAGTATAGCTCTCGAATAATACTTTTTATCTCAGAATTTTAAGTTAAAAACTGACTTTTTATGTCAGAATTCTGACTTTTTTATCTCAGAATTCTGAGATTTTATGTCAGAATTCCGACTTTTCATGTCAGAACTCCGAATTATTATGTCAGAATTCTGACTTTTTTATCCCAGAATTCTGACCTTTTATCTCAGAATTCTGAGTTTTTATGTCAGAATTCTGAATTTTTTATCTCAGAATTCTGACTTTTTATCTCAGAATACTGACTTTTTATCTCAGAATTCTGACTTTTTATCTCAGAATTATTAGAAAATAATTTTTTAACGTGACTCCAGAACGACGTCGCACTTTACAAACCTAAATTTTCTGTAGAACCTTTTATCAAATTATGTACCTTGTTAGGCAATGAAATATGCAGTATATAACAATTTAAAAACCTGTTAACTTCTATATTAATGCCTGTTTAATAAATAAAAATTTTGACCACAATATTAAATAATTAATCTAGGATGACAATTTATTTTGATTTTACATAAATTTCCTTAATGGATCCTTTAACAATTATAGCCATTGGCCATCTAAATTTACAAAATTACTTTTAACTTTAGTTTGCAGTTCGAACTGACTATTGTTTGTATTTACCGCGGTATTTTCTCTTCTGCAAACTGTTAGTTTCTCCCAAGATTCAATTTCTGATTCCTATGGTAACCGTTTGAGGCAAAATGGATGATATTTCAATTTAATATTCTCGCTAGTGCAGAGAAACGACATCTACAGAGATTCATACGAGACTCCTTGTTCTAACATTCTAAAATCTATTATTATAGAATTTTAGACCTGAAATTACATTTAAATCTTTATTGTTGTTATAATTGACAGTGTGTTATTGCTTTTAGGTTATTTCGATCAGTAGTCACAATAATTATGTTTAAATTGTTACTATGTTGATAAATACCTTAATGTATAGTTTTCAATCACAATTTTCTGTCGGGGCTTATTTATTCGCTACAAAAGCATGTGCACAAGAACTGTGGGTATATAGGTACTGTTTTTGATGAAATATCGTGGATTTTTCTTCAAGTTTTTCAATGTATTTTTAATTATAACACTAATGATGATTGTGAAGCTGGTGTTCGCTTCGGTCTCCAACGTTAACAACCTCGATCGAAAATGCCGGATATGAGAAATTAATTCTCAACCAATTATATTTGTGTTCTAAAATTCGCAGTTTGTTTTTATATAATCCAATAGTTGCTGTTCGTTCACAAAATCTGTCAAAAGAATCACTTTCTTTTAAAGTTCATGAATAAAAAAAGTCTGGACGCAGCAAGTGCGTTATAGTATTGAATTTTCATTAAAATGTTTTTAATAGCAAATCTGTGTGTTTTTCGAAGAAATCAGGCTTCAAATTTAGTTACCAGTATAACCTATATAGTAAAAACAATGTGCCATGTTTCATCAAAATAACTTTATTGTCTGAAAATTTACAAAAATTTCCGAGAGTAAACTTAAAGTGTTCCCGAAAAAACTCGTTTCTTGGTCAACCTTATAGGATAATATCAAATTGACCTATTCAAATATGAAGCATTTGATCAAAATTCGCTACCATAACGCACTTGCTGCGTCCAGGATTTCTTTTCTTACAATCATGCATTATATTTCGATGGAAAATGCAAAAATGCAATAACATAAGGCGTGTTTGATTAAAAAAAAAGAAAATTTGTATCACCAACGACTTATGGGCTACTAAGATGTAGCTCAAGACACCCTGTAATTAATGTATACATTTTTTTTTCATATATTGTATAATAACGAATATATTGAGCTTTATTAATTTTTACGAAAATTCGACAAAAATTATATACCATTAAACGATAAACTTTATAGCTAACGTTACTGTCAAGCATCAAAGAAAGGGTGTATTTGAAATGCATTTTCTGGAAACATTTTAGTAAAATGAAGAAGAATGACGGTTGAAACTAAGACTTCAAGGTTTGTAAAACATTATTCTTGAGACATTTTCTTTCCGTAGCCCATATTAGATTTAAGTTATTTGCCTAAATGTTGCCAATTTTACGTTTTAAATCGCAACTTTGACGTTTTGAGGAAAACCCCAATTTATGTTTCTTTAAATGCCTATAACTTTTTTGTCTTTTGACCTATAGAGCTAAATTTTGTTAGTAACTTATAATGATATAAACCCGTGTACCAAATTTGGTTGCCCTTACTTTCTTAATTCGGGAGATTTTTTTTTTTTTCGAAAGAGAACACAAAGTCTTGCGGGAGAACCAAGACCGATTTTTCCGGCTAACGAACTTATTCAAGCCACTTGCAAAGGGAAGGTATTCACCAAATGTAATCAAAATCGGCCCATTATTTTTTGAGTTATCGGTGTTATACACACACACACACACACACACACACACACGCATGCACGCACGCACGCACGCCCCCCCCCCCCCCCCCCCCCCCCACACACACACACACAGAGAGAGAGACAGATATATATATATATATATATATATATATATATATATATATATATATATATATATATATATATATATATATATATATATATATGTATATATGTATATATATATATATATATATATATATATATATATATATATATATATATAATAAATTGAAACTGACCCCGGATATGTGTTCCGGGGGCCTAATTAGCACTCATTTGAAGAATACATTATACAAGATACGAAAAAAAGTATACATTAATTAAGATTAAACTAGGATAGATAGATAGAGAGAGAGAGAGAGAGAGAGAGAGAGAGAGAGAGAGAGAGAGAGAGAGAGAGAGAGAGAGAGATGGCTCTTAATTTTAACAACCGTGAACGTGAAGAATGGGAAGCCTAATATTTATACATCATGAAACGTCGTTCTAGATTGCTTTTAAACTAATTTAATCACTTTCATTAAATTTTTTATTTATTAGTATACATTCGCATGCTAAAATTTTGCGCTTTTGGACGCAAACTTTGTCTCGGTATTAGGAAGGAAATGGCTGACAATTTACAAAATTGTTAGTGTGTACATTTTACAGAGGTCTATCTATAAAATTTTGTGTAAACTAGAGCTGTCGTGACAACATACTGCCTGGTCCTGCACCGAGATGGCGTCCCTGTGGTATCTCTCACAATGTTCTCCAGTCTGACATCTCGCAATAACTTCCATTGTTTAGATGTTTATCTACAATTTATTTAAATAGCTTAGCGGTACAGATCACGTCATCTGTCTTTGTCCAACATTGTAGATATTGCATTACAGAATCTGAAGTGATGTCGAGGATTATTTTATTATTGACTTCGAATAACTTTATTTTCCTTTGATCAAACGACTTAAAAATTGGTACACAACCACCTCTGTCCATGTTCTTTTAAGTTGTAAATTTTTCAATGACTTAGACAATTTGAGAGATATTGCGTTTGAAAAAATATTTTTTAATTTTTTATTCAGAAAAATTGGCCGTTAAGATTTGATGAACGAACTCATGCAAGATATTAGGAAAATAAGATAACTCCCAAACTTGGTCCAAATCAGTGAAGTACTTTTTGGGTTATTGGGTATATATATATATATATATATATATATATATATATATATATATATATATATATATATATATATATATATATATTGTAGTGGGCGGGGAAAATTGACCAATAAGACTATTAATAATCAGGCAGAATTAACCCTTCAATTGGTAAGTTCTTGGCTTGGCGTTTTTCTTTGTTTTGAATTTGATTCTGTTCCATTTTTACTTAATTCTGTTCTATAGTAGGGAGGCCCTAGTATATTAGCGAACAAGATTCTCGGGGACCACGCATAATTATAAATCGTGAAGGGGGGCCTTATTTTTTATATGGTCCCTGCATTTTTCTTTTTACTTTAAATTGATAGAAAACGCCCCAACAGGCGCGATCGATTTGCTTATAGTTACGTAAGTCGGCAAACGTGAGCTCTGAGAGTCAGGGATAAGTCGCCGAAATTTCCAGTGGCCCGTGATAAATATGCCAGGGTACCTCGAGAATTCGACAGGTCACAGTGGGGTATCTTAATATGCACAAATAATCCCGATGCAATTTGATTGTCTTGCATTATAAGGGTGATTTTAGTTAACAACAAAGCTATGCGTAAAAATAACCGCAGTCTGGATATTCTCGATAAGACCGATCTGTTTAATGTCTCATATTGTAAAAAACAACTTTCTCACGCATTGTATGTAAAAGGTCAAAATTCGAGGTTACAGACGGCGATGCACTTGTCTAGAGGCAGATTGAGTACCTTATTTACACATTTTAAAGAGATATAATACTGTCAAGTGGGGTTCTCTGGTGTTAAAAACACAAAGAGGACGTCTGACTTATACAGACAGATGGACCGGGTAGGGTAACAAAAAGACAAGGGAATGCGATAGGAACACCTGCAGCCCGTGTGACTAAAAATAAAATAGGTCATCTGGTTTTTGTGTACTGATGTCTGGGGCAGTATCAATGCGAATTATGGGTCATTGCAAATATGATAATATTCACTGCAGAAAGGCGACTGGTGAGATTCCGATAAAAGGGGGCACGGTTTCGCTATCTACACTTTGTGATGCAATGGTAATCGCTTCCACGATTATTATCAGCCATGAGATAATTATTTTGCATAATCATTTACTCTTTCTAGGCCGAAATTGACACGAATCTAGTTCTTAAAGGGGCAGATTCTTCAACGTTACTCATCAGTCGATATTTTCGTTGTACATAAATAAGAGGCGCATAAGTATATTCATTGCAAATATTTTCCTGGCATGCTCACACGACCACAGGGCTTGTACTAGTTAAATACAGACTAACTGTCGACTATGGGCTGACCTGCAACACCTTAGGCAGTTGTAAAATTTAATTCAAAAGGGAAAGAAATTTTAACTTAAATTTCAGTCGTATGACGAAGAAGCTCATATATAAAACAAAAACGGGACGCGAAATATTTCATGTACATTTATATTAACATAAGACAATTTAATACTGTTTTAGTGTCATATGCACAATGAGGACATTATTCTGTGTTTGATTTATTAATAATTTGTACGTAGCATATTATTATTGTTGTATAATTTACATAGATTTAAGGTGTAATTGCATAAATGTAAATGTCGGCAACAAGCGAAAAAGCAACATGTAAATGTGCACAGGTGAACTCGCAGAATGAGCATCACGAGTTGAGTAATGAATGTTTACAATTATAATTTAAATAAATTTAAAATAAACTCTGAAAACAGTATGTACAGGAGATTTTTTATGTGGGACGTGACGCAGGATAGAGGTGGGCCACGTTACAAATCACGAGGGGGGCGCAATAAGATTGATTATGGTACAAACGTTTGATATGCTGTCGACTTTAACAACAGGGCCTGCATTACTGTTCATACACGGGAAGGGGGCTGAACTCGCAAAATGGGCATCACGAGTTGATTAGTAAATGTTTACAATTATAATTTAAATAAATTTAAAATAAACTCTGAAAACAGTGTGTGCAGGAGATTTTCTATGTGGGACGTGTACGCAGGAAAGAGGGGGGGGGGGGCACGTTACAATTCACGAGCGGGGCGCAATCAAGTCGATTATGGTACAAACGTTTGATATGCTGTCGACTTTGACAACAGGGCCTGCATTACAGTTCATACACGGGAAGGAGGCCGAAACCGATATAAAAGCGCGGACGATTGCAGACAAAAATTAGACTTAGTTTATTCGTTAAACGGTCTCATTCTTCAGTAGCCCGCCTTTACTAGAAAGATATTCCTGTAGTAAGCACTAAGTGCCAGAATCCGCGCACTGGTGGTGAAAAGAGAAAACTTGCCTGGTATTCCTTTCGCGTTATTCAAAGCCGCCTTTACTAGCAAGCTAATCCTGTAGTAAGCACTAAGTGCCAGAATCCGCTCACTAGTGGCGAAGAGGGAAAACTCGGCTAGTATTCCTTTCGCGTTATTCAAGGCCCGCCTTTACTAGCAAGGTAATCCTGTAGTAAGGACTAAGTGCCAGAATCCGCGCACTAGTGGTGAAAAGGGAAAACTCCGCTGGTATGGCTTTCGCGTTATTCAAGCCCGCCTTTACTAGCAAGTTCATCCTGTAGTAAGCACTAAGTGCCAGAACTCGTGCACTAGTGTCGAAACTCGGCTAGCACTCCCCGCGGGTCAACAGCCCCCATGTTAGTAGAGAACTTACGAAGCACCAAGTACCAGTGCCAGATCCTCGTGCACGGACAACGAGATAGGGGATCATTTTCCGAAAAAGTCCACGCTCGCCTCAGAGCAGGGAAACGCCGGACGCAGTTTTATTTCTCGAGTTTGCTCTTTCTTCCCCGGAAACCCAAAATGTGGGAACCGTGCCCTCAGTTAAATGAGACCCAGGATACAAGTAGCCGTCCCCGAGTGGAGACCACGCCGCAGCCTGACAGACCGGAAAAATATGCAGCAGACGGTGAGTTTTATGTATACATTTAAAATGTTGCCAAATCTATTGTATTTAAGCTGAGTTGAAACACTGAGAATTCATGTGCTCATTTTAGGGTTGCTAAAGTTATTTTAATTAAATTCAATATCTAGAATAATATTTGTTTGCATCCCGTGTAGAGACATTGTTCACACGTTGCCAGATTTAATTAAATTGAAACTTTAAATCATGAACATTACCAGCTGGTGTTGATGTATATTCTAAGAAGGAAAGTTTTGCTCCCACTGAATAGCACTTAATATGTGTGTGTTAGTTTCGTTTGTCTAATAATAATTATAATGTGATAATTTGCACTTAATGACGTCAAAATGTAGCAACGACTGGAAGATTGAAATTTTTCGGCCCTATTGTAATGTTTTGTTAGTTATAAGTTTTAATGTTTGTGTGTCCAATGCTTTGTACCTCCGCGTTGGACACCTTGGTCGCGGGGCGAAAATCTAAAATTTGGTGAATTTGAAATAGCGAACCGTAAATGAAATATAAATTCAAATAAAGAATCTGAATACATATTTTATTCCAAGCTAGAATTTTTAATCTGAAACCTAAAACCAAATATACGAGGAAAACATGTCTTGAAACAGAATGTTGAATTTGAAGCTTGAAATAAAACATAAAAGGGGAATGTGCTTGAACTTGAATTTGAAACTTAAAATTAAACATAAAAAGGGATACGTCTTGAAATAAAATACTGAATCTAAAACTGGAATACAAATATGAAAGGGAAACGTGTTATGAAATATAATACTGAATCTGAGGCTTGAAATAAAGATATTCCCTGGTATTGATGTGGTATGCATTTTTGTAGTTTAGTAAGGTCCGTAAAATGAGCCTTCATGGCCTGGGATTGCTTCCCCTGATGCGTCCCAAATTTTGTACAATGTCCAAACCGCAGTTTCGTCTTCGAGAGACATCCAAGCGAAGTTTTACTCCATGAAGTACCAATTTCCGACAAAGACCCCTAGGGCAAATGACATGAAAGTCAACGCAATTTACAAACAAATTAGGCATAATTGGTCTGAAACGGCAGTCTGGAGGTCCATGAATCATGTCAGTTCGCGCGTATATGTTCTCCGCATGAAGGGAAGTAAGCGGGAGTCTAGGGTTGGTCTTATCCGTAGGGTCGAGCTTTTGGCAAATATAAAAACCATAGGATAACCTTCCCATCACGTACACTGCAGCGTGCAAGGTAATTTTTCTGTGCGAAGCGCACAACGCCTGGGCGAATTTCCCGTTTCTTGAAATGCCACCTTTATGTTTTATGCAATATATCGAGTCAAAAGAACAATTGTGTTTTTCTTCTCTATCTCTCTCGAACCCCTTCAATTCATGGCTTAAAACCGTTAAATATTACTACTACGTAGGGCTCCAATGGACGATCACAGGCTAAAGTTACTCGTAATAGTAACCCAGATGACTGTAAGACGCATGTGGAAGAGTTTTTCAAGGTAGGTGGTTCTCACTCCTTCTATCACTGTGCGTGTATATGGTGAGTAGCATCGGAGCCCAGTGGCGGAGGTGATAGAACGTTTATTCACTTGCTATACCAAATCTTGTTATTAATAACAGTGTTTTGTGTGTTGTCTGTGTAAAGGGAGGGGGCGTCTGTATTTTAAAAGGGGTAATAAGAGGGAAATATTACACACACACAAATATATATATATATATATATATATATATATATATATATATATATATATATATATATATATATATATATATATATATATATTGTTATTTGTTGGCCAATATTTTAATCAAAATTTTATTATGGTATTTATTTTTTATTAAATTTTAAATTTATTGGTAAATATTTTCCTTCATGTAGCTACAGCACTCTTAAAATTGAAATTACAACTTGTTTTCTAATATTACAAATTTTGTATTTTACACTATGCAGTCCTCTGTGCTTCTTAAGGTTCGGTGGGTTGTATAAATTCACCGAATCTGTAGTTTCTTTAACGCTTGCCGTGATAGAATCTTCAACTGATTCACTTTGTTTTGAAGAAATGGATGCTGTTGTTTACTTGTTTAAGATCAATAATATTTCTAATGTTTACACTTATGTATTTTTTATGTTTGATGAATACTTTATGCAGTTCTATACTCAATGAAAGTGGCTTTATCACTTTGTTGTTCACTACAGAATTATCTTTTACTTCTAAGCGTAAGTATTTATTTGTTTATTTAAAGACTCACTTTGAATATTGTTCTGGGACGTCCTGGCTGACAAAATTGTTATTTTAATTAGTATTACTTTTGAAATTTCCACTCAACCAATGAATTTCATCTGGAGTCTTCCCTCTAGCTGCTTATTTCTCGGTATCTGGTGAAAAATTTCTTTCTTGTTATTATTTTGACAAAAACCTATCTAATCCCCGTTGCTGTCGTAATTTCCCAATTTCACCTTTTATCCCGGCTAATTTATATTTTAATTCCTGCTTCATGTTTCCGATCTCTACTCACCCGGGATGCCACTCTTTTTAGTGATTTTTTAATTTAAAAAAATTCACTAATAGAGAGGTATCGATGGTGAGACTTTGCAAAAAATTTTCAAATGAGCGCCATACCACATACCAAAATTCAACTTTCTAGGTTTATAGAATGTTGAATTTTCTTTCGAAAAAAATTTTTTTATCCGAAAATTAGACAGCTGTTTTAATGAGATTTGGCGGATATATTGCCTTGGGAAGTGCCTTACTACATACCAAAATTCAACTTTCTAAGTTCATCGAAAATTGAGTTATCCAAGTTTGAAGCATTTAATAAAAATTCACTATCATAACGCACTTGATGCGTCCAGAACTTTTTATCATTTTATTGACTTTGATATATGTCAAATTTTAACATATTTATATAAACCATGAGTTTTTTATTTGATGGTCGATATCTGCCCCTTTGATCACCCCATGTTAAATATTTCGATGTTACAATAATCAAGATAAGATTACGTGTGTTCAGATATTAGTCAGATTACCTTCTGCCAATCATTTGTCCTAAAATTTTACATTTGTTCTTTAAACTACTACATATTAACATCTTATTACTAAAGAAACTGTGACTTACATAAAGACTTCTTGAACCTATTTTATTTCATTTTTGGTATCTGGCTCTGTCTTTTTATCACCTTTAGTTAGTCCTTACACCTTACACGGTTATATTATCACTTGGTAGGAAAGTTGTGGCAGTTTTTATGATTCCACATATTTTTACCTGTCGTATATAGTCTGTTTTGTCTTTTCGGGTTTGGGTTTCACTACACATAGGCCTTATACTATATATACACACACAGTTGTTGACAAACATCCACTTAATTGCCCCTTTTACCGGTATATTTGTGAATTTTATTTGAGTCTGTACCTTCAAACCCCTTTTCTTGTTTGACTTTTGCAAAATTATGGTTTATATTTTAATTTAAAATAACATAAAAAAACTATCTCTTCAGGTTCGATAATTTCCCTGTTTATAGATTGGCCTGAGTACATGATATATGTATAAAGTTTCCACACGTAATGGCTGATCTATTAATTAATATCATTTTTATCTCTCCTTACCTGCATCGTATTCGCCAATAGCAAGGTTTTTTTATAGTCATGGTGTTTGACTTTCTTTAGTGGTGTAATGTTTTTATTTATGCTTTATTTTGAGAATTATATGTGTGAAATTAACCCTGCTCCCGTATATAACATCTCAAATTCCCCAATAACAAAATTTCAAATTTTAGAAGCTCTTCTCATAATTTTTTATTTTTTTATTCTTCGTTTCAATTAATTTTAAAACATTTAGTTTATTTTATATAGTTTCCCAATAAATGTAGTTTTTGGGCGGTTTTCAAATTTTTGAGTTTTACATATATTTATAAAATTCTAGTTGCATAATCCTGTTGTTAATATTCTTTTTTTTTCGAGTTTGTTAAATATTCCAGGACTTTATGAATATTGCATTTCAAGATACACTCGACCGAAACCTGTCTGATAAAATTATCCTTCTCACCTTCCTTCCACTCGACTGCTGTGGAAAATTCATGCTGTCACCGGATTTGTTTTTGTTTGTGGATAAACCAGTCCTGTTGGACTTCTTCTGATGCAAACGATAATATTTGCACAGGATTACATCTGATGTGGACGATACCATTGCTACAGCATTTTATTAGCTGGTGACATTCTCCACTTTACTTCAGTTCCTGGTTGCAGTATTTTTCCGGCTCTTTAAGTGTTTAATTTTTAGTGCATTTATGGCGTACTAATTGTACAAGTGATTTTAAGTTATTCTGTTTATTGTGCATTTCAACCCCGTCAGTGGTTATTGTTTGTTTATATGGCCTGTCTTTAGTGCTTGTTCGTGTTTAGTGAACAGTGCATCGTTCCGTCTACAAGATTCAACCACATATGTCATATTCGTTTGAATATTAACCAACGTAGTGATCATGTTAATGTTGTTTACTGATAACAATTGACTTGCATGTACGTAATGATCACTGTCAATGTTATTCTACTAATAACAACTGACTTGCATGTAAATAATGATCCATGTCAATATCATTTGCATATAATTATTGACTCGCTTGATGCATGCGTTTAGTTTATATTTTATACCTGTTTGTTTAAGTCTTCTCGATTCCTACATGCTCTCTTCTGGTTTTGTCATCTTGTGGCTCCCATATGGTACAAGCCTTTTATATTATTTTCTATCCGTGGCGTTTCTTTGTTTCTTTACTACATGGATTGTTTTCTGTGTCAATCCAAACTCAGTTTTATGTTCTCGTGTATCGTGTATCACCCAATTTATCAACACACGTTCGTATTTACTCCACTTTTCTTGCCATATTTTTATCAACCTATTTCTTCTAAGTCCCCACTTTTATTATTGTTTCATATTACTATATATTTGCTTCATCTGAACCTTTTGTGGTTGTACGACCTTTTTTTTTATACATCTCTATCCTATTCACTTCTTGTGGCACTTCCCCCTTGCCTTTTTCTCCATCATTTGGCAATCCCGAGTTTTCATATCTTCTGCTTCTTCTTCTTTTCGGTATGTTGTTTTATTTTTCTTCTTGATTAGTCTGGTATCTATTTATTTCCCTTATTTTCCCGAAGCATTTAATTAACTTCATTTCATTAACTTCATTGTTCACATTGTTCACATTTCTAGTTAATAGATGGTTTTTCTTCTTCACGACTCGTCTCATTCTCGTACACTTTCATTTATTTTATTTTTATTACTTCATTTTGCTTCAATACAACTTATCACATATTTTTCTCGCAAATACTGTGCACATTATTATCAATATTCATTTTTATTTCTTCAATATTTCCACCATGGGCTTAATTATATATTGGTTTCGCTTCACCATCGACTAGTTCTCTTCATATTCTTCCCCATCATATTTTTAACTTTTCCTATAAATTTTTCGATTCAGTATTTAATCGTTTCCACTACTTGCTTGTTTACCATACTAACTATTCTATCACTTTTAAAACTTTACACAACCATCTTTATATAATTTCTACTTTCTACGTTATACTTTTCCTCGGTTTGCCAGCAATTTTGTTTTTGGATATTATTGTTTTGTTGCAGTCTAGATGTTCTTCTTTTCTAACCAAATCTCTTAATTCTTAGCACTGCTCCTTGATCTTACCCCTGTGTTGCTACCTAGCTTTTGGTGCTCATCTTCTCTATCCTGCTCTTTTGATTCTTAGACTGGGGTTTCCTGCGCTATTTGGATTCAAGATATTTTTATTTCTTGTCCAACTTGCTTTTATCTACAAAATATTTCTTCTTTCGTACGATTATTTATTTCATATTTGGTTTATTTTGTCTTACTTAACCTTTTTTTTTACTTTATTGTGTGGTATATTTTTCCTTTTTTCTAACCTTTCGTTAATCATGTTCCGTTTTAAATATTTGCTTTTTTGGTTTAACTTTTCTTCTTTTATCGTTCTTGTATTTAAAATTCGTGCTTGCTACTCTTTTTCAAATTTATAGACATCTGCCACATTAAATATGCCTCTGACATGTCATGTTGGACATCTTTGACTTGACAGCTATTTATCAGATTTTCATGTATTATTTCGTAGGGTCCTTCAAATTTTGGTTGGAGTTTCGCACATTTCTCCAATTCTCTACTTCCAGCTTTGTGTGCCCTTACATACAAAAGATCTACTTTCTTGAACTTTACCCTTTTTCTCATTTTCGTTCTTTGTCGACTCAGGTATTTTTCTGTCTTTCTCCTGATTCTCTTTCTCACATTCTCAATCACTCTCTCATACGTCAATTTTTCATATATTATCCATCTTCTTTCGGGCTTTCTTCCAGTCATTACATACATATGTGTCTCTTCCGTATTTAAATTATGACCTTCATTGAATATTCTCTCTACATTCATTATCTGACTTTACCATTCTCTCTGGTCGTCATTTATTAGCATTCTCAAATAGTTAATAACCTCTTGGATATATCACTCAGCTGGGTTACTATTAGGATGTCTGATACTTGTGTATTGTATTTCAATATCTTTCATTTCACAAAACTATCGTATCGTTTCGTTGGAAGTACCTGGCGTTGTCAAGTAAAATTGTTTTTGGTTTTCCTATGTGTCGTAGCAATTTCATTGTGACTTGTTTATTAGTTCGTTTTGTGGGGTATAATTTTATATATTTTGAGAAGGCACCTACCATGACCATTATGTGTTTGCTTGGTTTCCTACTGTGTACTAACTCACTAATGAAATCGATGGCTGCTATCACTAAGCATTCGTTGGCCGTTGTTGTTCTGGGTATTCCTACATTATGTCGATTCTTGTGTTTGTTCATCTGGCATGTTTTACAATTTCTTAAAGTTTCCTTGATCAACGTTAGGTCTCGTTTTGTAATATAGTTTTGTCTGAGTACCAACCATACCTTTCGTATCCGTATATGACCATTCGCCTCATGTATACTTTTACTGATTTCTTTCGCCAATTCATTCGTTATGACATATACTTCACAGCCATTCACTGTTTTAACAAGCATATTCTCATTCTCTTTTGCTCCACGTTTCTTTTTTTCACCTAACATTCTCTGGTCTCTTTCAATCATCTCTTTCGAAAATAGGTCTTGAGATGAAGAGTTCTGGGACAACCACCCACCGCTCGGTCACTGCGCATGCGCGCAGTGACGTCACAGTGACGTAACAATGTGACGGTTGGTTAGAGGACTATTAGGGGTATAACCTGATATGACGTCATCCAAGATGGCGTCCAAGATGGCAGCCGTTACGCGTAAATTCAAAAATTTTAAATTCTAAACGACAGGTAGCACCACCTGTTTTAGTTTTTGGTTTAGACCCTATGTGTGAGGTGTCATTTTACTCGTCTCGACGAGTAGAATTCAAAAATAAGATGTGCGCATGCGTAAACCCAAGTTTCTTACTTTTTGGTCTAAACCCTATGTGTGGGATGACATTTTACTCGGCTCAGTAAGCGGAATTTAAAAAAATACGTAAAAGCAGTTGAAATTAAGAATATGCGGCAACCAGGCATGTTGAGTATACCACACACATGTGGCAACAAGGCAGCGGCTGCGGCGGTGGTAAGAGCTTTACACAAAAATCCTAAAATTATGCGAGTGCCAGACATGTTGAGTATACCTAACATATGGCAACATGGTGACAACCTTCAACCAACAGCTGCAAATTGAGAGCGACCTCGACAACAATCTGAATTTTGATTCATGCGACAGGAAATGAGTCATGTGTTTTCAAATACAAATATATGTGACCTACAAAAATACAAACAGCGATGACGGTTAAATGGGCTTTAATAATAATGCAAATGTGGGGGTATAAGCATATAAAACATCGAATGGCAAGCAAGTACATCAGTCTTTGTCTGCAATCTACTCACAATAGTTATATATTAGTGTACTTGTTCTGTTCAACATGTATGGTATCAATGTTAACGATGGACCTGAAGTCTTCAGACCTATTAATAACGATGTTTGTGTAGATAGTTAGTGGGGTCCAATTTATGCAGCTCTATGCCAGAATATTAATGAGATTAAGCAAGAAAGTAGAATGCTGCAGGAAACGAGGTATGTTGTTAATCCATCTCTAAGTGTTGCAATTGGTCACCTCAAATTATATTTCTGTGTTTATAGCAACTGGTTTTCTTATATGTGTTACCATATCTATGTTTATGTACCTTTGTTTTAAATATAGTACAACACTTAAGGATATGTATCGTAAACATGTTTGTTAATATATATATATATATATATATATATATATATATATATATATATATATATATATATATATATATATAAACTAAACACGCGTGTTTTATTCATTAGTTAAGCACCTATAGTTAAGATGAGATACTTTGAATCATGCTCGACACAAGTGAAAAGGGGTGCATTTTCTGGTCATTTGTGCAGTGAAGCCCACAAATTAAAAGTATGTGAACCATGGCAAGTTGAAGAAGTGCATATGTTGACTCGAGCTTTTAAAAATAGAATGGCCACTTATCGTATATACAAAAAAGTATTAATATTAAACAGTTTATGGAAACAATAAGACATAAAGTGTTTCATCTGATTGAAGCTGTTTTAGCTAAACATAATCAAATTAAAATGAATCTAGAATTGTTTGGTTTGTATGTGCTCTAGAGTCAAAATACAAAATAAAGGAAATCATTCAATACTAAAAACAAAAATGTTACAGTTTCAACTAATTTTGAAAATATATTTACGGAATTCGTCGATGAGATTTACACAAAAGCGTTAGAGTTTGCAGAAGTCGAAAGTAGATGGATGTTGGAGCGACTAATGTGGTTGGAAATAAATATTAATAAATACAGTTTTAAGGCGTAGAGTGGTTTTAACATCTGTAACTTGTCGTACACACACTCTTAAGCTCATTCAAAATTTAGTTGTCTTAGAAGCAAGACGTGCTTCAGTCTGCTCTTGAGTATCTAAGTGTTTAGTAATGTGTTTAAAATGGCTACATTAAGTGATGTGTGCTACCAGCAAATTAAAGACAACTTCTGGTATGGTTTATTTGGAGACTTTCAATTAATTATTGACAAGAACACTGGTTATTTCAATGCGACAGAATTGTGTAAAAATGGTGAGAAAAAGGTATCATTGGCTGGAAAATAAGAAAACTAAAGAGTTAACTGCCTATTACAACAGCAAGCTCCAGTCACATTTAGAGTCACATCTAGGGGGCCGGAATACCGGCTCCCTAGATGTGGCGGAAGCAACATCTCAATTAACACCAACAACTTCCACATACTTGGTGGACTTTGGTGAAACACAAGCTGCAAACAACTTGATATCTGGTACATATGTTTGCAAAGATTTGATATTAAATTTGGCCTGTTGAATATCCAATCGTTTATATAAAAAGTGCAACCAAATTATTTTTCGTAGGCGAATTTAATCAAAAATACAAGGACAACATTAAAGAGATAGAAGTGAAATTAATGGAGATAGAATATGAAGTGCAGCATATGCGAAAAACAACTGCTAAAGTCACAGAACATCTTGAAGACATATCTCGAAAACCAAGCAACCCTGGAAAACTTTGTGTTTTGGTTTACTTTCAAGAAATGAGCAACATGCTGTCTACCTATATCATGCTGTATGAACTCAGAAGAAAAGTTTTAGAAGAGCTGTCAGGAACTTTAAAAATAAACATCCTGATTCCGAAGTGGTTCTAAACATGTTGTATGATCCAAATTCTATAAACCTCTTTAATAGAATACAGACCGAAGTAAAATACATTAAGAAGAATAGAAACAATCTACAGATAGCAGATGTGCCGCAGGAGAAGTTTATTCAAGATATTATTGATTTACGTCATAATTTTTAATTGTTTACTAAATTAATAATATATATATATATATATATATATATATATATATATATATATATATATATATATATGTAACCACAGGGAGAAATAAAACAGACTAATTTTAACAACGACTTTTATTTTGTTCTAAGTACACTAATACATTAAATATATACAACTTACAGATTGATATAATTTAAAGTCGTGTTTATATGAGATCTGTATTAAAGGACTTAAAATTTGTTTAAGTGACAGTTAGTGTTGAGATTGGTACTGTTTGCGTAAGTAAATGCCCTTGTTGTAAGCATACATTTTTTTGAAAATCCAAGATACTATTACGCCGGAATACAAGCAACTATAATAGTGTATATTTCGAAACATTTTCTGTTAAATATTTAGCAGGAAAATATAGGTTTATCAATACGATAAATTTTGTTTCTGGTAAGTCTGTTTATAAATAAAAGACGTTATTTGATGGGATTTCTTCCTAATAAAATAAATTAAATATAGAATGAAGGATACTAATGTTCAAATTTCAAATAATGAGTTGCTGGCTGAGGCAAAGAAGCTGATATCACATCTGGAGATAACGCTGACAAATAAAATAGATGAATCTAATGCAAGAGTAAATTCTTTGGAAAGAGATAATCTGTTATTAAAATCAAGAGTAGAGTTTCTGGGAAAAAACTGAAGAAAAACAACGTTATTATTTTTGGTATCAACGAGGTTGAGTATGAAAAGGGAAAATTATTAGATTTTGTCGTTAACAAATTTAAAAAGTCTGTTGAGGTCGATATCAACCCTGAGACTATTAGCGACGTATACACTGTGGGTAAAAAAACATAAATCAGACCGATAGTGGTTGAGTTCAACTCACACTTTGCGAAGAAAGCAGTGCTTAATAACTGCGGTAAGTTGAGGGGTACAAACATCGTAATAAAGAACGACTGTACTAAAAGCGAGCAGGAGGCACAGAAAAGATTGCGCAAGCATCTCAGACTGGCCAGGGAAAGGAAATACGATGCATATATAAAGCGAGGTGAACTGCATATTAATGACGCAATATATAGACCAGGCGATTTGGAGGATATAGGCGATACTTTATTTGAGGCCGATGCTGATTTAGGGGTTACACAGACAAATTCAAATAGTGCACCGCCAACACCAGACCTCACCAACGCTAATTATTGCGAGAAACTATTTGACGGTTCCCGACCTAATACACCGGGAACTACGAGTGCACAAGCTCATCGAAAGAATCTAAGAAGTACCTGGACAAGTTCAAATCTGGCAAGACACCCTGGTAAAAGAATGGCGAAATAGCTTGAAGCATCTAGTGTGAATGTTGGACTTTAATGTGTTTATGTTTTGAGACAATATTTGGATTTTATTTTAGTATAACTCTGATTATTTATAGTTTTGATTGTACACTTTTTGTTGTTGATTTATTCTTTAGTCTTTTGCATTGTATTTAGTTATAGTCGATTATGCATTTTATTTAAACAGTTTTATAATTATTTATTCATAGTTTAAGAAACTCAATGATTAAATTTAATTTAAGTTAAAAAACAACAGACATTTATCTATTTAGTATTGTAAAATATGTATCCTTGGTAGTTATCCTGCTGCTTTAGTTTGCGCAGGTATTTTTTATATTTTGTTTTTCTTTTTGTTGTGGTGCGATTTAGTCATTTTTGTTGGGTGTATCTATATACGCACTGTGAGCCTGATTGGTGTACATGGAGGTGCCAGGGTGTGTGTGTGCGTGTGTGTGTGTGTGTGTCTGTGAAAGTGTGGATGTATCTAGCTTTTTGCAAGGTTAATTTTATTTTGCTAGGACTTTAGATTTTACTGTGTGGGTCTTATAGCGTCTTGTAATATCCATATTGTGGCGGTATTTTAACGTATACTTTTGGATGCAAGGTATTGTTCACTCAATAAAACTGATAAAAAAAAATAGAATTTAACTGGTTAAATAGAATTTATCTGGTACTCATCATTTGCGACCATTGATTGATATGGATAGTTACGTAAGGGATTTTCAGGTGGAAGATGTTAAGACAGTAGTAGTGCAGCACATAAATGAGGCAAAGAAGTATTTTAATCAACTGAACGGAGGGAAGGAGTTCTATGTGATTCATGTCAATATTAGAAGTATTGCAAAGAATAAGGATGAATTGGAAGTTTTGTTGGCATCAATTGAGTATGATTTTGATGTGGTGGTTCTAACAGAAACCCTCAGGATTTATGATGTGACCCTGTTCAAGATGCCTTCGTATAACGTTTATAACAATGGTGGAGACTTGAATAGAAATGATGGTGTGGTGGTGTATGTGAGGGATAATTTGTAGACTGATCATCAGATTGTTGACTTGGGAGTAACGAAGATCTTGAAATTGAGTATAAAATATGGAAATAGATGCATTCAAGTTGTGGCTGCGTATAGATCGCCATCAACGTGTGTTCAAACTTTTAATGCCAATCTGTACAGCTTTCTGGCGAGCCAGAGAGGTAAAAATGACCTAGAATTTATAGTGGGTGATATAAACTTGAACATTCTACAACAGGATAATGAGTGTGTTGATGAGTATCTAAACATATTGAGTGAATTTGGGTATAGATCTGCTATAAATGACTATACTAGAATAGACGAGACTAGTAAGACCAGCATAGATCATATTTTTGTTGCTTCTTCCCTCCGGTATGCCCCACTAACATCATTGATATTACAATACGATATTACAGATCATTTTCCTGTGTTGGTGAAGTTCGATTTACTGGACGGGTCGCCCAGAAACCATAAATTGGCGATTGATTCCAGAACATTCATAGATTACCTAGGACTGAATGGTGATTTGGAGGAGGAATCCTGGATATCAGTATATGGGAAAAGTAGCATAGACGCTGCTTTTGACTTCTTTATAGGGCAAATAGAATATTACAGGAAAAAGAATACTAGAGTTGTGAAGGTCCCACATTCAAAACGGAAGAGAAATCCGTGGATTACGAATGGCATAATAAATAGGGATAGCGTGGTTGAACCCAGCAATCAGGCAAAGGCTGAAACGTATAAGAGATTTAGAAATAAACTAAATTCAGTCATAAACAGAGCAAAGAACGACTACTACTGTAGCAAAATACAGGACGGCAGCAGCGGCTCAATTCATATGTGGAAGTGCATAAATGACATAAAGGGGAAAAGGGAACCCAGATTTGAAGTGACGGAGATGGAAACAGAGGCTGGTAATTTGGCAATGGGAGATACGGAGATCTCGGAAGCTTTTTGTGCCTATTTTACATCTCTGGGTGAGAGGTTAGCAAACGATATCACTATACAAAATCGGAGATCTCTTCGGCGGAGACAAAATAGCTCTACACTGTATCTAGAGCCGACTTCTGAGGACGAAGTAGAGAAAATAATCTCAAATATAAAAGTGCGTAAGGCACCTCGGTCAGACGGAATACAGGCGCGCATGCTGCGGCAAATCAGCAAGAATATAGTGCATCCATTAACCTACCTTCTAAATGCTTGCATGGGGCAGGGTTTCTTTCCAACAGCATTAAAGAGAAGTATAATTAAACCCCTGCATAAAGCCGGTGACAGGTCAAAGCTTTGTAATTATCGGCCAATCTCGCTTATGTCAAACTTTGCTAAAATATTTGAGAAAATATTGAAAATCAGATTCGTAGCCTTTGCAGAAAAATATCATCTACTTCCGGAAAAGCAGTATGGGTTTAGAGAAAATAGGTCAACACAGGACGCCATTGCCAATTTGATTGGACACATATATGGTAAAATAGATTTGGGAGTTCCAGTGGCGTGTGTGTTTGTGAACCTGATCAAGGCTTTTGATACTGTTTGTCACGATGAATTACTGAATGATATGTGGAGATTGGGCTTCAGGGGACAAGTTCATACTTTGATGAAAAGCTACCTGACTGGAAGACTGCATAGTGTGGCTGTAGGCGAGGTCATGAGTCAGCCTAGGGAGGTTAGGTATGGTGTTCCGCAGGGAACGGTCTTGGGTCCCATTCTTTTCAACTTGTACATGAGTGATCTTTTGATATAGAAACGAGGGAGAAAATCATTAGCTACGCAGATGACAGAAAGATTTTAAGAAAATAATGTATTATTGCGATGAAAAGAAATTGACAATAAATTTTGAGAAAACCAGAATTATGTTTTTCAGGCACTTTGAAAAATACGGACCAAATTATGATGGGATAGTAGTGGAAACACAAGACCAGGTTATAGAAATAAAGGCGACAGATTCGGTGAAATACTTGGGAATAGAGATAGACTCTGGTTTGAGGTGGAACAGACATACAGAGACGCTGAAGAAAAAACTCAGATCGCTAATACTAACATTTAAATTTTTCAGAGATTTTGTTAGCAGGCGACAATTATTGATTATGTATGACGCATTGGTTCAGCCCCTGTTAGCATACGGAATAATAGCCTGAGGTGGAGTTACGAAAAATTATTACACACAGCTAGAGATAGTTCAGAAGTGGCTGATAAAGGTAATCTTTAACAGGGAAATAACCTATCCTACAGATCTTCTTTTTAATGAGTCTGGGATTTTTGATTGTCGACAACTCTTTGTGAAGTGTTTGCTGCTGTTTTGCTCAAAATGTTCTTATTTGTTGCCTCCCATAAACCACGAATACGCAACAGGAAGTAGAGATGAAAGCGCATATGTACCCAAATGTGCAAAGACAATAGGCCAGCGCAGTTTTGCTTATCTGGGTCCCAAGATATTTAACGAGGTGCCCAGAACGGACAAATATGTCAAGGGCTTCGTTTGCTAAAAGATTGGCGAGTTGGATTGGGGAATGCCCAGATTGAAAGCACATCAAATGGTGGATTTGAAAAACTGGTACAACACAGAGTGACCAACAGTGACTGTTCAACGGCCTGCCACTGCATTTGTTGGAGAATGTTTGCCGTTTTCACTTGCTTGGGTAGTAGCTCAATATACAGACAGCATTTCGCTGTAGGTGAAAAGAGGTGTGTGTGTGTGTGTGTGAGCGCGTGTGCGTATATGCGATGTGGGGGTGCAGGTGCGTAAGCGCAGATAGGTGTACATGTGGACATGCGCCTGAGAGGAAAGATAGAGGTCTGTAAAGTATGGGTAGGTAAGCACAGATGTGTGAGCGCGAGTGTTTGTGTGTGTGTGTGTGCTTGTGTGTGTGTATGCATGTGTATGTATGTATTGTGATATGATGTAGCAATGGTTTATTTATGGTCTTGTAATATTCAGATACTGTCAGCCCACGCACAAGTATAAAAATACTTTTGTGGGAGGATGTGTGTTTATTGGATTGTTGATTATTTTATTAACTGCGCATTATTTGTAATCTGATTTATTGTAATTATTGTCCAATAAACTGTTATTATTATTATTATTATTGTATTATATAAATAAGCTTATTTAACATCATCTGAATTTATCCAAGAATTATGAGATTTATGAAAGCCCCACCATTTTACATAGTTTCTTGTCTTTCTTCCTCAAGATGCGTTCAACCAGATAGATGTCTGTTTGTTTGGTCTTTTGTAGTTCTTCCTCGTAAAACCCTCCACTGATTGGTTTTTCCTGTATGTCTTCAAGAAAGTATGTTACTGGAGTTGTGAAATGGACACTAACAATCTTGAATAACTCTGTTGACCAGCGAGGTGTATATCCCTTTTCAAATTGAGCTTTTGCTTTACTTATGCATACAACATCACCCACTTTGAATTTATTCTGATCAAACACTTCAATATTTGAATAGACTTGTTTACGAATAGCTTCTTCATTTTTCTTATTAACGTCTTTAGGCTTTACACCAGTGGTTCGATGAATGGTTGAGTTGTAAGCATCTGTGACATCAGGCAGTGTATTTAACCAGTTGTAGGAACCAAACAAGTTAAAGTTTTTATATATCTTCTCCTTTAAGGTACGTATGACTCTTTCCAATATTGCAGCCTTCTTCACGCTATAAGTGCTGTAGTGATTGATGTTGTATTTTTTTCATTAAGGCGTTAAATTTGGAGCTGTAAAACTCCTTACCAAGATCAGACTGGATGTTGGTAGCAGCTGTACTATTAGCTAAAATATCAGTCATACCTTTAGTCACCTCTTCAGCATTTTTAGATTTAAGTCGACTAGTCGACACATACTTTGATAAACAATTGACAACCACTAAAACGTACTTGGAACCAGAGTTTTCGCGATTATAGTCTGCAAACTCAGCCAAATCAATCTGCCACAAATCATTCAAACCTCTAATTATGGTACGCCTACGTTGTAAAGTTCATTCTTGCTGGTGTGCACAACTCATTTATTACTTGTTTTTTAGCAGCAGATGATTCAACTGTTTTGCATTTCAACGTAATAATGGATTTAAAGGTATCCACTTGTCATGCAAATATTTTAGTTTACCGTCTATTTCGCCCAGCTTCTTCTTCAGCTTGTTATTCTTTGACACATCAATGCCTTTTAAAACTAGAGCAATCATGTTCTTGGTTTAATTTTTCAATTTATTTTCAAATTCGTTTTTTAAATCTTCCAACTCTGGTTTGTGTACAGCTTCAAGTATTATGGCAATGATTCTTTGTGTTACCTCACCTTTGTTCTTCTGATAGTCATCTATCCATACATCAACAAATTTTTAGTTACACCATCTGTTGTATCGACTGGATCAGGGATGTTACACGTTCTATGGCTTTGCGAATCAAAACCACCACTAGTAGTTCTTGGGAAAATCTCTTTTTCAATAATTTTAAACTTAAAACCTTTATTGGACTGGGAACGTCGGAACTTATCGATAGATATTTTTATACTAAGCAATAGGTAGTTATGTATGATATTTATGTAGGTTTGCTAAGCAATAACACTGACTTCCTTTAATTATTCAATGATTGATTGAATTTCATTGTTATGAGCATTATTACCAGCAACTTGAGAAGCCACTAAAAGTCTGAGTATCAACCAGCTCATTTATGTCATCCCAATACACATATTCCATTTGTGTGTTATTTTTTATCATATAGTTGTTAGTGTTGTTGCTTACATTCTGAGCTTTAGGTTCAGCCTTCTGTTAAGATGTGTGAGGATCCTCGCCCCCGTGGATTTATAATTGGTTTTATTAGAGTCAGGTACTTTTCTAAGGTACAACCTTTGGTTCGTGCATTGGGATCGTAGTTAATTTAATGAACACTAGTTGATTCCAGAATATCTTTATAGTGTTGAAAATCGTCATAAGTATACGCCTTAGGTCTTTTCATAAATATCAATTCTAGCAGACCTTGTGTTTGCGGATATCTCATTTGACCCAGTTGAATGTCATCATCAGTAAAGTGTTTGTTGCAAAGACTCCACCTACCAGTATCTTTAGCCTAGCGAACACCATATGTTCGATCAGTGGTAGCAAGTCTCGGTGGTTCAGTAAAATACTTGTGTACATAATATGGAACTCGTTCAGTCGTTCAGGATATTGCTCCAAAAATTCTTGATATGCTGGTGTGGCTGTGATAGCTCATCAAATGTTAGGATACCCTCATTGGAACTTGTCTCCACATTTGGTTCGGCTTAAAAAAATTCATGGTCTTCAAAGAACTCCACTTTGGGTTTCTTTTCTGGTATATCATCAACAGCTTCTTCTTTGATTTGTTCAGCTGTCGCCTGTAGTTTAGGTGTTGATGTGTTTTTAGATATTTCAGTTAGTGGATCAACAATTGGTTTATATAAACATTGCAGAACGTCATCATTCTCAGCTCTGCCAAGCTTAAGCATTAAATGTTTTTTCGAATGTTTTCAGCAAGTTGTAAAATCTTTTTCTTAATTTTTCTCTCTTGCTTACCCATAATCTCCATCTTGCTAAAGTTATTTGTTTCAAACAACCAGTTGACCTGATATAAATCACTTGTTAGTTGGTCGTACTAAGAGATACAAACTGTTTGGTGGTTTGAGGTGTACTAGCTTTGAATTGGTTGTATGTCTACCTATCTAGTGTTAGGAATCTATCACGACAGCTGGTAGACAGCTTCCTGTTAAAGATCTGTCTGTCCTGTCAGACAGCTGTCTGTCAAGCTGGACAGCTGTCTAACAGCTGTCTGCCCTGTCAGACAGATTGGCAACATATATTTTTAAATTGTTTTAAGTCCATATCAGTGGTTACATGATCGTTGTAGATATGTTTTAAATTGGTTTCATCTTGTTTGAAGAGAATCCAAACGTTAGCGTTATCACGAATCAGATGTTTGGATATTAGAGTATATGTTTGACAGAGGTAGAATGAATCAATATTCTTATGTCTTCCCATACTAAAGTATACTCTCATTTTATCTTGGTTGTCACAAGCTACATCATCAAATATAAACACAGAGTTATTCAAGGCATCTGCTGGATCTAATATTTCATCGTTTTCACTATATGCATAGTAATCAACGTATTTTGTAGTATCCAACACTTTTTGTAACATCTTGTATTTGGGCTGGCACACAGACTTTGAATACAAATACACGTTATTAAAACTTTTAACCATTCGGGTGAAACAATAAACACAGCATAACATTTGTTTTACCACATCCGCTCGGAACGCATATGATACATCTAACTGTGTTTGGTAAGAGAGGACCATGCCGTCGTTGTTCTGATGATGTATCAATAACATCGTCTATATTTGTAATAGGTAAGACATAAGCGTGTTTGATGGTACGCACCTTGACTTAAACTAAACTATATTTTTCGGTAAGTATATATATATATATATATATATATATATATATATATATATATATATATATATATATATATATATATATATATATATAGGCAGATGCAAGTGAGTCGTACAGTCAGTATCAATGTTGGTGTCACAGGGTGAAGGTCTTGTGAACACAGCTATTAACAAGCTACCTGTTGAGTTACACATACCTGGTTATCAGTTTTATGGTCCGGGCAGTAAACTTAAAGAACGTCTTGCTAGAAGCGATCATCAATTCTTTAGATCATGCTTATCGAGGCCACGACATAGCTTACTCTCAATCAAAAGAGTTAAGGAATAGGCATCAAGCCGACGAAGTGTTGGAAAACTGATCGTGGGAGAGAGTCAAGTCAAAGGAAACAAGTTTTGGCGAAAAGTTAGCCGCTTAGAACGTTACAAACACCATGAAAGTTAAAAGAGAGCTTCGTATGAGTCTTGATGTAATCAACTCAAAACCGAAGAAAAAAGTTCCCTTTAAAAACATTCTTAGTCTGATTGGAGAAATTATAAAAGACAGAAACCTGGTTCCATCGAAGAATGCTGTGTTTTATATCGCTCATGCAATTGTTAAACAGATTTGTGGGCGTAAGAATGTGCTGAACCCTCGAGTTATTCCAATACCTAAAAGCGGAGGCTTCCTTCCACTAGTACATCTGATATTTGGTGGTCTATCAGCTCTTGGTGCTCTGGGTGGAGGTGCTGCTGGTATTGATAAGGCAGTTAACGACGCAAAAGCAGCCAAGCACAAACTGGAGGAAGAAGAACGCCACAACAAAACAATGGAAGCTATCGCAATGGGTGAGAGAGGCAGCGGCTTGAAATTAAAACCAAAATGCAAGAGACTCGGCAAAGGTCTGTATCTGAAGAAACAACGCAGCGGCTATGGGTTGTATCTGCAAAAGCCAAAAAACGAATAAGACCTCTAACAAATGTTGATTTCGTGAAATTTGCTGGTAAAATGAAAATCCCATATTTCAGAGGTGTATACATGCGAGATGCTCTGCCATCAAATGGTCCACGTAAGAATGAATCGTTTATCATGAATTTACAAACAAACAAGGAGTCTGGCAGTCATTGGGTTGCAGTGAGGAAACGTGGTAACATAGGCGAGTAGTTTGACTCATATGGAAACTTAAAGCCGCCAGTCGAGTTGCACGGTTACCTTAAAGACTG
The DNA here is from genome assembly GCA_964006375.1 of Tillus elongatus. NCBI lineage: Eukaryota > Metazoa > Arthropoda > Insecta > Coleoptera > Cleridae > Tillus > Tillus elongatus. The sequence continues at coordinate 123,859,311 of OZ023263.1, read as the reverse complement.
TTCTATATTGTATAATCATGATGTATATCAAACATATAATACTTATAATTGTGGTCACTCATGTTTAAAAAAAAAATAATAAAAGACTGAAACAGTAGCTTCTGTGTATCAGTCATGTGGCAAACCTTTGTGTTGAAAGACCGCTGTCCAGACCCATCTGTCAACAGACTATTATCCACCAATTGAATCGGATCCAGATGGCATTTGTGCTGTTGCTTTGATAGGCTTTCACGCATACAACATACCTTACATATATAAACGTAAAAAAAAATTATGTAAAAGAAGGAGCTGCCTGAAGAACCATTACGATACCCACTGGTGCATAAGAAATAACACATTTGGAAAACTTGCTTCAAAATGAACTTGTTGGTGCTACAGCAACACGTGAACAAAAGCAGCTAGCTTTGATTCTGAGACCTAATCCGAACACCATTAGATGTGAAATAAAGTGTTTCACAAGTATTAGTTTTGAAGCTGAAAATTCGATTGGGCGAATGCTAGGATTTTTAAAACAAGTTCTTCAACCAGGTGTCTTCTATGAATCCGATTTACCTGTTGAAATAGTGGATGTTAAACAGATTCGTATAGAAACTAATATTGTGTCTGATTCCTACTATAACGGAAAACCTGCACATACGTTATATGAGTTTGCACCGATGGTTGCAATCGACATCGAATAGGTTATGCAATCGACATCGAACCTAAGAATCTAATTTATTTACCAGTGAACAAGCAAGAGATTTCAAATATAAGCATCGACATCGTGGACGAAGATTCAGTTCATGTAAACTTTCAAGGTGAAGAGGTGTCTATTCGTCTGAATCTTCAAAAGATTGCTTAGAATGCTAGTCTTTAAGGATATAAAAGCAAGTGAATCCACGAAAACAAATTTAGTACAGTCAGCCGCTTTGAAGCGTACACTTCGTTCCGATAATATTGAGTTCCTTAAAAATCTTGGTTATCATGTGATCAAAACTCGAAATATTCGAAGACTCCCAGTTTGACGATTTAATTGATCGATAAAAGCTTCGGTCTTACTATTCGTCAACTAAATCGTTTGGTAACAGTGATGAAGTCGAATTAAACATCAATCAGCAAGATGCATTTGTATGCCTAGCAGAGTCAGCTCTAATAATCGAAGGTGCTCAGGAACCTCTAGTAGTACAAAATGCTGATGGTGAGTGTTATGTGTCAAATAATGGAGGAGTAGCTCTGTTTGAAACAATGACCTATGAATTAAATAACAAGGAAGTGGAACGAGTACGAAACCCATACATCACAACAACCATCAAAAGCCTGCTTTCGTTTAGTAAGAATGAAGCCAAATCTCTTAGCAACGCTGGGCTGATTGTATCGTCGCATCATATCACCTTAAACGACATCAATTTTCATATGCTCCTGCCTCTTTGCTTCCTCTTCAGTTTCTTCCATCACTTTAAAGGAGTTCTCTGCGGTAAACATACTTTCCGATTTACCAGAGCTCGAAATGATGCCAACAGATATTACAGTACTGGTACAGCAAGATCGAAAATTACTGTTACCAACATGTTTTTAAAAGCAAAACATGTATTTCCATACGATAAAATGAAGTTGGAACTGATGGATAAAATTGCAAAAGACACATCTATATTTCTCGCATATCGCAAATAGAACATATATGAGCTACGATCGCTTAGATATATTAAATAAAGAAGTGTGGTCTGTTAAAACTGCAACAAACTTATAAAGACCTAGATATGTGATTATAGCATTTCAAGCCGATCGAAGGGACAACGTAAGCAAGAAAGGTGACGTTTTCGATAATATTGGCATGGTGAATCTGCAAGTGTTTCCAAATTCGGAATGCTACCCTTATGAATCTACGAATATGGTTTCTAAAAATATAAATATGCTGAAGCCTACCAGATGTACACAGATTTTCAAAAAAGTTTTTGTTGTAAAAATATGTCGGAGCCTCTTCTAATTATGATCAGTTAAAAGACCGGGCTCTACTTGTAATCGACTGTCAGCATTAGAGCAAGTCAATCAAGTTGTCAACAGTGGACATTGTGACGAAGTCGATATTTTCAGAACAGCTGTAGATACTAAAAGCGGCTGTTCGAAAATAAATATAATATAATTTACACTAGTAATAATTCCACGCAGTAAAATTTTTTATTTTTATCATTAATATTTCTTAAAAGTACGCATTTTCGAATTATCCCGGCGGAGCAAAAACATATCTGCAGAAGATAAGGATAAGGTATCTTCCACCGATTAAGAGCGAATTTAAGTACTGAAGCAGATAGTTCACCGTTTTCCGTAGCGCGTTGGAATATATATAGCCGGAAGTTAGATTCAAGAAATAGAGAGTTCGTTCATAGAAATTGCAGAAAAACATTAAGACACTGTACCGTCCGCCCCGTGGTTGTGAGAGGCAATTCCGTAGCTTAATAACCCTACTGAACGCCGTCTAGGTAAGAGTATTTTAAGTTTGTCTTATTTAATTTAATTATAGCGAATTTTCGGATATTTTTCTCAGTTCCCACGCGCCTGTCCGTCGACGTCGAGATCGCGAGATCCAGCATAGTTCCCCTCCGTTGCCATATCCCATTATTGTTGGCGTGTCGCAATACTTCTGGGAGGTGATGCTGTAGCTAACACAGACCTCCCAAGGGTGTTGCCTACGACTGTTCTAATTCGACTCTGGTCTGGACGCTCTAGTACACAAGCAGGCCAAGGTCGAGTTAGTATATGACAATATCCTTTTACAGGTGTTCCCCTATAACCCTCCCGTTCCTTACGGACGCCCCGACGTCGAGGTGTTGGATCTCGTGGTACCGACTGCGATGGATAGACGCCATTTCAACTATTTGAGGAGCGTTCCTCCAATCGACCCACTTAACGGCTGCATCCACGGGTTGTAAACCACAACACTCGGAGTTTCCGTCCGCATGACTCCCGCTATGTCCACTCCGCAAGAAAACGTCCCAAACTGGAAGGTAAAGTTTGACGGAAATTCCGATCCAGCTGCCTTCCTAGAACGCTTGGAGAAAATACGCATATATTCAGGCGTCAGCAGCGACCGTCTATTATCCGCCCTCCCACAATGGTTAGATGGACCAGCCCTGTTGTGGTACCGCAACAACCGGGGCATGTGGAATCGATGGGAGGATTTCCTGACTGATTTCTGTCAATTCTACTTCCCAGTTAATTACTTGGTGGACATAGAAACGGAAATGAGCCGGAGGCTCCAGCTGCTGGATGAGCCGGTCATAAGGTATGCCACCGACCTCCAAACGCTTATCAGGAGACATGGGAATATGTCCCCGGAATAGGAGCTAACATGGCTTAGAAGAAATCTTCTACCTCAATACCGCCAAATGCTGTGGAATTGTGACATTCCGGACATTATAACATTCATAGAGAAGGTTAAGTCCGTCGAATCCCTCGTCCAAGAAACCCGTAGTAACCAGCGTTGGGCCGGGTTATCGACGAGGCCACAGTCAAACCATGCTCCGTACTACTCACCCCCACCGAGCCCCACCGTTAGGGCAACACCGCGAGCACCCGATATTCGACGCCGCACGTTTATACCAGCCTCCAGGGGAGCTTACCCAAATGAGGTACAGGCCGGAAACAACACCCGTAGAGCAGTGAGATTGGTCCTACTTGCTGGCGATGCGGCCAATCCGGCCACATGAGAGGCCAGTGTCAAGCGCCGTCAGCCAGGTTGTTTCGCGCTTCGGGCGTCCCGACACCCTGTCGAGGAACTGTCCTTGCTTACCCGATCAGGGAAACTATTAAGGGACTGCGCCGGACCGAGGACCCCGCAGTTTCCGTCACACGAACCCTTGGAAACAAGCGTCGTAACAGACAACCGACGCGTTATCGCGAAACGCGTTACCGGCTAGGAATACGCCGGAGGAACATGCTTGCTTCAGCCGAGAAGACACCCAATGCACGTGGTTCATAAACAAAATCACCGAGGTGCAGAAGAATCCCGATGCGTTTCTGGACTACCGTGTGGAAGGGGAAAAGCTCTATAGGCACTTCTGGGACTCCAAAGAGTTATCCGAACCTGAAGTATACAACCTGTGGAAAATATGCGTCCCGAAAAACTTCAGGTCAAGGGTACTGGAACAAAACCATGATGCGCCCACCGCGGGGCATTTAGGAGTCGCCAAGACCATAGCGCGCATAACCCACAACTACTACAGGCCCGGCATGTTCCGGGACGTCGCAAGTTATGTCCGGCAGTGTGATCGTTGCCAAAGGTACAAGGTGTCACAGCAACAACTTCCTGGGAAAATGCAGCCGTTCGTCAGCAAGGGGCCTTGGGAGGTCATGAGTATAGATCTGGTAGGACCACTACCCCGATCCAAGAAGGGTAACTGCTACCTGGTCGTCATGCACGACAGGTTCACTAAGTGGGTAGAAGCGAAACCGTTGCGAAAATCGTCGGCTAAAGCCGTAGCCGACGTGCTCTTCAAACAGGTTATGATGCACTTCGGGACCCCACGAATAGTTATTAGCGACAATGGCCCCAATTCACCGGTCGCATATTCAGAGCGGCCATTACAACCTGAGGAGTCGCGACTGGCGATGTGCCGTAGGTGACCGCGTCCTACGGGTAGATCGTCCACTGTCTTCGGCACCCCGGGGCTTTGCGGCAAAATTGGCCCCGAAATATACGGGACCGTACACCGTGAGCAAAGTCGTGTCGCGGGTGGTCTACGACCTGAAAGACGAAGCGGGTAAGAGGTATCACAATATCCACATCAAAGACCTCAAACCGTACCACCCGCCGTCTCTGCTGTTCCCGGTCGACATGTGGAGGAACCCCGTTCATCAACTACGTAGTGCAGGTGAACCCCAGCCCAGGTCTCCAGGACACCACCCGGCACATACCAAGAGGCGTCGACTACAAGGAAGGCACCGCGTCATTCCAGACCTTGGGACACAACTGCCAGTAAACGCTGTCGTAAGTGACCGACCCCAACATACACCATTACACCATAATTAGTATTAAGCTTATAATAGGTTAAGGCTTAGTTGGTAGAGTAAAAAAAATTATGTGAGAATTTCAGTGTTTTGTTGTCATTATTGTTAATTGTAGGTAGGTGACGGCCAACAAGTCGGTAAGAATAAAATATTTGTATGCAAATAATTTTCTGTACGAAGGGGGGGGGGGGGGGGGCGTGTGACGAAGTCGATATTTTCAGAACAGCTGTAGATACTAAAAGCGGCTGTTTGAAAATAAATATAATTTAATTCACACCAGTAAAAATTCCACGCAGTAAGAATTATTATTTTTATCATTAATATTTCTTAAAAGTACGCATTTTCGAATTATCGCGGCGGAGCAAAAACATATCTGCAGAAGATGAGGATAAGGTATCTTCCACCGATTAAGATTTTTCAGCCGGGGACTGGAGAGCGAATTTAAGTACTGAAGCAGATAGTTCTCCGTTTGCCGTAGCGCGTTGGAATATATATAGCCGGAAGTTAGATTCAAGAAATAGAGAGTTCGTTCATAGAAATTGCAGAAAAACATTAGGACACCGTACCGTCTGCCCCGTAGTTGTGAGAGGCAATTCCGTAGCTTAATAACCCTACTGAACGCCGTCTAAGGTAAGAGTATTTTAAGTTTGTCTTATTTAATTTAATTATAGCGAATTTTCGGATATTTTTCTCAGTGCCCACGCGCCTGTCCGTCGACGTCGAGATCGCGAGATCCAGCGTAGTTCCTCTCCGTTGCCCTATCCCATTATTTTTGGCGTGTCGCAATACTTCTGGGAGGTGATGCTGTAGCTAACACAGACCTCCCAAGGGTGTTGCCTACGACTGTTCTAATTCGACTCTGGTCTGGACGCTGTAGTACACAAGCAGGATAAGGTCGAGTTAGTATATAACAATATCCTTTTACAGGGTGTTCCCCTATAACCCTCCTGTTCCTTACCGACGCTCCGACGTCGAGGTGTTGGATCTCGTGGTACCGACTGCAACGGATAGACGCCATTTCAACTATTTGAGGAGCGTTTCTCCAATCGACCCACTTAACGGCTGCATCCACGGGTTGTAAACCACAACACTCGGAGTTTCCGTCCGCATGACTCCCGCATTTTCTTTTCGTGGGGAATAGTTAACTTCGTTGGCACGTCACCGGTAACATAACTTGTACTAGTATAAATTAGCGTGATAAGCACCTTTCATATTGTGAGCATACCAGTGGACTGTAACGCTTTATAATGTAATAAATACTGTGAAAATTATCTTCCGTCTATCTTATAACCACAAGCAAATCTGCTACACCCATACAGACTTTCGGAAGGTCAGGGACATACCGGGGGAGCGATTAAAGCCCGTAACCTCGGAGGTATCTATACGACCCGTTACATCATAGGCTACCGGACCCTCTCTACAGAGCTATCCAGGCACTCTGACCACAACCGTGGCCAGGGTCTTGTGACTGGGTCGCAGACATCCTCGCAGGGTGTAAACCCTTTTAAAATCTGGCGCCCGGGACCGTTTCCGTAAATCCGTTAATCTGTTCCACTGTATAATTGACCCCGCAAGTCAGGCCTCGTTACAACATCAAAGTGGAGTTTATGAGCAAAGACAATTTTCCAAATAGAACCAAAGCTTACTGTTTAGTTATTCATGATTGTGTATTTGAATATAAACTTCTAACTGACGTTTTAAGAGCCATTATGTAACATTTTTGTATGTAAGTCTTGTGAATTAATCCTAATAAATTAATTGTATTTAAAACAGTTGTTTTATTTTCAGCCTTAAACTATGTTTTTAACATGAAATAAGAACCTTTTTTAGCTAACAAACCTCTAACATCTTGCTTTCCTTAAATGACATCATCTGCCTAAAATGGCAAACAGATGACTCATTTCCTGTCACATTAATCAGAATTCAGATTGTAGTCGAGGTCGCTCTCAATTTGCAGCTGTTGGTTGAAGGTTGTTACCATGTTGCCATATGTGGGGTATACTCAACATGTCTGGCAGTCGCATATTCTTGGGGTTTTTGTTTAAAGCTCTTACCACCGCCGCAACCGCTGCCTTGTTACCACATGTGTGTGGTATACTCAACATGCCTGGCTGCCGCATATTCTTAATTTCAACTGCTTTTACGTATTTTTTTAAATTCTGTTTACTGAGCGGAGTAAAATGACACCCCACACATAGGGTTTAGACCAAAAACTAAACAAGTTGGGTGCGCATATGTTATTGTTGAATTATACTCGGCGAGACGAGTAAAATGACACCTCACACATAGGGTCTGAGCCAAAAACGAAAAAGTTTGGTTTGCGCCTGCGCCAAACGCCATATTTACTTACGTCACTCTCTGAAAAAATCAAAATGTCGGCACCTCTTATTTTGCCAGTTGTTGCCGCTTGTCATTTAAACTTTTTAATTTTTAAATTTGCTGCATTCGACGACCACTATCTTGGACGCCACCTTGGATGACGTCATCTCAGAGCTCTAGTGGTCCTCTGTCCAACGGCTATCTTGTTACGTCACTGCGCGCATGCGCAGTGACCGGGTGGTGGGTGGTGGTCCCAGAACTCTTCATCTATACCTACTGTCTTGGATTATCTCAATACATTCATACCTGATCTGATTCGTCTAGATTCATTTACATTCTTTCTGTCATCTCTCGTCAAAGCATCAACCACTACATTCAGACTTCCTTTCACATGCCTTGTGTCATACGTATACTCTTGCATAATGAACACCCATCTATATTATATTCTATTGGTTACGAATTTATTTTGGAGGATACTGATCAAACCTTAATGGGCTGTTTCGATCACAAACTTGTTCCCCAATAAATAGAATCGTAGCTTCTCTACACAAAATACTACACTCGCCAATTCCAACCCAGTCACACTATACTTCCTCTCATGCTGTTTCGTTACTCTCGACACAAAACATATTGGCACTTCCACTCCATCTTACATATCTACTAATACTCCTGCTAATTTGTTGATTGACGCATCTGTTCTTAACGTGAATTCACATTCATACCTAGGATGGTAATCTTTCTACCCACTATAAAAGTCCTCCCTTATTTTGCTGAAGGCTACCTCTTTCTCACTGTCTCAATTCCATTTTTTGTTTTTCTTTAGCATGTTTATGAGTGGATATAGTTTTCACTCAAATTTGGAACTAATCTTTTGAAGCAATTGAGCATACGAATGAAACCTCTGAGCGCTTTTAGATTGGTAGGGCGTTTGAATTTTTTTATGGCCTCTACACGTTGTTCGTCCAGTCTTATACCCATTTGGTCAATGACGTATCCCAAGAATGCCACTTCGCTTTTATAAAATTGGCATTTTTCCAAGTTAATTTTCAAGCCAGCCTCATCTAACTCTTTCACTATTGTTTCTACATGCTTCTGATGATCTTCTTCTCTACTGCTAATCAAAATATCGTCCAGATAGTGGACGAATCGCTCGTATTTGTCAAGAATGTTATGTAGTGCTGTCATTAGCGCTGCTCACGCTGACTGAATTCTGTAAGGCACTACCGCAAATCTATAGACCACTCCCTCTACAGTAAATCCTGTGTAGTGTCGGCTATCTTCGTATAATGGAATTAACCAGAAACTATATTTTAAATATATCTTTGTAAATATTTCTGAACATGTTAACCTTTCAAAAATTGAATCAATATTCGCTGGGGCTTCATATTGTGGAATTGAGCAAGTATTTATGATCCTGGCGGCTAAACAGAGTCTTAGATCACTACTCGACTTTTTAACGACTATTATTTGATTAATAAATGGGGTGTTACTATTTTCGATGATTCCCCTCTGTATAATTTTTAAAATTTCTTGTGCCACCTCTTTTATATACTTTTGTGGAATTGGATATCACTTGGCTTTAAAAGTCTCTAACCCTTTTACTTTAAACTGGTGGACATAATTTTTCGCGACTCTTGTTTCATCTATTATCAACCCTTTACATGGGGTGTAAAGTTAGTTCGCCTCCCCGTGGTGCACCCTGGATAGCGTCTACTATTAGACGTGAACTAAATGAACTAACCAAACTGTAACCCTACCTAGTCATGTCTTAGGAGGGCCGGGAATGCTTGCCTTAATTGGCTGGCATTGCGAGGAGAGTCCTCTATAAAAAACTCACATCGCAAGGTCGTTGGCGGGTTGGTGCCGAAGCGATGATGCTTCTGGCCGATATGGCCGGGCATTGGCAGGATGGTAATTCTGTCGCTAACGTTAACCCTCCCCAGGGAAACCGGGCGACCTCCCTGTGTAAATGCCTCTTCATGGGATGCGGGGCTCTTCCATGGAGGTTTATTTTCCCTTGCTGCTCGTGGGACCAAACATGCACACGACTTACACAGACCCAATAGAGGAGGTGGCAGGATTCAACCTTCCACTGGAACCTCCAGAGGGAAACAACAGGGGAAAGAAAAGTCCACCCCTAGGACGACTACCAAAGGTAGACCCTCCTATAGGAAGCTTGGTAATCGAGCTTCTAAAAAGGAGGACGAACCTGTACCATAAATCCATTTCCTTTCGAGCTCCTTAACCTACTCCTTTATCCTTTATACACACCTATATTCCTACCCCCATGTCCACCAACATAAGGAGCATTCAAGCTAATTTGCATCATGCTAAGGCTGCGACATACCTCCTTAGCATGAAATTAAAGGAAGAGCAAATAGATATTGCTCTTCTCCAAGAGCCCTGGACCGCCAATTCGGAACGAACTAAAGGGCTGGGTAACACTTCTGGTAAGATAGTAGAGGTGGGCACTGGTACCAACCCCAGAGCCTGTATCTGGATCAGAAACAACTTGCAGTATTTTACACTTTCAGAATACTGCACCAAGGACATGGCATCCATCCATCTCGTGATCACATCCGGGGGGACCAGGCTGGAAGTAGTGGCCTGTTCGGCCTATTTCCCTGGAGACAGAGATGCAGAACAACCACCTCCAGCAGAGGTGCGGAAATTGATCGCCTACTGCAAGAGGAACCACTATCACCTCGTAATGGGGTGTGATGCGAACTCCCATCACTTGGCTTGGGGGAGCACGGACACTAACAGACGAGGTAAATCACTATTTGAACACATTTTAGGGGAGGTTGTCAACAACATAGGCTCGGAACCCACCTTTCTTACAGCTAATCGGAGAGAGGTTTTAGATTTCACGATCAGCTCAAGCCTTTTGAGCTCAAAAATTCTCAAATGGAGGGTGTCGTCTGAACCCTCATGTTCTGACCATGCCCATATCCTATTTGAGATTGTAACACGCCCTAGACCTGTGGTGGAGTATCGCGACCCGAGAAGGACGGATTGGGAGGGGTACAAACAGTCCCTCGCCGCCGGACTTGGGTCCGCTATCCCCACAGTGAGGGATCGTGATGAGATTGAGATTGCGGCGGAACAGGTTAGGGAAGCTGTTGTCTCTGCATATTACGAAAACTGTCCACTAAGGTCAAAGAGAGACAGTCGGGGGTCTACTTGGTGGAATAATAACCTCTATAAACTACGAAGGGAAGTTAGACGTCTCTTCAATCGTGCTAAGACTACAGGCAACTGGGAGCAATATAAGACCGCTCTAACACACTATAACAAAGAGATTAGGAACGCTAAGAGGGAGTCCTAGAGGAGGTTCTGCGGGGACATTAATAATATGCCCAGCAGCGCCAGAATCCACAGGATTCTCTCACGCGACCGTGTTCAGGAGCTGGGATCGATAAAACGACCAGATGGTTCCTTTACTGAATCTCAGAAAGAAACGTTAAAGCTCTTAGCACACACACACACACACACTTCCCAGATTGTCTAATCCTGAGCAACGGAGAGGTCCTACCGGCTGAGGGACGATTTAAACGCCCTCATGGGGAGGACTGGTGGGTTGCTCGGCGAATAGTTACAGCCTCGGCAGTGGAGTGTGCTGTGAATCATTTTCAGCCATTCAAGTCGCCAGGGGAGGATGGGGTGGTACCGGTCCTACTACAAAAGGGACTGGAGATTCTCCTACCTCACCTTATCAGGCTGTACAGAGCCAGTCTGGCCTGGAACTACATTCCATCCAGCTGGACGGTGGTTAGGGGGGTTTACATTCCCAAATTGGGACGTAAGGACCTCCTACCTACATCACTGAGACCTCTCAGTATTACATCATTCCTCCTGAAGGGATTGGAAAAAATACTGGACGGACACATTAGGGGGAAATCTTACCCAATAACCCCCTAAATACCCACCAGTATGCCTATCAAACTGGCAAATCAACTGAGTTAGCGCTCAATAACCTCGTCGAGAAGATCACACACTCTCTGGAAAATGGAGAGGTTGCGGTGGCGGCATTTCTCGACATCGAAGGAGCATTTAATAATGCATTACCAATCTCCCTCTACGAGGCCACTATCGTTAGGGGGGTGGAACCTACCATCTGTGGCTGGATCGGAAACATGCTGCACAATCGGACCATTATTACCTCGTTGCGGGGAGAGGTGGTCGGCGTCAGGGCTGCGAGGGGGTGTCCTCAGGGGGGCGTTCTATCCCCCCTGCTGTGGTCCCTCTTTGTGGACGATTTGCTGGCTATCCTCGGACTCTGGGAGGTTGAGGTCCAGGCGTATGCTGATGATCTTGTCATAATGGTTAGAGGCAAATCTGAGGTGGAACTGGCAAGTACTCTTCAAGAGGCACTAAATGTAATCAATGATTGGTGCCAGAGGGAACAGATGTCTGTGAACCCCCGCAAAACGATCATTGTTCCTTTTACCAGAAGAAGAAGGTTGGACAAATTAAAACCACCTATTCTTATGGGGGAAACCATTCCATTTTCGGACCAAGCAAAATATCTGGGAGTTACCCTAGATAAGAAGTTCAACTGGGACATACAGTTAGAAAATGTTATCCGCAGGGCTAAAATGTCCCTGTGGACCTGCCGGAGAATCTGTGGTAACAACTGGGGAACAAACTCCCAACAGATGTACTGTTTCTATGTAGTGGTTATCAGGCCAATGATAACATATGGAGCCATAGTTTGGTGGCCTAAGGTACTTCGTGGTATCGCGAGGGCCAAACTGGCTCATCTACAGAGACAAGCTTGTCTGATGATAACGGGAGCGATAAGCACCGCACCGTCATCCGCTCTGGAGGCCCTCCTTAATATTCCCCCACTTCACATATGGTTGGAGAGGGTGGCGAGGTAGACAACGTACAGACTAAAACAAACGGCAGATAGCATGCCGAGGGAAGTCAGTCTGAGAGGATCCGGTCTCCTTGATGACAGTAATTGTCATAGGATTCTGGGAATGGTCTCAGACTTGATGCCTACAAAGATCAGCAGAGATCTGTCTTTCAAGGTCGTCCTCCCGTAAAGGGAGGACTGGGACCGAAACCAAACGACCCTGTTGAGAGCGGACCTCTGCTGGTACTCTGACGGCTCCAAAACCAATTTGGGAGTAGGAGCCGGCGCATATGGGGGCAGCACCGATGCTAGACTATCAGCTAGCCTAGGCAAGTACGCAACCATACACCAGGCAGAAGTGTATGCCATCGAGATGTGTGCAAGGGAAAGTATAAAATACCTGTGCACAAACGAATCGATAAAGATATATACAGATAGCCAAGCTGCAATAAAGGCTCTTGGTTGCTACCGGCGTAATTCAAAGACGGTATGGAGTTGTAAATCTGCCCTTAACGAATTGGGCAGCTGTAATGAGGTGTCGCTGGTCTGGATACCGGGTCACTCGGACCATGATGGCAACGTTGCGGCCGACGCGCTTGCCAGGAGTGGTGCCCAGAGTGACTTTGTCGGACCAGAACCGGTGCTGGGAATAACATCTTGCACAGCAAAACGCACCTTAAAGACCTGGACAGAAAGAATGACAATCCAATATTGGCAAAATGTTCCAGGATTAGCTCACTCTAAGGCCTTCATAAATGGCCTGTCTGAGTCAAGGGCTAAGAAACTTCTAGATATGAACAGACAACAACTGAGTACTCTAGTCGGCCTGTATACAGGACACTGCCGCTTGCGGCATCACATGCACCGTATTGGGGTCGGTCAGGAGACCGAGTGCCGGCTGTGTATGGAGAATGACGAGACAGCAGGGCACGTGCTGTGTTCCTGTCCGGCAGAGGACAGGACTAGACACCTGCTCTTTGGCAAAGTAAAGCTTGCTCCAGAGGATCTGGATCAACTTTTGCCCACAAAGGTTATCGACCTCTGTAGGAGGCTGGATTTGTTGGGCGAAATATAGACATTAGGCGTGAGCCACAATAGACCTTATGGTCGCGGTGGAGGGACCGATATGAACCACTCACATTCAAACCTAACCTAACCTAACCTAACCCTTTACATTTTTCTAGCACTTCCTCTACTTGTTTTATATACTTTTTATCGCAGTTTATCTGCATATTATTCATATTTTCTTGATACATATTATCTTAATATCTGCTATATCTCATTTAACATATAGCTTTAATTACCTTTTTGTTTTGAAGAACTTAATCTTCTATAAACATATTTTCTACTACACTACCACCTTCCTCATTTTTACTATTTTCATTTAACCTTTCCATCTTGATCTTCTTGTTGCGAATTATTACGTATTTGTTAAGGTAATCAATTATAATTTTATGTTTTTCCATCTCGTCAATGCCCAGTATTAAGACATATTCCATATCATCCATTATTTCCATTATCATTGATCTCCACGATCTTTTTCCGCTTGCATTTACAAGTGTGATTTTTATTCTCCCCACGCTGAAGTGTTTTACGATTCTCCCAGAGATTATTGAGGTTATTTTCAAATCCGTAATCTGCTAAGAGAGGTGCCTCATTTCTTTTTCCTTCCAGTCTGGTAAGCGACTGATGCCTTCTTTTCGGTCTTTTTGGTCAACAGCACGGCCTGAATGTTGGGCAAGACGCCGCTCTGTGCAATCGTCACTCCGGACAGGAGCTTGTTGAGTCCCTCGTCATTCCTGCAAGTGACGGGGTATGATACGTGTCTTCTTGTTGTCCCTGGCCGCGTTACCGGCCAATTACAGAACGTCGGCGGTCAGATATTTTATCACGGCGGCGAGGTATACCGGCGCACCGGCACCCACTCGCTCCGCATAGTTGCCCTTACGCAACAGACGATGGATACGACCGACTGGAAACTGGAGTCCTGCACGGTTGGTGTTATATATGGGTCCTACTACTATGTTAAGTTGGTTGCATACGTCATACACGTCACTAAACATCCAACATTATGAATATTCTCAAAGGGGGGTTCAGAGGTGCTACGTACGTACGGGGTACACAGAAATGGCATCTGTAGTCGGTATTACAAATAAAATACTTATTGTTAAGTTATGTACGTCTTTCATTTTATAATATTGTGTTTCACACATAAAACAGTTGGAATGGGACTTCACCTTTCCCTTTACTTTGCCTCCTTTACCATGTCCTGACATGTTGATGAACTATTCGATTGAATGTGCGTACTACCAAAGCAGCAAACAGAAAACATAAACTAAGGCATTTTGTTTGCTACTTATGATCAGGTATTTGGTACTAGGAATTATCATGGTGAATGTGTATGGATTTTTAGGAATTGGTAAAGTGTATAGTTGATAATAAGTATAATCTGATTTATCTACTAGCGGTATCTCTACTTGAAAATTAATTTGGAGTCAATTTGAAGGGTTTTAATTTTAAAGTTTTTTTCATATAGATTTAGATCAGTGGTTGTTATCAATCTTGAATTAGTTACGTACTTTTGTATCTTATTGAGTTCATTTAGTATAAATTTGGGTTTCAATATAGATGTGTGAAATATTCCTAATTTTGAAAAGGTAATCGCATTTTTGGATGTAAAACTAGTTCCTGAACATTATCTAGCAAATACCCTACGTTAATAGCTCTAAGTGCTTTATTCTGTGATAATGTCCTAAGTTTGAGATCCCATTAAGTCGTGAACTTTATTTTGATCTTTTGTTAACACCTCCAACGCCTGATATGTACGTTCTCCGTCTTGAGAATCGAGGTTACCGGTAATTGATTTATATTATTAATTTATTTATATTTGGAAAAATTCTGTAAAATACACCATCTATGCCACTTATATTAAAATTAAGGGTTATAAAATTATGATATTCTGAATAGTAGTCGGTCGTCATTACTTTTACCGTGTCTGTGTAGTATTGTTTTATGCTGTCACAGTCATTGCGTAATTGTGTTGTCATGTACGGGCAGCAAGTTTAATCTGTTGTTCTCTGAGTATGCTGTCCCTATCTTTCTGTGTAGCATGCCTGGATTGTCAGTCAAGACTTGTATCTGGCCACCTATTCCTGCTATAAGAAACCTGAAAGGAGTAAATTTTGTAAATGAGCTATAGTCTGTAATTTTTATGATTTATTAGAATAGCTTTGTTATGTTCTAAGAGTGAAACTATTGAATATGGTCCTGAAAATTAATTTTTGTGGCCATTATGGAATCCGGGAAGGAGTTTTTTCTATACGATGTCGCCCTCTTTAAGCGGTTGTTTAGTATTCTTGTTAGTCCGTTGTAATGTCTTGATTTTTGAATTTTCAATACGACTTCTTAGTATATTATTATTATTATTATTATTTATTGGCAAAAATTATACATTATGTTAATACAATAAGTCTTATGCGACTTGTGGTGTATCATATAACATAATTTAGAACGTTGAATCCCAAATAGTTTGACAGTCCGACACCAAATTCAATAAACTTCAGATTTTGACGTACCAAACTTAAATTCTTTTTTCTCTTCTATTTCGCACCTTCTAACACTTCAACCATCACCTTCATTTACCATACATCTCTGCTATTCCATAATGTCTTTCTAACTGCTATTCTTTCCAAGCAACCCATATTTTCACCAAAACTTTTAAATTTTTAAAATAGATTGCATCAGTTCTTTATGTTGAACGTTGTATTCTTAGGTAATTATTACCTCCGGGTCGTAGTTGAAGATTTCAGGCATATAGACAAATATTAAGTCGAAAGGTGGTTTCAGTGTTTGGGAATGTATTGTCGAGTTATATGCAAAGACAGTATGGTATTAAGTCAATCGGTTTCATGTTTTTAAATTTTGATTTAAATAAACGATAGTGCTCGATTAGCGTGCTATGAAATCTTTCAATGGGTCGGTTTGACATTGGATTTTGCGGTGTTGTTGTGTGTAAATCTATTTGATACGTTGCCAGTAGCTCTTTCACTACTCAATTTGAGAACTCCGTACCTGGGCCCGAGATTATGGTTTTACAAGCGCCATATAGTGAGAAATTTAATTAGGTTTTTCGCAATCTCGGTTGCACTTTTACTCTTGATAGGAAACGCTTGGCCAAATTTACTGAATATGCCTATTATCGTTAAAAATATTGATTGTTTGGAATGTATCGATGTGTAGTATTTCCAAACGTTTCGATGAAGTTGGGGTGTGTTCTAGCGCAATATGTACTGGGTTCCTGTTATATTTATATGTTTTGCATAATTCGCAATTTTGTACGTATTCTTCGATGTTTTTTAAAATTTGGATAGTAGTATTTCTTTTTCATTCTTAGGTGTTTCTTCCGCTCCCCGATGGTTGCCCTCATGATATTGCGTAATTTTCTCAGTCAATTCGTCGTCGTTTATTTCTTGTCTCGTCTCTAAACATCTGTAAAATTTGAGTGACTACATTGTTAAAACTCTGAATTAATGCCGAACTTACTAGTTCATAGTCCCGTTCGTTTATAAAGACACAATAATATTTTCTTTGTGGTGACCAGTATTTCTTTATGAATTTTTCTATCTGGTTGGTTTCATTTAAATTAATGCTAGCGTATATCAAATTCCGTTTGTCTTTTCTGACTGAAAATATCTCTGGTGTGTCCGAATGTTTGAAAAATATTTGATTGGTTTTACTATTAATTATTTATTCTTCGAGTATAGGTATACTGGGTGCTGAGTATGAGTTGTTATTTGAGTTTGTTGTCTCGTCATTGTCGATATTTATAATTTCTTCGTCGTCGTCTACGTTGTTAATCATTGATTGCTTATCTATAAAGAATGTATTTATTTCTACCCTGGAAAGTGCGTGTGTTGCGCAATTTAATTTTCCTTTTTTATACGCAATAAATTTTAAAAATTTACCAGGAAACCAATCAGAACCGTAAAACCGATGGTGGTGGGGGAACAACAACACCTGCTTAACATACCCATCAAGTGTCAGTCTAAACTTAAAAGAGTTTGTGTAAACATATCTCCTTGTGATTGTATTAACATGAATATGTCGGAGAGTGACAACGACGACGACGAGACAACGACTGTGCCGTTGATGAAAACGACGGTCCTGATTTCACAGAACACCAAAAAAGACGAATCTTATTTAACAAGTATCAAGCTGACGACAGGCTGCGGATGGAAACCACTTTTAGTGTTAGACGACCCTTGAAATTGATTACCGGCATCAGTGCAAGAAACGACTTTACAAATGTGAAATTTGTCAATCCATTGTCGCTGGATGAAGAAAACCAATATTTGGCCTTGGAGGAGTGAAATTTTTACGATTTCCTAGACAACATACGTGAGTTGTGTAGGAAATATGTTAAAGGTGATGCGGAACCAAATAGATTTATAGTGCATCATCTTAATTACTGTCGCATAACTTATGCAAACATGCTAAGTGAAAAAGCCCTGTGCATTAATACCTTTTTTACATCTATGCATCTATTTTTCAACGGAGAGTGTGTGAAACAGTTGCTGGGACTTGAGGTGTTGGTTAAATCAAGACTGGACAATCTGAAAGAATCACACTTTGCATGGACTTAACGTGTTTTATGAAAAACATGGTGCAAATATTAAACGATCTGGGTAAGTGGGACGCCAATGTACAGCAGACCATCCAAACTATAAAAACTTTACTTGACACCGTAACACCACCATTTAAATATTACATGTTGGAGTGTTTGCCTTACGCTCAAGAACAAGTATTGACAGACATTCATAACATTCGCCATGGTTCCTTTTAAAGCAAGTTTCATCATCCTAACAGCACTGTATCAGAATGTGTTGTATATTTATAAACGACCCCATGTAGCAGAAGTACGAATTTGTTACGACACCGATGACTGCATGATATGGTCAGCTCTTACAACAACAACATATCTACACAACGATGACCTTGTACCGCTTGCAACGTACAACATGTCGTCCAAAAGCATGACGTCTGATGTGAACGTTTTGTTTCTGCTTGATAATGAGAGCCGTGGTGAGACATCCGATTGGAGAACACTTGTGTTGACTGATGCCCAACATTGGCTTTCTCAAATGTCTTACCACATTCATGTTGATGTACTTTTGTTTTAAATATAGCACTTTTCTGTACATGTATCGCAAACGTGTTTGCTAATACAAATATATAAAATGAACACATGTGTTTTATTTACTAGTTTTAAGGATTGTGAGGGGGGTAATGGGAGTGTACTAGGGAAAAATCCATATATAATTTACAACTTTATTAAGGCATTAAGCTTACAATATAACGAAATAACAACTTGCAATTATTTATACTACATATACAGCTTCTAGTGTATCCTGGTGAGTCATACATACACAGAGAAATGTCTGGCATCAGCTTCGAACAATCCACGTTTTTTCCCAAATTGACGACATCCACACGGTAGCCATAAGTTAGGAGCATCTGTGACAGAAACCTATGTTTAGTTTCTCCTTTCACATAGATTCGGTCCACTTGTTGGAAAATATGTTTCACCAGTATATTTGGCAATTCTTCCAAATAAACAGTACCATAATTATAGTCGATAAAATGTTGTTGGGCCTGCAGAAACTTGACTTGTTTGATTACATCAGCAGACAGAAAACGCATCGGTTTTGGCGGTTTAAACACATGGCGCACCGTTTGATGCCCATTATATATCACCAATTCTTTGGGTGTGAAATCGGGGAGACAGAAACCTTCAGTGTCGACAACAACGAACCGCATCTTGACACTGCTCCACCACTATACTTTCATTTCGGCTTATATAGCCACAGGGAGGGTGGTGGGGGAACGTTGTATGATGTACTCAGATGATATAGCGTACAACATTAGAGAGTGGGGAGTATTCGATGATGCAATCACGTATAATTATGCAGAAACATTTAGTGTGATCGGGGAAGTTCTGGTTACTTTCCATCTCCAATTTGATATCGACAGTGGACGGTTTGATGGAATCCGTATACTTTGAACAATCAAACTCAACCATGGGATATTTTGCGAAAGCTTTGTAATCCAACGTAGGCTGTGGTTCTCTGCCGAGATATGCTAGTTGAAATTCAATCATGTTTCTATATGCTTCTAGATAATTTGCTTCTTCAAAGTTCAGATTCATACCTTCGGTGGGAATTTGTTTTGAATTCAGGTGCAGTCTTACATCTCGAACGTTCACATAATCAAACTAGTTGATATCTTTTCTCGGGTTGTGGTGGCGCTCAGTTTGAAAGACGACAATAACAAAGCGATGTGGTTCGGTGTTTGAGGAGGTCTTCACAGACCACAAGTCCTTGGTTGAATTACTCACATTCGGTAATTCGTACATCTCCCATTTTCTAAACGGTATAAGAATATTTTTATCTTGGGCGATCGATTTCAACAGCTACTGTTGTATCACATCACTGGGGTGGATCTGTTTGACTTGCAACGCCATGTGTTCAATGTTAAACTTTATAGCTTTGTCGGAACCTTGTCCGCCGCTCAGAATATAGCAATTACTATCATTCTGACCGCGTGTTATACGTCCCACTAAAAAGCACTTTTCTGTAATCTTTGAAAATACTGCACAGGTAACTGAGCGGTAGGCAATAGCAAAATTTGTCGTTTTCCACCATGGTGTTTCTTTCGCTCGTATGCCAGCCGGTAGGGATGAGAGCTCGTGATTCATTGCTGTTTGCTTGTAATAATGTGCGGACTACTGTAACGATGCCAGGATTTCTAACATGTTCGATAATCTGATTGCACATCTCTACAGCCACAGAGAACAAATGAGCTGCCGTATTCGCTGTTACTGCCACATCGCCTGCTGTGCCCGTTGTCTTAGTTGTGCCGCTAATCAAAAGAGCTGCCGAAGACCAATCGTAAAACACATCTTGCTGGTTAATGGCAAACTCACATGTGTCGTTGTAATCAAACGATCTGGTTTGCGGAGCGTACGTGTGTACTTCTTCTCCCTTGATGGACTCGTCGTGCACGGGGTCTGCGAAGATATGTAGTTTGCTCAACATTATAACCCAATGATTTTAGAAACTGTACATTCTCCACGGATAGAACCGTCTGTGATGCAAGTAGCGTATATACTAACTGATGTTGCTCGTCGTCACTGTTATTTATAACTTACATACCGCCAGTGTCTTGCTCAATTGCAATATCACGATGATCTCTTCACCTTGAAAGTTCACAGGTACTGCATTCTGATTATATGGAAAATAATGCGTGTGTTAACGGATAGAAACAGTTTACTGTGTGGGTTTATGTCGATTGCATAGCTCGGATCAACTATCGGAGCAAACTCGTATAGAGTGTGTGTCGGTTTGCCATCGTGATAAGACCCGCTCACTATGTTACACTACAAACGGATCGTTTTCACTTTAACAATCTCCACGGGTAAATCGGATTCGTGCACCTCATCCTTAATGAGAGATCTGTGTGAGGAAAAACCCATTGAGGCGTCCTTTGTCAAATCAATGTCGTACTTGCACTGTATCTTACACTTCAGTGATGTTGTTGGCTTTCAAGCTGAACAGTTTACTTGCATCCGCGACAGAAGTAGTACTCGCAGGCAACTTGTTCAACTTGTGATAGATACGAGCCATTTCATTTTGGATACATCGTTCCAGATCGCTAATTTCATAAGCTCCATTGGAAGTTATTATTTCTTGTAGCACACCGTTTTTCTGAGGTTTGGCTTCGAGTGTAAAATAAAAATGCAACTTATTACAGCCGGCCTCTATGTTTGGTATGGTGTAAGTGTGAAAATTCGGGGGTGCCAACGAATGATCGAACTGTGGGTCCGACACTATCGGTGGAAATATTTCCAATGGCAGAGCCTTTCAACTCGAACGTTAGCGATATGACTCATACACACAGTCTACTGTTTGAGTCTTTTATTGCAAAAATTTTAAACACAAGTGACCACAATTAAAAGTATTATATGTTTGATACACATCATTATTATACAATATGGAATAGTCTTTAAGGTAACGTTGCAGCTCGATAGGAGGCGTCAATTTTCCATACGAGTCAAAGTACTCGACAATGTCCGCACGTTTCCTAACAGCAACCCAATGACTGCCTGGCTCCTTGTTTGTTTGCAAATTCATGATGAACGGTTCATTTTTACGTGGTCCATTACGAGGTAGACCATCTCGCATGTATATACCTCTAAAATATGGGATTTTAATTTTACCAGCAAACTTGACAAGATCTACATTTGTCAGAGGTCTTGCTGGTAAAGGTATCACACGTTTTTGGCTTGTGTAAATACAAACCGTAGCCGCTACGTTGTTTCTTCATTATAAACCGTCACCCCGACCATTACCTCTCTTACCCACAGCAATGGCCTCCATTGTTTGATTGTGGCGTTTTGCCTCTTCCAGTTTCTATTTCGCAGACTTGGCATCGTTCACAGCTTTATCAATACCTGCAGCACCGCCACCCAGAGCTCCTAGTGCTGACAGCTCACCAAATATCAGAGGCAACAGTGGAAGGAAGCCTCCGCTTTTAGGTATAAGAATAACACGAGCTACCTTAACTTTCTTTCGAACACCGGTATTTTTGATGACTTTTCTCGCTACGTGCAGTAGATTTTTCACAGACCGCACTTGCTCACCCACATTGATAGCGCCTTGCATCAAAGCCAGTATGTTTTTAAACGGCACCTTGCCACCAACTTTTCTCTTACGCGTACCAGCCCCATTACCAGCTTTACTGCATTTGTTCACACCCATACCGAGTTTTCTTTTAACTTTCATTGTTTATGCTGCACTCTAAGCGGCCACCTTTTCACCAAAACTTGCATCCGTCGATTTGTCTCGTTCTCTGGCACGGGGCTCCAATACCCCGTCAGCGCGATGCCTGTCACTCAACTGTTTTGATTGAGAGTAGGCGATGTCGTGGTCGCGACAAGCACGATCTAAAGGATTGATACCTTGATCAACTCTGGCAAGACGTTCTTTAAGTTTAGTGCCCGCACCACAAAACTAATAACCGGGTATGTGTAACTCGACAAGCAATTTGTTGATGAGTGTGTTGACGAGACCTTCACCCTTAAATACCAACATTGATAGTAAAGTGTCGGTGTATTAAACACTAGTATTTATACTTACAGCAAACAGGTTAGTGTTAGTCTAGTTAACTATGCGTATCGTAAAACACAACAGCAGCCTTACCAGTTACGAACTTGGACGATGTTGTTACTGTGGAAACAGTTACACAACACAGACACGGTCTTCTGTTACTCGACACGGTGCGATATGTGGTCCAAGTGGATGTGGTAAATCAAACGTCATACTGAGTTTATTATTTGAAGCAAACGGTTAAAAGCTTGAAAATATGTATGTGTATTCAAAGTCTCTGTATCAACCGAAATACAAGATGTTGAAGGAGGTGCTGGATGCTACAAAAGGTGTTGGTTACTATCTGTGTAGTGAAAACGATGAAATCTTAGATCCAACAGACGCCTTAGGAAACTCAATCTTTATCTTTGATGATGTGGCGTGTAACAAGCAAGATAAAATAAAAGCGTATTTTTGCATGGGCAGGCATAAAAACATTGATTCCTTCTATCTTTGTCAGGCATATAGCAAAATACCAAAACAACTGGTACGTGACAACTCAAACGTTGTGGTGTTATTCAAACAGGACGAAACAAATCTTAAACATGTGTACGACGACCATGTGACCACCGATATGACTTTTGAAAAGTTCAAGACACTGTGTGGTGAATGTCGGCAGACCAAGCATGATGTGATGGTGGTCGTTAAAGATTGTGATTTAGCAAAAGGACGGTATCGCAAAGGCGTCGATCACGTTATATATATATATATATATATATATATATATATATATATATATATATATATATATATATATATATATATATATATATATATATATATATATATTTAAACTAACGCGTGTGTGTGTTAGTCTTCATGTGTTCAACATACTGTGAGCATGGCGAAACAATCTAAAAGTCGTCGTCGCCAGAAAAAAATATCAACACAGCCACCAAGCTTCAAACGTAAAATAGGCGATTTATCAAAGATTATTCTTCGAAACAAATATTTAGCTTTGAAACTGGGCAAAACGGAGACGGGTGAAACGTTACGGCCTTTATATAAGCCTCTGTTAAAACCGTTGAGTGATATATCGAAAAGCACAGCAGCCACAGCATTGTCCCCTGCTCAAACAGCTTAGCAACCGATTAAATCTGAAGTTGATGTGAAACCAGCAGCAGCAGCACCAGCAGCAAAGGAGGAAGTTCCATTCCTTAGCGATGATGAAACGTTTGAATTGGAAGCAGAACCACCTGAACCTGAATTATGGGCAACGAAAGCTTATAGAGAACTAGATGCTACAGCAAATATACCGGAAGCCATTTACGAACGAGTGTCGTGTTCATATCCCATAGCTGTTCAATACTATGTTGATGAATATTTCACAGAGAAACAGTCACTCGATTCAACATATGTTGTTACTTATGATAAAACCACCAACACTTGGATGCTCGGCAACAAACCTATTGAATTTCTCGTGTTCAACAAAGATGCTAACAAGAAACAAACCTTTCAGATTATGGTCGGCGATAGAAGATATAACGGCACTAATCGTCTGTTGGAATTGATATTTTTGAGGAAACCTGTTTTAGCGGCCACGCAAAATTTGCAAGCTTTACGTGACTATGCAGACAATATGAAAGTTACTAGTCTGCACAGAAAAGAGAACTATCCTAAAGAAGACATTATAAGAAACAGTTCTATCAAATATCAGCAGGTAATAAAGCCAATTTTGAAAAAAAAAGCAGGTGCTAGGGCACGATCTTCCTCGTTAACTTTAGGTTGTGGCATGCCATACATACTGCATACTAAGAAACAGAAAGAATATGTGTACTGGGATGATGTGAACGAACTGGTTGACAGACTTCGGCTTCTGATGGCCTCCCAAGTTGCCGGCAATAATGCTCATAACAATAAGATACAGTCAATCTTGAAAGGACTAAAGGAAGCTCACATCATATAAAGAGCTAACACACGCCAACCATCAGTTTCATCATATCTATCGACAAGTTTGGTCGTACTGCTGCAAACTTCAAAAACAATATCAACAACAACAACAACTCTATACATAGCCTAGTGGTTCGACGAGAGATTTTCCCAAGAACTGCAAGTGGTGATATTGATGTGCAAAGGCATAGATTGTGTAACGTCGCCGACCCTATCGATTCAACAGATGGCGTAACTTGAACATTGGCTGATGCCTGGGTGGCCTACTATCAGAAACATAAAGCTGAGTCTCTGAAGACTAAAGATGATGTGACACACACTAAAACATTTGTTGATGCGTGGGTGGACTACTATCAGAAACATACAGCTGAGTATCTGAAGGTTAAATATGAAGTGACACAAAGACTAATGACCATACTGCTAGAGGCTGTGCACAAGCCAGAGTTGGAAGATTTGAAAAACGAATTTGAACAAAAAAATGAACAATTTAACCAAGACCATAACAGCGCAAGGTTTAAAAGATATCGATCTGTCAAAGAACCACAAGCTAAAGAAGAAGTTGGGTGAAATAGACAAAAATCTAAAACATTTGCACGACAAGTGGATACTTTTAA
Organism: Tillus elongatus; assembly: GCA_964006375.1. Classification (NCBI taxonomy): domain Eukaryota; kingdom Metazoa; phylum Arthropoda; class Insecta; order Coleoptera; family Cleridae; genus Tillus; species Tillus elongatus. The sequence continues at coordinate 123,834,442 of OZ023263.1, read as the reverse complement.
ATCCAACATCGCCATGGTGCGTCGCCGACGACAACAACAACGTAACGCTGAACCATCTGATGCCAAGAAACAAATTATAAACGAGTTGTATAAACCGGCAAGAATCAATTTTAAACGTAGGCGTACCATATTTAGAGGTTTGAATGACTTGCGGCAGATTGATCTGGCCGAGTTTACAGACTATCATCGTGAAAACTCCGGTTACAAGTACATTCTGGTGGTGATCAATTGTTTTTCAAAGTATGTGTGGACGCGCCCGTTTAAATCTAAAAATGCCGAAGAGGTGACTAAAGCCATGCCTGATATTTTAGCTAAAAGCACAGCAACCTCACACATACAGTCTGATCTTGATAAGGAGTTCTCCAACGCTAAATTTAAGGCCTTAATGACCAAATATAGCGTCAATCATTACAGCATGTATAGTGGGAAGAAGGCGGCAATGGTGGAACGAGTCATACATACGTTGAAAGAGAAGATATATAAAAACTTTCACTTGCCTGGTTCTTACAAGTGGCTACATATCCTGCCCGATGTCACAGCTGTATACAACGCAACGATTCATCGCACCACCGGTGTCAAACTAGGAAAAACGAGGCGGCTATTCGTAAACAGGTCTACTCTAATCATATCCCGGTGTCTGCACAAATTAAATTCAAAGTGGGTGATGTTGTACGTATAAGCAAGGCAAAAACAATATTTGAGAAAGGTTATGGTCAGCAGAGTTGTTTAAGGTCGCAACACTGTATTCTACCAGTCCAGTGACGTATTTACTAGAAGATATGCAAGGCAAGCCAATCAGCGCAGCGTTTTACGAGCAAGAACCACAAAAGACTTTATCTTCTGACATGTATTTAATCGAACGTGTGTTGAGAAAAAATGGTACCAAGTCCTATGAGAAATGGCTCGGTTTTGATAAGATCCATAATTCCTGGGTCAATACCAGAAACATTAAATAACTTGTATTATGCTACGAATAAAGGAAACATGTTAAAAGTAATTTTTTTTATTTGAAACCCTCCTCTATGCATTCACGTCAACCGATTGGTTGTCATAAAATACAGTTAATGAAACACACACACAGAGAGAGAGAGTTTTACAAATATTTTTATTATCAAATAATGTATTAAAATGTGTTACAAGTCACCATGTCTTTAAGTACAAGTTGATATTTGGTAATAAATTCACACACCATACACAGGTTCCCAGAGTATGTTAGCTTGGCAATGAAGAAGGCACAAAGTATGACTGCCCGGTCTCTGAACTTGGCCAGTTCCGATGATGTCAGCTATAAACATGTCCAGGTCGAAGAAAATCCTAAGACGTAATTCTAACAATAAGTCTTTGACTACATAGCCAATGTCTTCTATTATTTTTAATGCACCTAAGGGTAAGTTGAAATTACTGGTATATTGATCACAGCACAGCTTAAACTTAAAAAACACTGATTTTCGTTGCGTTTTAACCAAGTATTTAGTTAGTGTATATGATTCACCGCTTTCTTTGGTGCCCACTGGTTGTTTTCCATGTTGTAAATTATGGTAGATAACACGTTTAAAAATTGTTCAAATGTCCACATATCGAAAAACGCAGGTTTAATACAGTTTTTCTGCGAAACCTTCACCATTGGTAGAAACTTTGACAAGGGGTCCACACCAACAGTGAGTATTTTAACTCCGTTTGGCAAAAGAGAAAACGTTGTCTGACCTATGAGCTCACAGTCTTGTGTTTTTAATTTTTCTCCATACTTTTCTGATTGATCTCCACCAACTTCTCATTGAATAGCTCGTGGTGTGTACGTTGATATTCGGCTGTTTGTATGTTTGTAGGATATGCAGCATTCATAATAATATCTGCGATATTATTTGGTTTACTTGTGGCTGTTGTTGTTGTTGATGTTGTTGGATAGATTGTGTACAGTTCACCTATGATATATTGTCCAACGTTTTAGGTTCTTCTTTCGCTGTAATACTTTTAACTGCATTCGCCAACAAGACATCTTGTAATACTTTAAGCTTTTTACCGCCACCACCAACAGCTCTACCAGTATTTTCTGTGTTAATAGATTTTCGTTTACGCGAGTTATGGTTGCACCACCCGGTATACTACACACACAAAGGCTACTGTCAGCACATATGGGTACGTTGTGCTACACCGGCTTTTCCGTCGACTCAGCGTCCGGCTGAAGTGCAGCGACATTACCGAGGGGAAATTGATCAGCAAATAATAGTCTATAAATATATGTCGAACATTAATATTCAACAGTTAGTCTTTGCCATCCAGCCTTAATAGTATTAGATTACTCATATGTATTTTATTGTTATTTCTATATTAATTAAATTTTAATATATATATATATATATCGTTGTACTGTAACTTCAAGTAAATAAATTTAACTTTATGAAGTTCAATTGAAGTACAACTCTAAGTGGCGCAGTCGGTAGGATTAGTTTAGTGCCCTTTTTATCGTTAAAAACTCAGAACCAGCTTCAAAGTCAACGAAGAACAGCATCGTCCAAGTTGATAAAAATAATTTAAGTAACTTTCAATTAAAAAACAGTGAGTGCGCGAGCGATCATAAGAGAAAATAAGGTTTGATACGGAACTTCTGCCTACGAAGTTGTCTGCCTTATTCGCTGTATCTTATGATGCTGAAGCAAAGAAGAACAGAAATCGTCTTCATCTTCACATTGGCGTAAGTGCTTTCATTGTTCCTTTGAATTTCCTTGTCCTACCTTAATCTAAAATCGATTAAAGTTAGAAGCAAATATTACGGGAAATATTAATTAAAATATAACCCAAATTTAAATTATTGATTAATAAATTGATGTCAGACTCTGAAACAGAGACAGTTGACAATTCTTAATAATAAAGTAAAAATAAATTTAGCACCTCCTAAACTTATAGTAACAGAGGAAAATACAATAAGCTCAAATAACAATCAAATTATGGCAAATCAATTACAAAATTATCACATTAATGCTATTCCCGCATACGATGGGGACCAGCATACTTTAGCTTTATTTATTTCAGCGTGTGAAAATTTTCTCACTTCATTTGTTGATAGAACAAATGATGACAATCCAAATAACCAATGAATGCTTAGAATAGTAACAAGTAAATTAGAAGGTAGAGCTAGAACATTGATAGGTAGTAGGGAAGATGCCACAAATTGGCCTCGTATTAAACAATTATTGCAACAATACTTCGGCGACCAGAGAGACGAAGACTGTTTAGCTAGGGACCTCTTGCTCTTAAAGCCAGATCCTAGAGAAACCCCATACCAATTCGGTATGAGAATACAAGACTCACGTAGTCTTTTAGCTTCAAAAGTAAGACTAACAACTGCAAACGAAGCATTTCGTTTAATTAAAAATGAATTTTACGATAAAGTGGCACTGAAAACTTATTTACATGGTTTGAGTGGTCAACTAGGGTTAGCAGTTAGGCTACAAAACTCGACTAATCTAGAACACGCTATGTCGCTTGTTCTGGAAGAAGAGAATTTTCAATATGGAGAAAAACAAATGAAATATCTCCACAATCAATCCACAAATTTTAAAAACTCAAATGTACCAAATAAACAACCTCAATACATACAGAATCAGCAAAATAATAGAAATAACGTTCCGCATTTTACGCACCCCCGACAATTCCAAAACCAACCCACATACAGAAAGCCCTTAAATTTACGTAATCCGCCCCCACAACAGCTGACACAAAACGTATTCAGACCAAATCCAAATTTCAGACCAAACCATAGGCCAACACCTATGGAGGTATCTGCAAAAAAATTCCTCGATACATACACGTCCCAATCCAAATTTAAACAACATTTCCAGCCCGAACCTATGGAGACGTCATCTAGAAATTTCAATACTCATCCGAGAGGTCCTAACGGGCCTAACGCACAGTCATCACCTACCCAATTATACCATCAAGAGGTTCAACATGAAATTAACTCAGACAACTCTGTTTATGACGAATCTTATGAAAATTATCCTTCAAAAACCCACTCTTATACAATTCCTGAAGATGACGCTCGTTACTTTGACGAAACGAATCATGAAACGTACGAAGAAGAAACTGGACCTGAAGCAGCTTTTGAACAAACAGATAACATCGAACAAAGTTTTATTCAGGTTATCGAACTAAACAAAAAAATATAGTACATATAAATTCTGTAAACCACCCTAAATTGCCTTATATACTGGTCGAAATCAACCCCTCATTTCAAATGCGACTTATGCTTGACACCGGTTCGAAGAAATCGCTGTTATGTGAAAATATTGCCCATAATTTTTATTCCAAATTTATAGAGCATGAATAATTTCAAATTAAATCTGTTTACCAAACCAGTTTAATAATGAAATTCTAAAAATTCCTCTACCAAGTATATTTAAAACAGGCAGAGCTAAATTTAAATTCTATGTATTTAACATTAATAATCAATATCATGGGTTAATTGGTACTGACCTTCTCCAACAACTGGGAGCTAAAATAGATTTTTATAATAGGAAATTGGTAACGAAGCATACATGCATTCCTTTGTATTTACAATGTGACGACGACATACATCGCGAATGTAACTCGAAACCACAAGAATTAAATAACATAATACTGCCTGCGAGATGTGAAACAATAGTTAAACTTCCTATAGACTGTAGTTCCAACATAGGCATAATAAATAATATAAAACTCAAGTCAGGTGTAATTATTCCTGCATCTATCGTGACCGTTTCAAATGGCCAGGCTATAACCTCTATAGTGAATAGTAATGAAAATCCCGTACAGCTGATTATACATAAAGCTATTTATGCAGAACCTGTTTCAACTAACAAATTAAATTCCATTCATCATAACAAAGATATCGACTTAGAAAACATAGATGGTACTGCTAATGAAATTGACAAATTACAAATTCAAAACTTAAACAGATTAAGACTTGATCACACTAATGACGAAGAACGAGACATGATAGGAAACTTATGTTACGAATACAGAGACATCTTTTATTGCGAAGGTGTCCCCTTATCATTTTCTAATCAAGTTAAACATAGTATCAGGTTATCTAATCCTAACCCGGTATTTATTAAGCCATATCGATTACCTGAAGCTCAAAAGCAAGAAGTCAAAAGACAAATTGACGACTTGTTAAGACAAAAAATTATTCAGCCATCTTCCAGCCCGTGGAATAGCCCTGTCCTGATTATTAACAAAAAATCAGATGCCAGTGGCAAACAAAAATTTCGCATGGTCATAGACTATAGACGTCTTAATGAACAAACTATTGGTGATAAGTATCCCTTACCCAATATTTCGGAAATATTGGATAAATTAGGTCGTAGCCAGTATTATACCACAGACTTAGCCTCAGGATGTCATCAAATTGAAATGAATCCTGAAGATATAGAAAAAACTGCCTTCAGCTCTGAAGGGGGACACTATTAGTACAGGCGTATGCCATTCGGGTTGAAGGTAGCGCCTAGTACCTTTCAAAGGGCTATGGATAATATCCTTAGGGGTATTCAAAATGAAAAATGTTTTACCTACCTTGATGACATCATAATTTTCAGTACTTCCTTGCAAGAACACATAGAAAGGTTGACAAATGTATTCGAAAGGTTAAGAAAGGCTAATTTAAAAATACAGCTTGACAAGAGTGAATTTTTAAAAAAGGAAGTAGCATACCTCGGGCACATTATCACGTCCGAAGGCGTAAAACCAAATCCTGATAAAGTAAAGGCTGTAAGAGAATTCCCCATACCTAAAACAAGAAAAGAGATCAAAGGATTTCTAGGTCTTGTAGGGTACTACCGAAAATTTATTAAAGACTTCGGTAAATTAACAAAACCATTGACTCGATGCTTAAAAAAAATGCAACTATAGTTCATGATAGTAGTTTTATAGAAGCTTTCGAAACATGCAAAAATATATTAATGAATGACCCCGTATTACAATACCCTGATTTCACAAAACCCTTTATACTCACTACGGATGCTTCCAATGTAGCACTTGGAGCTGTCCTTTCTCAAGGGTCGGTAGGTAATGATAAACCTATTAGTTATGCTTCTCGTACCCTCAATGAAACAGAGCAGAGATACTCCACCATTGAACGGGAACTTCTTTCTATTGTTTGGGCCACCAAATACTTCCGCCCCTATCTTTATGGTCGTAAGTTATATATATATATATATATATATATATATATATATATATATATATATATATATATATATATATATATATATATATATATATATATATACTGACCACAGGCCTTTAGTATGGCTTATGCAACTAAAGGAACCCAATTCAAAATTAACACGTTGGCGGTTAAAACTCGAGGAATATGACTATGAAATAATTTATAAAAAGAGGGTCTCTAAACTGCAACGCAGACTCCTTGTCCCGCATCCAAGTTCATGCTTTAGAGGATGCAGAAATTTCATCAATCGCTAATAATTTTGATGAGGACGAAAGACCTCTCCAAGATTTACAAAGGCAACTCAATACCCCAAATTTTGATGACGTTGTGCAACCAACTGAACCCGAATATGTTCCGCCAATGAGCCCTCCAGAACTCTCTTTTGTTCCAGTAGAAATTCCTAACACCTCAAGCAACACTACCCCACCTATAAGCCGAACAGACAAAACAACACTTGAACAAAATAACGACTTACGAGACAGTGATCATTCACAAGTAAATGTAGAACCAAAAATAGGTATTCAAATATCAGATGTTCCTATAGAAAAACAACTAAACCAATATTATATATCTCCCATACATAATAATCCAAGACCAGTAAATCAACTAAAGGTTACAATCAAAATAATTATTTGGTGCAAATCCCGAGAAATGACAATCGACAAGCAATCATAAATTTTGTAAAGGAATATACTACAATAGGCAAAAGGTATTACTTTAATTTCGAAACAGAAAAATTATACCAAGATTTCTATTCGGTGTATGTGGAAATATTTAACAACAATGCACCCATTATTATCAGTTGCCCCAAGCATCGTCTGCCCTTAGCCGACGATGAAGAAATTAACGAGGTAATTAGAAATTATCACGAGGGAAAAACTAACCATAGAGGTATAATAGAAACTATAAAACAAATATCCAACAAGTATTACTTTCAAAAAATGCGTGAAAAAATAACGGCTTATATTAATGAATGTGAAATTTGCAAGGGAGCCAAGTACGATAGAAATCCACCCAATATACCCTTAATGCTAACAGACACTCCTAGTAAACCCTTTCAGGTTATACATGCTGACACCTTTATAATAGAAAATCAAGTATTCTTAACAATCATTGATACTTTCTCAAAATTAGAGACAGCAGTACCTATAAGTAGTAAGAATCCGGTAGAAACTGCTAATGCATTCATACAGTATTTTACGTACTATGGCACACCCGAACACATCATTATGGACAGTGGAACCGAATTTCGAACGGAAACCATCCAAAATCTTTTAGAGCTTCACAAAATTAAAATTCATTTTACTACACCTAAAAATCCACATTCTAACGGTCCCATTGAAAGACTACACTCAACACTAATTGAACACGTTCGAATATTACGACAAACTTACACTAAAGACCCCATAACATATAGAATGAACTACGCCCTTCTGGCATACAACTCAACTATACATACATCTACAAATCACACCCCCTTAGAAATAACCTTTGGACACACCTCTAATAGGGATATTTTCGATATAAATGATCATGAAAAGCTATTACAAGATTATCTAATATCGCACAAAAATAAATTAAAAATATTATATGAAAAGGTGAAAGAATTAATAGAGAAAAATAAGCTTCGCTCCATTTCTAACGCTAATAATAGAACCAATGATACCGACTTATTTAGAGATCAAACACATGTATATACAAAAGTAGACAAACGAAACAAGAATAACCCTAAATTTGACGGTCTCTACGAGGTTGTAAGCATATCTGACAAAAATATGACTTTAAGAAAAAACAAAAAATTGTCTAAACGTCATTTACGAAATCTAAAACGACCTAATGTTTCAGGTCCATCTTCCTTATCCAAAACCAAGGACAAAGAATAACATTAGACAAGATCAATGACAACCCCGGACAATTATCAATTAACATGGGCAAAATGCAAAATTCCATTGACAAATGGACCATTATTCGAGTAATTCCTTTAACACCACTTCTCAATGGGTTTCGTTCCATAGATAAACAGTCCCAAGATATCCATGACATTATTCACAATTCCACACATTCTAATCTTTATCAAAACGAGATACAAAATTACCAAAATATCCTTTCCCATCAAATTGTAGAGACACAAAAAATATTTAACCAAATTATACCCTCTAATAATAATCGTAATAAAAGAGGACTAGTTAATGCTGTAGGTACAATCATAAAGACCTTAACAGGCAACATGGACGCAGACGATGCAGAACGTTATGATACGGCAATTTCTCAATTAACATCAAATCAAGACAGAATTAAAACAATAGTTGATAATCAAATCATGTTAACAGAACAGGCCATAGAAAAATTTGATAAAACCATATCCTCGGTAATTTTAAACCAAAACAAAATTGAGGAACGTTTGCAGTTGATCACTTTAGGTTTCGAACAGGAAAAAATTAATAACGAACACATAATGCGTCTGCAGATGGTGTATATACAATTGATTACAGAAATCATTAATATTAAAAGCATTTTAAGCACATTAGTTAACGCAATAACTTTTGCAAGATTAGAAACAATGCATCCATCCATATTAGAACCTGAAGACTTACTAATAGAACTTAAAAGAATTGAGAGTTTTGTAACCAATCTCCCCTATGAGCTTGATGCAAATAATGTAGCTTTAAACGAGGAGGTGTCAATAATTAAGTGTTACTACAAAAAATATACTTTAGTGTTTGCTATTGAAATTCCATTAGTAGAATCTAAGCATTATAACTATTATCACCTTTATGCATTTCCTGTGAAACAAGGTCCTAGTCAAAATTATACCGTCAGCATCCCTCAATCCAAATACCTAGCCCTTAACGATGAAAGCTATAACTTACAAAACACACTATGCCAAGAAGTCAGCCCTGGAAACTACTTATGCAGAGGTCAAACGATGAATCAGATCAGCAATAGCAGCCCTTGTGAAGTCCAATTGGTCAAGTTCACCACCAGATACGAAACTTGCAAACACCACCCAGTCAACATACAGCAGATGAAGAGCCAGAAGATAAGTGCAAACAAATGGATAATGGTATTCCCCCGTGAAAGTACAGCACACCAACGATGCCGTAGCCGACAAGAAACCACAAACCTAGAAGGAAGCTACTTGGTTCAAATCCCCGAAGGATGTCAAATGACAGTATATAAGCAAATGTTCTCCCCATCTCACAATGAGATAGTATCTACCTACCACATCCAACTACCCAAGTTGAAGCTTACCAACTTTCAGCTACAAGAGGTAGTAAATACAGCCCCAATCAAATTAGAATCAATAGATCTGGATGAATTACAAAAAACAAAGCATCAACTACAACACCAACGGTCATTATTGAATGCAGTTCAACATCCGAAAGTAAGCCTGTCTACTAGCATCTGGACCATCCTGTTGTACGTGATTGTTGCCCTGATAGCAGTCTATGCTTTATGGAGACTAAGAAAACCAACCAAAGAACCAAGATCCAACACCAACCAACAACAACAAAGATGCCCCCTGGAAGAAACCCCCCTGGAGAATATCACTTTGAAAATTTAGCTCCCCTAAATTTTCTATCTGGCCCCGGAGGAGTTATGCTTGCACCACCCGGTATACTACACACACCAAGGCTACTGTCAGCACATGTGGGTACGTTGCGCTACACCGGCTTTTCAGTCGACTCAGCGTCCGGCTGAAGTGCAGCGACATTACCGAGGGGAAATTGATCAGCAATTAATAGTCTATAAATATATGTCGAACATTAATATTCAACAGTTAGTCTTTGCCATCCAGCCTTAATGGTATTAGATTACTCATATGTATTTTATTGTTATTTTTATATTAATTAAATTTTAATATATATATATATATATATATATATATATATATATATATATATATATATATATATATATATATATATATATATATATATATATATATCGTTGTACTGTAACTTCAAGTAAATAAATTTAACTTTATGAAGTTCAATTGAAGTACAACTCTAAGTCGCGTATCCTGCACCATGTTCGTTTGATTAACTACAACTTGTTCTAAGTACGCCACTAAACCAGCTTCTATGCAAGCTCAAACACAAATAATGGGATGATGTCATCCTACTGGGTATGAGTCATAGCCGTGTTGTCAGTTCTCTGTTTTTATCGTGTTATGTATATTTCTGGGGTATGCTTATGTATTCTGATATGGTCGCATGTACAGGGTGACATACTTTTTACTCGTGTACGGGTAGCAGATCGGTGTCTGATCTCCTTGGGCATATTTTCTTGTGCCTATATCTGAATGTTCTCAACATTTGTTTCTTACAGCACGGAATGCAACCTTTCTCCTATCGTATGTGTATTGCCATTTTAAGAAATGTTAATAACTTTCCCAGTAGTGTGGGTTGTACGGCAGCCATTTTCCAAAGTTTTTACCGTTTTTGACGAAACATTTGTCACAGCAGCTTCTCTCCGTTGGTGGATATCGTTTTGAATAAATTGCACAACAACGGAGACCCTCATCATCCAGTTCTTGCTTGTCAACTGGTGTTGGTAGTTGTGGTGGTGTGATGACTTGCTCTTAACTCACTTGTTGATTCATTTCGTTAAACTGCTGCTTCCAAAACCAGAGCCTTGTGATGTGGTTGCTTGAGTAGTGTCTTGTTGGTGTTGTGGCGATCCTAGGCTGGTGGCTGTTATGGTGAATGCACCTTCGACGGCTCCCTTATTGCTCTGATACATCTTGTATAGCTCCGACCACACTTCTTCGAACGTCAAAAGCTTCCTAAACGGCACATGATAGTCTCTATCCAACCCGGAGAATGCAAAGCCCAGTTTGGTGTCGGTGTTTAAGTCTCAAATAACTATGTTGTAAATTTCCTGCATACAGTTCTTAAACCATTGTTCAGGATCATTGATGCCACTGCTATTGAGCGGATTCAACTTGAAACGCACCGTATTCTGTATAATATTAAAACGACTGTTTCTTGTTGTCGACTCTCCAACTATTGAGAACGCTATAGCAACAAGTCTTTACGTATTCAACACACGCAGCGGCTTAGGGGCCTCTTATATCTCTGTTATTTCAATCATATATATTAAACATATGTCGACTGTATTCTAGACAAGCTGAAAGAATTACGAGGTCACTCGCAGCACTCGATTCCAAAGGTCACAAACACCAACGGACAGATGTCGTTTACCCATTAGGGGCCTCTTACATCTGTGTTATTTAAATCATATATTAAACAACAAAGGCATTCAGTTCAGTCTGTCAGCAGCTGTCATATGTGTGTGTGTGTGTGTGCTATATGTCATGTTTTTTTTGTTTGCTTTACGTGTATGTTATCAATGGTGGGCATCTAATACCCATTGAGGGCCTCTTACGTCTGCTATGCCCAGCATAAACAGATGTTACCACACATTCGCAAGCAACAACCCTTCTCAGTAAAACATATCGATGTCATTAGTATGTGCTGATATGTTAAACGACAACCAGGACGTCTTGGGGTAGGTATGTATTCAACTTTTATGTATGTTATATACCATATTTTGAATTTTTTGTTTTAAAATCGAGTTTTGTTCCAGGTTCTACTTGTTTAAATATGCACATGTACGATAACGATTAGCAGGCAGTGGTATTATAGACAAACTGATAACATTTGACCTTTTTATTACCATATCAGAACTGATAACATTTGATCTTTATAGATAACGTCAAAATAAAAATTGATAACCTTTGACCTTTTGATTACCATATCAGAACTGATAACATTTGACCTTTTTATTATACTTAATCACTAAACATGTTATTTATATAGATAATGCATATGTGTATTCTATATAGCCAGCTTTAAACAAAGTTTATTTATAGTTCTCGGTGGAGTGGTGGGTAAACCTATGACAGAGATATTTCGGATATATTGGTCAGAGCTAGCTCGCATTCAAATCAGACTTCCGGTGTACACTGTTCGTTAAAACGAGTTTAATAATTTTTATTATTATTAACGTTAATAAAATTATCTGTCTATCTCTATGTGTGTGTAGTGTTCGCTTATGCTATGTATACGTGTGTAAAGTTCAACCAATTGAATATGGAATCATTCGCCCTACCAACTTCCATTAATTTGGAATGTTCCTATGTTCAAAAGATTGAACTTTACGCTCAGAGACACAAATTTTCAATAAAATTCAAATTGCCTGCCAAAACTAAGTAACATAGCAACCATACAACAAACAAACACACCATCAAAACATACAATACATATGGGGAAGACTTAACCTCAGCAAACAATAACAAACATAACCTAACATTCAACATGTGGGTAAACTCATAACAAACAAAGATTCGGCTAGCGGGATAGCCTACAGCCCGACATAACCTAACATTCAACACGTGGGTATGCTCATAACAAACAAACAGTCGGCTAGCGGGAATCAGCATAACACATAGAGACCTAACCTGATTGCGGCCATCTTGGAACATCTGACGTCATCTGACAGGTGGCAGATGACAGCTGACAGGTCAATGAAAGCGGTCAGCTTGGAACATGTGACATCATCTGACACATGACAGATGACAGATGTCAACTGTCAACTCACAAACATGCGCACACCATAAATGGGGAGGGACTTAGCTTGCCTGCCACTCCTACCAACTCTGACGTCACAGCCAATCAGAACGCTCAGATCGCCTTACCCCCACTCCTAGCAACTCTGACGTCAGAGCCAATCAGAAGCCTCAGATGGGTCCTCCCAACAGGCGCCCTATCTACTAATATTTCATCGTTTTCACTATATGGATAATAACCAACATCTTTTGTAGCATCCAGCACCTTTTGTAACATCTTGTATTTGAATTGGTTCAAAGACTTTGAATACGCATACACGTAATCAAACTTTAAACCGTTCGGTTCAAACAAACTTAACATAACATTTGTTTTGCCACACCCGCTCGGACCACATATACATCTAAGGGTGTTTGGGAAGAGAGAACCATGCCTTTTTGTTGTTGTTTTTCTGAAGATGGATCAACAATATCGCCTATATTTGTAATGGGTAAGATAGCAGCATGTTTAATGGTATGCATCTTGACTTAAACTAAAACTAACCTGTTGGATGTAGGTATAAATATGTAGAGATGCAAGTGAATAGTACAGTCAGTATCAATGTTAATGTCACAGGGTGAAGGTCTTGTCAACACAGTAATCAACAAACTACCAGTCGAGTTGCACATACCTGGCTATCAGTTTGATGGTCCAGGCACTAAACTTAAAGAACGTCTTGCTAGAGGTGATCAAGGTATCAATCCTCTAGATCCTGCTTGTACAGATCACGACATCGCTTACTCTCAATCAAAACAGTTAAATGATAGGCATCGAGCCGACCAAGTGTTGGAAAATCGAGCGTGGGAAAGAGTCAAGTCGAAAGACGCAATCTTTGGTGAAAAGTTTGCCGCTTGAAGCGTTACAAATACCGTGAAAGCTAAATGAAAACTTGGTATGGATCTTGATGTAATCAACTCAAAACCAAACAGGAACGGTCCCTTTAAAAACATTCTAAGTTTGGAGAAGGTATAAAAGACAGAAATTATATTGCAACAGAAAAAGCTGTGTTTGATATCACGCGTCATTCCTATACCTGAAAGTGGAGGCTTCCTGCCGCTGTTACCGTTGAATTTTGGTGGTTTGTCAGCACTAGGTGTTCTGGGTGGTATTGCTAAAGCAGTTACCGATACTGAAGCAGACAAACACAAACTAGAAGAAGAAAGAATAACGTCACAACAAAACAATGGAGGCTATCGCTATGTGTAAGAAGAGAGGTAGTGGTTTTAAACTAAAACCAAAGTGTAAGAGGTTGGGAAAAGGTCTGTATCTGAAGAAGCAGCGTAGCGGTTATGGGTTGTATTTACAAAAGCCAAAAAAAAACGATTAAATGTTTACCAGCAAGGGCACATCATGAACTTGCAAACAAACAAGGAGCCTGGTAGTCATTGGGTTGCAGTTAAGAAACGTGTTGACACCGCCGTATAGGAACTTCGGTGGTTCAGGGGTAAGAACGTGTGCCTCTGAACCGAAGGGTACTGGGTTCAATCTCAGGGTACTCCTTTCACTTTTTCAGTACAAACTGTAACATTAACATGAGCCGAGGTTCTGGCATTGTATTTGAGCAAGTTGCATGTCTGCGCGTTCCACCCTTCGAAGGGGACGTAAAGCCGTCGGTCATGTGTCCATGCGATGTTAGGCACGTTAAAGATCCCTACCCCCCTTACAGAAAGCATTGGTTCGGCAAAATTTCCAGGATAGTGAGGTGAAGCTTCTCCCTGGCGTCGGCGATTGGCCATAGTCGAGGAAATAGGCCGACGTTAAAGAAACAAAACACACACACACACACCGCCGTATACTTTGACTTATATGGAACTTGGAGCCACCAGTTGAGTTGCAGCGTTACCTGAAAGACTGTTCTATATTGTGTGATCATGATGTATCTAAAAGATATATTTATAATTGTGGAAACTTGTGTTTAAAATTTTTAAATAAAAGATTCAAACCTAGATCTGTGGTTCAGTCATGTCGTACACTTTCGCGTTGAAAGATCGCAGTTCCCACCTGTCACCGGACTACTATCCAGCAATTAAGCTGGATCATGATAGTAGTTATGGCGTGACGGTGATCGATTTTCACACATACAACATATATGAAGGTAAACACAAATTTTACATCAAAGAAGCAGCTACTTGGAGAACCATCACGATACCCAATGGTGTATATGAAGTAACACACTTGGAAGTCCTGCTTCAAAATAAACTTGGTGGTGCCACAGCAACACTAAAACAAAAGAAGCAAGCTTTGACTCTGCAGCTTAATCCGAATACACGAAGATGAGAAATAAAATGTTCAGCAAGGGTTAGTTTCGAATCTGACGATCCTATTGGACGAATGGTGGGATTTTCAACACAAGTTCTTCAATTAGACATCTTCTATGAATCTGATTTACCTGTTGCAATAGTGGATGTTAAAGAGATTTGGAACGAAACTAATATTGTGTCTGGTTCCTACTGTAACGGAAAACCTTCACATACGTTATATGAGTTTGCACCGATGGTTGATCCTGGTTATGCAATTGACATAGAACCTAAAAATCTAATTTATATGCCATTGAACAAATAAAGATTTTAAATATAAGCATCGACATCGTGGACCGAGATTCAGTTCCTGTAAACTTTAAAGGTCAAGAGGTGTCTGTTCGCTTGGAACTTCAAAGATTGCTTAGAATGCTAGTGTTTACAGATATAAAAACAAGTGGGTCTACCAAGACAAGTCTAGTACAGTCCAGCACTTCGAAGCGAACACTGAGTTCCGATATTATTGAGTGCCTTAAAAGTCTTGGCTATCATGCTATCAAAACTAGAAATATTCAAAGACCCTGTGTTTGACGATGTCATCGATCGAGAAGAACATCGCTCTTACTATTCAGCAACTAAATCATTTGGTAACAGTGATGAAGTCGAAATAACCATCAATCAACAAGATGCATTCCTAGGTCTGGCTGAGTCAGCTCTAATAATCGAAGGTGCTCTGGAACCTGAAGCAGTACAAAATGCTGATGGTGAGTGTTATTTGTCAAATAATGGAGGAGATGCTCTGTTTGAATCAATTGCCTAGGAATTAAATAACAAGGGAGTGGAACGAGTACCTACGAGATCCATACACCACAAGAACTATCCAAAGCCCGCTTTCGTTTAGTAAGACTGAAGCCAAAGCTCTTAGCAACGCTGGACTGCATGTACCGTCAAACAACAAGTTTCATATGCTCACACCTATGGGTTCCTTTTCAGTTTCTTTCATCGCTTTAAAGGAGTTCTTTGTGGTAAACATATTCTCCGATTTACAAGAGCTCGAAATGATGCTAACAGCTACCACGGTACTGGCACAGCAAGATCGAAAATTGCTGTAAGCAAAATGTATTTAAAAGCAAAACATATATTTCCAAACGATAAAATGAAGTTGGAACTGATGAATGAAATAGCAAAAGACACATATATATTTTTCGCATACCGAAAATAAAAGACATGTATGAGTTACCATCGCTTAGACATATTAATAAAGATCTATGGTCTGTTAAAACCGCAACCAACTTAGAATGACCTAGACATGTGATTGTGGCATTTCAAACACACCGAAAAGATAACGTGAGCAAGAAGGGTAACTATTTCGATAACATCGGTTTGGTAGATCTACGAATGTTCCTAAATTCAGAATGTTACCCCTATGAATATGGATTTCGAGAAATCTAAATATGTTGAAGCCTATCAGATCTATGCAGATCTTCAAAAAGTTATCGTTACAAAAGCATGCCGGAGCCTCTCTTAAATTATAAAGGGTTTAAAGACCGAGCTCTATTTGTAATCGACTGACAGCAAAGAAATGAGGCAAACAAGTCTTGAACGGTGGACATCAAAGTGGAGTTTATAAGCAAAGACAATTTTCCGATTAAAACCAGAGCTTACTGTTTAGTTATTCATGATAGTATATTGGAATAGAAACCTTTAACCGTAAGAGCCATTATGTAATAATTTCATATGTAAATTAATCCTAATAAAATAATTGTATTTAAATCAGTTGGTTTAATTTTAGCATGTTACCAGCCAGCCCTTGCAGCTAGCATCCTGCTGCCATTTCTACTTATATAATACACTACTCATCGAGATGAGTACGGTGATACCACACACCATACATCTAGAACAGATATCCGGGCTCAGTTGCGATTATATATATATATATATATATATATATATATATATATATATATATATATATATATATATATATATATATATATATATATATATATCACACCGATAACTCAAATAATAATGGGGCAATTTCGGTCAAATTTGGTAAGTAGCTTGCTTTGGCAAATGCCGCGGATAGTTCGCTTACCAGAAAAATCGGTCCAGTTTTTCCCGGATCTGTAAGTTAATAGAAGAAAAAGTTATAGGTATTTGAAGACCAAAATTTTGGATGCTACTGATGACTAGACAAACGCACAAAAACAAAATATTTTGTGCGGGTAGAAATCTATTATATACCTCAAACTAAGATTAAGTTTTTTGGCCCAAAAAGGTCAAGAAATGTTAGAAAAATTATTTTGAAAATTCTATAGTTTTTCCTCTCTAAACGTCAGTCACGATTTGAAACGTCAAAATTGACAAATTTTAGGCAAAGACCCTGAAAGAAATACGGCTTATGTGTAAAAAATGTCGCAAGAAATGTGTTTTACAAACACTTAACTTTCAACATCAACCATCATTGTCCTTCATTTTACTAAAATATTTCCAGAAAATTCATCTGAAATAGACCCTTTCTCTGATGTTTTGGCAGTAATTTTAATTATCTAGTTTACGGTTTAATAGTCTATACTTAATTTTAGCAAATTTCCGTAGAAAAATTTTGCATAATGAGACCATGATTTTTGAATTTAGAAAATATTTCTTCCAATGAGCGCGAACTAGGCCCCTTAGCACCCATATCCGGGGTTAGTTTCAGTTTTATCTGTTTACACATAGGTATGCAGGGTGACGCACTTCTACGGTAAAGCTCAATATTACCGTGATTATACAAGATACGAGAAAAAATTGTACACCTTAATTATAGCGTGCCTTGAGGTGCATTTTATAAAAATATTTCGACAATCACAGGCGGCCTATAAGTCGACGACGCATTCAGAAAGGTTTTGTTTATGTTCTGCGTCGAAAAAATCGAGATGCCGTATATAGGGCACTCTCAATTACTGACTGAATTTGAAAAAATTCAAAATACCGTAACTCAATTCTTTAAAATTGAACAGCCTGTATTTTGTATGTCAAAAGTTAAGGGCATGCCATCTGCTTCAAGTTTTATATAACACCCCCTATACCTACAGTCTCTAATTTTGGAAATATTTACATTTATAGTCGCGTTCCATACTGAAACCCATCAGGTTATGTGAAATTTATGCGAAAAATATTAAAACACTTAAACTAACTTTGGTATAAAAAAAGGTAAGAAATAATTAATTTGATAGGATTATCTACGTTTACATTTTCTTAATATATAAGTAGCTGCAAGTTTTTTTCACAAATGTCAAATGGAACTTTATAGTAACAGACTTAAGTAATGTTCTTATCACCGACAGATTGTGGAATGAAAATATGAGCCTTTTCCACTTAGATTTTTCTTTACTTCCACTGGCTCAAATTTCCGTGAAAATTAAAAAAAAAATCTTTTTTTTTTTCAATATTAATTACAGATTAGGTATATAATTGGAATTTTATGTATTCTTTTGGCAATTTTTTGTGTAAAAAGTAGCTTGAAAAGGTTCGTTGGCTAGGAAACTCGGACCAGTTTTTTCGGGAATATTGTAAGTTTGTTTTCGAAAAAATTTTGCACTTTTTTAAACCATAAAGCTATTTTGATGATATATGGTATATCATTTTTACTATATATGCAGGTTGCACTGGTAACTAAATTTGATGCCTGCATTCTTCAATAAAATACACATTTGCTATTAAAAATATTTTAATGAAGATTCACTACCATAACGCACTTGCTGCGTCCTGAGAGGCTAGAATTTGAACTTCAATCACTCACCCTTGTTAAGGTTACCATATTGTTCCAGTGGCTACACACACCTGTAAACTCAAGTTCAGATACATAATAAGTCAACAATTCGAGTATTGCACGTATATTCAGATTAAGTATGTACTTATAACGATGACAAAGAAATCTCTGAATAAAATATTAATAAAACAATTAAAATTTCAATAACATAAAAATCAAATAAATAAAGATACAGTTCTTGGAGTTACCAAAAAATGTAATAGCCAAAGATAAAGTTTCCTAGATGAATAATCACGGTTACCCCACTGAAGTAACTTGATATTTGGCTAGACTATTGGTCCTACAGGCTTGCAGTGTGGCATTAAAGGAATTGCATTACACAATAGTACTTACACCTTTATAGAATACAACTAAATTGGACAGAACATGCCACAAAACACACTAACGTGTACTTACACAAAACAGCAACTGTCATCGATCAGACCTTTTGACCCTTCCCTTGTATGGTTGCTTTCTGCTCTGCTTCCGCAGACTTGATTTTGACTTCTAAAGCTATCTCAGTATCCCAATGCCCAATGTTTGTCGCCAACAGCATGGATATTCTGGTTGTAAAGGCATACTTTGGCAAAGTCATTCCATATATGATAAATTGCAAGTTTTATTGTACATTCATCTTCCTACCATATGTTCTGGTGCACATTTTCTGCACTGTATAGTGATACTTCTTACAGCATTAACTTCTTCCACATGAGTAAAAAGATTGAGATGTTGGCTTAAGACAATTATTCTTGCACTTTTCCAGTCCATCCACATCAAACTGTGGTGGTTTATATTGCATGACTTAGGTACATTGAACATAACACAATTTTTAAATTATATATTATACAATGTAGGTGTACCTAATTAGTAAAATGATCCAGTCTCAAGCAAAATTGACGAACCCATCATGAGTGTAAACTACAGGAGATGCTTTAAAACTGTTCTTTACTAGTTGCGTCTTAGTTCTTCTGATAACCTCACACCATGTTTTAGTTGCTTCTGTACATGGATATATGTTGTTTGCAATTGCACAGTTCTCCGTCTGCACATCACCTTATTATTTTTAATTAATTATGTTAGAATATAACAATATACAACGTTGATTACATGCCATTCATTTTGACATTACTTTTTATTTACGTATAGCGGCCATCTTCCTTCCCGGCGGCATGGACATGGGCTCTATGCCTAAAGAATGATTGCCTAAATATACAATATAGTTACAATTATAATTCTCACCACTATACCGTAATCATCATCTATCTCTTTCATTAAATTTTAAAGTTATATAATATTATAAGGACATCTCAAGCACATTCTTATAGAATATTCGGTATAATAATCTATTAAAATATTCTCAGTTTATTGATGAAGAATTTTCTTAGGATGTGATTGAATGAATGTACTCAGAATATTCAAGATTGAAGTTTGTAATTACTTAAATGTTATTAGAACATTCCGAAACAAATATTCTGAAAAAAGAATGTTCTCACATTGTGAGAACATTCTGAGAATATCTTGTGCTGTATGGGTAGAAGTGCACGCGGTGAAGTTTGTTATAAAAATTACAAAATAGGTCCTTAGTAGTGATAAAATTGGCCAATTAAGGGTATGCAAACTATGATTTAATGGAGCTATTAATTATTTATGGTGAATGTTACCGAATAATTGGTCGCACATGTCGTGTTTTCGCCGAAAAGTATCCAGATAGACGGAAGCCTAGTCCGGATACAGTAAAAAGATTATTGAAGAATTGTTCAAGTTACGGGAGTTTTATCCCCAAAAGGAAAAACCGAAGCAAAGTGTTGATAATGATTAAACGAAGTCAATGTCATATTTCGCTGCTTAGCCAAATTCATGTCTCAGGGATTGTCATAAAGAGTTACGTTTATCAACAACAACCATTCACAGAATATTCCAAAAACACAACCGGAGACCCTTCTCCTATGACTTAATCCATAGTTTACAACACATTCCCAACGTGTTGAATTCTTTGAATGGCTCCTTTTAAAAACAAAAGAAGATGGGGCTTTTTGCGAAAATTATATCGTGTTATAAGGCGAAGTTCTGCAAAAATGGATTGTTCAGTCGTCATAATAGCCACTTTTGGCCGGATGAAAATTCTCACGTCACAAGAAACAACTATTGTCAAGACCGTTGGTCATTTAATGTTTTTTGTGCTGTAAAAAATGATACTTTTACCTCATTATCAACACCTGGCTTTGGTTTCTCTTTTTGAGGATAAAGCTCCCATAACTTGAACAATTCTTCAATAATCTCTTTGCTGTGTCCGGGCTAGGCTTCGCTCTATCTGGATACTTTGCGCGAAAACACGACATGTGCGACGAATTATTCGATGACATTCACCTTAAATAATTAATAGCTCCATAAAATCATAGTTTGCATACTAGGCCAGGCGGCAAGCAGTTAGATAAGGAAATAATTCCAGGAAATCTGGAAATTGATTTAATCTCTTTATTTTTATCTCATGATAGATATACTAAGTTTCCCCATCGAGCAAGGTCAGCGTTAGCCGCCATATTGGAAAAAGACGTTTAAGTTTAGTTTTACGCGAATATTTCCTAAAATATTGAGTTTTCAATGAAAATAGTTATTACTAAAATTAATCCTCATTAAATTTTATATAAAAGAGGTCATTACAAACTTTACCCTAAAACATACCGTTACGAAGATATGTAGCCGTAAATTTGGATAATCTTTCGTAACTCAGATAAAATCGATTTTTTTACTTACTATCTGTTACTTTTGGTGCATGTATATGCGAGGGCGTTAAGAGGACATATATTGGCCCACTTGGCTCTAGCGAAATTATCTTACATACATTGGACATAACCCACAAAGAAAAAAAATGTCCGGAAACATTTTTTTGGAGATTGAAGATCCAACTTCACAAGAAACTGATGGAGATGAGGACTGCAGGAATAAAATCAATGCAGGGCCGTTCAGAACCATTGCAGACCGTTTCTCGGAGAAGTTACTTGAAGTAAATAGGAACGGGCCGACAGCTAAACTTTGGGTACAGTATTTCCACATGGTAACTCTCCTCAAACAATTCATCTAGGCCGATAGAAGTGGGGACTGGCATTTACATCTCCAATGCATCCAGAAAATGTTGCCCTATTTTCATTCAAGTGTATGCAAAATCTGCCAAGTTATATCTTCAAGATATGCTCGATATTAAATCCAAACTATCTCCACATGTGGATAAACAATTTTTCTCCAATAGCTATTTCACAATTAGAAGGTCCAATAAATTTTGATCAGGAATATGGACGAATATGGTTATCGAACAGACATATATGCGATCTATGAAGAGTACTGGTGGTCTTGCACACGGGCGGGTGATCACAGATAGCGTTTTTACGAAATGAATACTTGTGATGCCTACTATCATGGATGTGACAGAACAAATTGAAAGATTTTGCCAAGTGTCATTTGCCACTACAGAACAGCATGTAGATGCCCGAGCATGACGAATAGCACGAGGCAAAACAGACACTAAGAAATTCATGGAATGGTTTTCGTGTCACAATACCTTTCCCGTTGGGCAGAATGTTGTATCAGTAAGTACAGGCGTTGAAGGAGGCGAGAAAATTAATTGCTATAGGGCATACGAGATTGGCATATCCGCACAAGCAAGCATAGTCGGTCAATACTTTGGTGAGGTAAAGTTTTCCCGAAAAGATCGAGTGATGCCTCTACGTGCAGTATATTCAAAAGTAAATATTCATGATGAAGAGATTGCAATTAACCCTCTTACACTTTTCCAATGGATTTCCTTGGCAAAGAAATCGGATATTGACTTACAGCAATATTTCCAATTTGAACTGGCTCCCTACCCACTTTCCCTCTTTGATGAATAATAAATGCGAAGGACGGAAAGATCTATTTTTTATGAATTATTTAATTCCGTTACTGAAGCAATCACATTCGAGAATGAACTTTACATCATAGATGGTGGCTTTCTTCTTCATCGCGTAACCTGGCACCAAAATGACACTTTCTTTACCATTCTCTCCAGATATGTGAGCTAGGTCAAAAAGTACTTCAAAAAATATAGTGTCATCGTTTTGATGTGTATCCTGATGACCCAGCAGCTTTAAGCACGAAATCAGTGGAGCGTCATCGACGATCCCGAAGACATGCTGGCGCTACTGTATTCTTTGATCAGTCAATGACAGCAACTATGCCACAAGACAAATTCTTGTCTAATGATAAGAAAAACCGTCGTCTTATACAGATGTTGCGTCAAAAGCTTAAAAATGAAGGATTTCCAACGAAACAAGCTACCGAAGATATCGATGTACTAATTGTAAATACATCTATGACTTATCACAGTTCAACATCTCCGTTGTTATAGTAGCTGAGGACATATACATTTTAGTCATCCTGGCAGCGTTAGGAATATCGTGACCCAACATTTATTTTATAAAAGCAGGCAAAGGAAAAACAAAGAAAAGGCACCACCAGTTTAACTCTCCCGTTAAAAGTACAAGACAACATTTTCTTTTTACACGCGTTTAGTGGGTGTGATACAATACCATCATTTTTTTGACAGGGGAAAATTAAATTTGTATAAGTGCTCCAAAAAGATGAGCACGTGCAGGCAGCTGCAAATGTTTTCAAAGATCCAAATACACATTCAGATGAGGTGGATAAAGCGAGACAGCTCGTTATCGCAGCGCTGTATAGAGCCAACAACGAGGGAAGCACATTAGATACATTAAGATACCAAATGCTTGGAGTCATTAGCAAAAATCCTTTTAGCCTCGCAGGCTTATTATCAACTCAGGTAGCAGCCCGTCAACATGCTCTTCGAACATATCATCAAGTGGAAACATGGCATGGAAATAATTTTAAAAAACATTAGACTGGGGATGGAGAAATTCTAAATATGGTTTGGTTCCCATTAGCACTACCTAGAGCCCGGCTCCATAGTCACTTTTAAACACAATATCCTGCACATGTTCAAAAGGATGCAAGGCCTCATGCGTTTCCAGAAAAATTGGATTGAAATGCTCCACAATCTGCCTCAATTGCAGAGGAAAAGCCTGCACAAATGTAGAAGATGTGGAAGAAAATGACAGTAATGACGTCGATCTAGACCGTCTAACGTCCCAGGACCAGACCAAAGAAAATGTCGTTTCTGAGGTCGAAAGTGGAAGTGCTGACAGTATGGAATATCAACAAAGTCAGCCTTCATCGTCGAAATGTGGAAAATTACGATATGTTTGGAATTTTACTGTAAATTGGGCGTCCAGGGGAAACCATCGAAAAAAACACGCTATTTATTTTACTGCAAGGTGGTGCGGAAACGAGTATTGAATATTTTCTGTGGTTATCTTGTTAGGTACATGGTTGATCTCTTACTATAATCTTGTGATCCCTAAAATAAAATAAATATGCATAGTGCACCAAAAATAATGGATAGCAAGTGAAAAAACTGATTTTAGGTGAGGTACGAAAGATTTTCCAAATGTACGGCTAAATATCTTGAAAAAGGTACATTTTACGGTAAAGTTCGTAAGGATCTTTTTTGTAATAAATTTAATAAGGATTACTTTTGGTAATAGGTATTTTTATAAAAAATTAATATTTTAGGAAATATTCGCAAAAAACTCAATCTGGGCGCCATTTTTCCAATATGGCGGCTAACGCCGACCTTGCTCGAGGGGGAAAAACTTAGCATAGCTATAATGAGATAAAATTAAAGTGACTAAATCAATTTCCAGATTTCCTGGAATTATTTCCTTACTGGGCTTTATTTTACGGTTTGCCGCCTGCCCTATACCCTAATTTGGCCAATTTAAAAACTACTAAGGACCTATTTTGTAATTTCGATAACAAACTTCACCGCGTGCACTTCTAGCATGCAAACGTCAGTTGGTTGGCAAATTAAATTCCAAAGGCTACTATTGTTACAAGTTTGCAACCCTGTTTCGAATAAATATGTATTTATCCCCAAAACGGTTAGATTTAGGTATAGAAAAGCCAATTAAGTTAGTCAATATAATACAGGCTCTCCCATCTGAAAAATGCAAGTTTTGATCAGTTGAATTTTGTCAATTTGCCAAGTCAGTTTCTCTCACCCTGTATGTTGCAACGCAAAACTGGAATACGTGTGGTGAAGGTACACATATTGGTGTGTTGTGTGCAAAATATGAATCTTGTAGCTTATTTTTCCTACAAGTTATCAGGTATAAAGTGCAACTATAGTTGTGCAAGAATTTTCGAAAAAAACGAACTATTTTGAAAATGTTTAATTTTAGACACATAGTATGCTAGTAAAAGTAGACCTTAAATTACGAGTAGAATTCAAAATTCTATTAAAAAGTGGCATACTGCATTTAAAATAACGAAGTTGATTAACACTTCCTGTAGAACCGGAAGTGTCACGTGAGCAAAATATTTTAGTTTAATTGGGCTTGGCCGAAAACCTAGGAATCGAAATCTTCCGAATTAAAATCGGTTCGTTTATTGAGAAACTCCTAACAGAAACTCTTGGCGCCTCACACTGTATAATCTAATTAACATACAGCATGATATAGGTGTCACAAGATACGTGTTATTTTATAATTTACACCTGTCTTGCTGTTGCTAATTAGATTGTATAGTGTATTCAAAATTTTCTGGTTTATTATTATTATTTCTGTGAATTATGGATTTTGAGATGGAAAGCAGTGCGTGTTTAGTTTGAAAAATAGTAATAAATCATCCAAAACATCCAGGAAACAGACAAATGTTTCTGCTAAATAACTGCCTTCATCCACTTGGAACATACTAATTTTGTGAAATAGTTACTTTTTTCTTGTTAATATATAACTATCTCCTGAGGCAAATATTTATATTCCTTAATTTTATTATAACTGCACTTTTAGTTTCAACTGATTAATTATAAAAAATAATTATCAGTTGCTTATTAAGGTATCAGCTCATAAACCACTAAAATCCACTAGAGGTATCTAGGAAACTATGAGAGATGAAGATTCGGTGTAGCAAGAAAACATTAGTGCTTATAGAAGATGAATGTGTAGCTCTTCGATATGACAAAAATTCTACAAATCCCTAGATTAGTGAACAAATTTTACAAAATTTTATATTACATTTTTTTTCACCTGTGCTATTTTTATAGGTGGCCATGAATTCAATTCACTGATTGTACAGTGTTGTCCCCATTTGACCGAATCTGTATAGTCAATAGTTTCCAAGATGTCTGTATATGGTGGTCTGTTCATGAAGTGACAGCTCCAAAAGTTGTTATCTTTATTTTATTTTCATGTTATTAAAGTTTCGAATTTTGTTAATACATTTTTTTGCATTTATAAGTAGATAACTAACCTAAATAAATGTGCAATACTCGAACTGTTGACTTATTAAGTATCTGAAAGTGAGTCTTCAGGTGTGTGTAGCCACTGGAATAATGATATAAACCTACACAAGGGTGAAGTTCAAATTCTAACATATTTGGCGAGTTGGGCTTGCTTATATGAAAATATATGCAAGGCCAGTTAAATCAAGGAAAATCAGTAAATTTAGAAGATACATCAAATATGTCATAGCTTTGCATTTTCTTAATTTATGTATCAATCAAAAAATATACAGGGTGTTTCGCATAAGAACCAACACAGAGCAGGGGCATGTGGTAAACCTAAAATATGGTGATTTAAGGCAACTTACCTCCATACTAACTTTCACCCCTGAGAGGTTATAGGCCCTCAAAGTGGGGTTTCAAATTCCGCAATATTTCGACTTAAAAAAAAAACAAATTTGGTACACGTTCTGAGTATGCGAAGAACATTAATCGATGGTAAGTAGAGTTTAATTGAGGTATTTGAAAGGGTTGAATAGGGGTGTGGCACCCTTAAAATGTCACAGAATTTTTTAATGTATTAGCGGATTTAAAAAAATATTATTTTATTTTATGGGGATTTTATTTCTAAAACGTTTTTTACTACTGTTATTTTTCAAAGAACTTTGTTGTTTTAAAAAACAACTCGAATAACCAAAGACACATATTTTATCAATGTTACTAAAAATCATCGAAAATTCAATATTTGCCTATAAAATTATACGTCGAATTTGGCAATCAGGAAACAGGTGTGAATAAGTATAATTTATAAGAAAACAAACAACTTAAACAACAGAAATAAAAAAATTGCTACTGATGAGATATAAATTGTTCAAAATGCTAATTTCATACGCATCTATTGAATTTTTGATGATCTTAAGTTTTAAGTAACATTGATTAAAAAAGTTTTATAATTGAATTCTTCATAAAATGAAATAATAATTTCTTAAATCCGCCAATAGCTTAAACAATTCTGTCATATTTTAAGGGAGCGCTCACCCCTATTCAACCCTTTGAAATGGTTCAATTGAACTGTACCTACCATCAATTAATGATTTTGATACACCCAGAACGAGTAGCAAATTTGGTTTTTCTAAGTTGAAGTAATACTGAGATATTGACTTTCTTCGTAATTTTAAACCCCGGTTTGAAGGGCTATAACTTCTCAGGCGTACAACTTAGTATAGGGGTAAGTTGCGTGTCGATTATTATGCGAAACACCCTGTATATCTTTTTTTTAAAGCAATGTTACCATGAGTATGAAAATTTTGAGAAGATTCATTGAATTGTTCGTGCGATATTTTCAGAACATAGTAGAAGCTAGAAGCTCCTAAGAATAAACATACTAAATAAACGTAACTAAATAACATTCTGAGAACCTTATTAGTGTGACAATCTGTCCAATTGTCATGTTCATAGAATGTTCTATGAATATATTTGTATCGCGTGACAATGTTCTGGGGATGTTTCAAAATTATTTTGAAACATTCCTGGTATATTCTCAGAATGTGTCTGTGCTGTCTGGGAATAAATGAATTTACACAAAATGGAGTAGGAGAGTGGCTTTCGTTTCTCGTGCAAGAAATATCACTCTATCACTCGCTTGCGATCCTGTGATGAAAATTTCACGTTGAATTTGAAGCGAACAAAAGATCCAGAAAGACCAGTGTTGCTTCTTAGGGATGATATATTTGACAAAAAACTGAATTAGAGCTCCCATACACAATACTTGGCCAACAAATGTAGACAGCGTCTGACTGTGCTCAGATGTCTAGGAGGGATCACATGGGACAGCGAGAAAAATATTAATGAGAATTTATAAATGACTTATTCTCTCTAAACTTGACTATGGGTGTGCAGTATATGCCCCAGCTAGACAATCTAGGCTGAAAAAACTTAGACAGCATACATTCTATGGGTCTCAGGATAGCGTTAGGCATATACAGAACTAGCCTGATAAGTACTAATTTTGTGAAGCAGGTGTATCACCATTCAAACCTCGTAGGTTAGAATTTATGCTAAGCTACATACCAAAAATTGTAGCGCAGCCAATACACTTAATACATTTTATTAAGCGATAATACAGAAGTATTACCTTTTAAAACTTGCAATACCATAACAAATAACAAGAGCACTGTCAGTTGCTGCAAGTGGGTTTATAAAAACTGAGCAACTGGATATCCCACCTACATATGAACTGCATAAATCTGAGATACCAGCATGGAAATTACATCGACGAAAAATTCACTTAGAGTACTGTAATTATATAAAAGTTTCATAGAAATGATCTACACTTTTTATTATATATATATATATATATATATATATATATATATATATATATATATATATATATATATATATTTGTATAAAAATACGCTACCATAACGCATTTGCGGCGTCCAGACTTTTTATATTTGGACTCACACTGCATAAATATATATATATATATATATATATATATATATATATATATATATATATATATATATATATATATATATATTGCTATGATATCATAGTTTTTGAAAAATTTTCGTCGTTAATTCAATCTCAGGATAGTAAAAACAAACAAATAATATAAAAAAGAATTTTGGTGGATGTAAGGGGAATTATACCTGGTTAAATAAATTTGTGTAGGTAGAGTGTGTTGCTAGACGACAGGTAACAACAATATAAATATTAGATACACACAAATGGAATCAATTGAAAATTATAAAATATGAATCCATAGGTAAATTTGCGAGCCTTTAGATTTGGAAAAAATCAGTTATAAAAAGAAAGTTCAATATAGTTTTCAGTTGTCAATTCCCATATTTATCATACGAAATGAAAGCAAAATCGTTGTAACCTTTTAACAAACTATGTATCCATAGCGATAAGACTTAGTGGTAGGAAAAAATAAATCAAGTGAGGAGAATGACAAGTTGTCAGGAGGAAAAAAAGAAAAGTTAGAAGATTTTTTTGAAGTAAAATATCAGCCGAAAAAGGCATATAAGATTGTACATACATCACATCGTCAGAAAGCAGAAACATAAAATTTAGAGAATCCAGAAATAATAGGTTATGAGAACATCAGCTCTTGAAATTATATAGGAGATTATATTTAATCACTAGAAAACAGGGATCACTATCGGCAGATAATTGGAACACAGCTAATTTGGCAGGGAGTGTTAATGCATACACAAAAATTTGGATATTGTCCATTAGAGGTATCGAGAAAACACCCTGGTGAGATATTCAGGGAAATTTGTATAGTTTAATCCAAACATCATGAACAGTGAATGGGTAGTTTGACATAACACAGGAAGAGTAGCAAAACAAGGCGTCCACTTTAAAATCAAAGAGAAATTCTTAAGTGCTATTGTTAAGTTAGAGAAACAAGTAAGGTATTTATAGTTAGAATAATAGTGAATCATTTTTAGTTAGTTTTATTGTTTGATTGTTTAAGGTGTTATCATTTTCATTTTCATACTAATTATTGTATTCATAGCTCATTTAATCCTTTATTATACTCAGTATCTTGAAATTTTTGTTTCGTTTCCTTTGTCCAGTTCTTAATAAGTTGATCAATCCCTTTGTTTTAAGATATAAATTATTAAATTTAAATTTTTGTCAACTTCATTGACAAGTTTTAATAGTGCCAGAACCCCCCCCCCCCCCCTGAGAAACAAAAATATCATAATAAATTATAAAAATACTACATATATTTATAGCGTAATAATAATAATAATAATAATAATAATAATAATAATAATAATAATAATATATATATATATATATATATATATATATATATATATATATATATATATATATATATAATATATATAAACTCCTGTTATAATTATTTCCTGTCCTATTGATACTTACGTGCATACGCAATGTCCTGCAGTTAGTATGTATCTTTTACTAATGACAGTTCCGCCACAAAAGTGGCCTCCTCTTCTTGTAAGAGATACAAGCCATGGAAATTCACCTTTGCGAGCTTCTTCACCACCCACGATTCTACTTTCTTCTGAAATTTTGGTTTACCGCAGCTGATATCTGCAACTGCATGCAAAATCAGTTGATTAATTTAATGAAACTATTCTATAATTACGCTATAAATGCAGTTTAAAGGTAAATATTTAAAATAAAAGAAATATTTTACTGCACAACCAACACTAACGATCGTTAATTAAAATTAGTATTTTAAAATATGTTTCAATAAATGTGAATACGAAGTTTCAATCGAAGACTTTCAGCATGTTTCTTTTGTCTTTATAAATTTATAGAATAGAGTCTTCGCAATATACAAAGTGTACCTAGTATTTCAAAAAGTTTGCTATCACGGTTTTAAAATTATGGGAGTCATTTAAAATATACAGGTCTATGACGTTTATCCTAACGCATTAATAATTTTATAAAAATAAAAATGTTATAGCGAAAAGTCAAAAATCTCTGTTGTGAATTTTCGTAGAAAAAGTTATAAGCGATTAATTTGAAACATGTTTTATGCCAGATCATTTCTGTGAAGATACTTGGACACACTTGTCACCCTGTTTAGTGAAGATTCTCATAGCTTAGGCTAATTAGTCGGCACGATCAGCGGCCGTCTGGTGTTTCCGAACTTGACCTTTCATCATAGGGCATGAGAAGCATCTGTAACAGCTGTGGTGTTATTGAATTACACAAATACGTCTGTACATTTATCTTGGGACTGAATATAGAAATCTATAAGTATTACCATTGTATTCCAAAATTATTTTAACTTGCCGAGTTTTCAGCAGGAAATTATCAACATTGACGATAAATCTTGAACCCAATGTTGGCAGCTCTTGCCAGAATTCTGATACCCTCCGTAGGAACAGAGAAATTGCTCTGACATCGCGTGATGTCCCAGGCAAAAACTGTGTATACGATGTCATAAGTAAGTGTGTGAACTTGGGATGTCACAACTGTGTGTAAAGAATAGTTAAATATGACGTCACTCGATGCCACAAGAAAAATGTGTGTTTCATATTGGTATAATTTAAGATGAGTAAAACTAATTTACAATAAACAAATGTTAGTAATATACATTTTGCACGGTGTACGAATTTTGAGTCATACTGGCCAATACGTTTATTTGTGCCACTTCACTAACGGTATTTATCCTATCTCTGGGCCTAGTGAAGGAACCACATGTCCCTAAATTATAATAAAGCCTTTTAAATGTAGGCAAACTGGGCTCGCGACGATCAAAATATTGTTCAGAATATTGCTCTTTAGCATTTTTATTGGTTAAAATGTAAGACTCAAACATATCCCGTTTCTATTGACTTGAAAAATGCATAATTAATTAGCTACAAACTTTTTGCAAAAAAACGTGACATATTTGCAAGTGTCAAAAACAGTCATTTCCATAGTTACCTGTTAGATTTGACATAAAAAATTAACACCTCCAATTAAAAATGTTATGTAAACTCTGTGCGAAAACTTAGATTCAGGTTTTTGCTATTTGAAATAAACAACCGTTTCCGTGGTAACCAATGTAATTTAAAAAAAAGAAGAGAGAAAACCACTGTAAAATTTTTATTTCTTAGAATAATCATTCCGCGTTTCATATCAATGTAAAGAGGAAAAAAGACCTTTTTAATGAAGTCACAGTCAACCATGGTTTCCATTTGTTTTAAACACAAGTTTATATCATAACTCAAAAGTTACAGACCTTTTTAAAAATTGCATATTTTGGTTTTATTTGGAACACATTTATCTACAACTTTCTCCTTTACACCTTTTCAGTAAACCCAATACCAGCGCAGCTAAATGCGTTTATAGAAATCGGCAAATATTAGTTTTTTCAAAATATCTAGTAATCCGTGACATTTTTTATGGAAATAAAAAAACAGTTCTGAATTACACTCATAAAACTGGACTACTTTTCCCTTTTAACCGTCTCTCTAACTGCAGTACTTTACGAGATCTCTGTAGTACCAAACATCGAAAAAAAACTCATCCTATATATATATATATATATATATATATATATATATATATATATATATATATATATATATATAATATATATATATATAAGAAAACCTAAAATTTTTCCGGAAAAACTGGTCCAATTTTCCTGACTAACGAATTTCCAAGTCACTTGCCAAAGGAAGGTACTCACTCACCAAGTATTTTTTGAGTTATCGGTGTGATATAATCATACACAAATTATATATATATATATATATATATATATATATATATATATATATATATATATATATATATATATATATATATATATATACAACTTATTAAACCTTTCTTTGAAACACAAAATACAGGCTGTTCTATTTGCAACAGTTGAGTTAGGATAGTTTAATTTTTTTTAAATTCAGTCACTATTTGAGAGCGTCCTGTATACGGCATATCGATTTTCTCTTGAAATAATATAAACCAAAACCTCTCTGAATGCCTCATTTGCATGGGACTCCGATTTCTATTGATAAAAACGCCGTATCACAATTTTTGATCTGTGCCAAAAATGTGAAAAGTTGCAAAACAATTGAAATAACTAGAAAACAAGCATGCATTACAATTAGATGGAAAATGCAAAAATATAACGGGTGTTCGATTTAAAAAAAGAAAATTTGTATCGCAACGACTTATCTATTTGTGATTGTCGAAATAATTTTTATAAGATAAAGGTCAAGATAACCTATAATTAACATACACAATTGTTTCTCGTATTTTGTAGAATAATAGTAATATTGAGCTTTACCGTTGAAATGCGTCACTTTGTATATATGTAAACAGATAAAAACTAAAACTAACCCCAGATATGGGTCCTAGGGAACCTAGCTTGCGCTCATTTGAAAAATCTTTTTAAAATTCAAAAGTCGCGGTCTCCTCGTTAGTGAATTTCCTCTACATAAATTTGTTAAAAATGATAGACAACCAAACCACAACTAAACCATAAACTAAAAGTCTGGACGCAGCAAGTGCGTTATGGAAGCGAATTTTCATAAAAATGTTTTTTATATCAAATATGTCGCTCTAATGCAAGTAGGCATCAATCTGGTTACCGGTATAACCTATACAGTAGAAACAATGTATGTACCATATTTTATCAAAATAACTTATTGTTTGAAAATGTACAAAAATTTTCCGCAGATAAACTTTAAATGTTTCCGAGAAAACTGGTTTCCTAGCCAACAAACCTTACGTCAATAGCAAATTGAGTTATTGCAGTTTGAAGCATTTAATGAAAATTCGCTACCAAAACGCATTTCCTGCGTCTCGATTTTTTTTCTTACAAACATGTATCATATTTCAACCACAAATGCAAAAAGGCAATAATATAAGGGGTGTTCGAATTAAAAAAATTGCGCTCATTTGAAGAAATCTCTTTAAAATACAAAAGTCGCGGTTTCCTCATTAACAAAATTTGTCTACGAAAATAAGCTAAAAAATATAGACCGTTAAACCATAAACTAAAACTACCGCCAAAGCATCAGAGAAAGAGTCTATCTGAAATGAAATTTGTGGAAATATTTTAGTAAAATGAAGGACAATGGCGGTTGTAACTGGAACTTAAGGGTTCGCAGAACACTCTTCTTGCGACATTTTCTTTACATAATCCGTAGTTGCTTCAGGTACTTTGCCTAAATGTTGCCAATTTTGACGTTTTAAATCGCGACACGTTTTGAGGAAAACCCCTTTTTTTTTCTTTAAATGCCCATAACTTATTTGTCTTAAAACTTGCAAAGCTGAATTTTGGTACATGGTTCACTCTTTCTAATGCAAACACGCGCACCGAATCTGGTTGTCCTAACTTTGTTACTTCCGGAGATATAAATTTTCTCCTCATTAGTGAATGTTTTCTACGAAAATTCACTAAGATACCAAATTCTACATAAATTATAATATAAAATTGATTTAGATTATAAAGTGATTATTATTATTAAATTTGAAAAGTTTGCAATTCGATTAAAATAGTTATCAATATCATCAGTATCTGGGTGCGTTCTCTTTCTAATAAGTTTGCCATTATTAGTTGTAATTCAGTTATATAAACTGTACCTAGTTTAAATGTGTATCAATTACAAATACAACTGAGTTGATCAACTGACATTTTTTATTAAAGCAACGCTATGTGTTTGACATTTCACGAGTACCCACTACTGTTTTTTGTTTTGAATAATCAGCTACCAAGTCTGAACAAATAACAATGCAAATTGAAATAAAATTAAAAACTGCAGTTTTATAGGGTATTTTCTTGGTAATGTCATACGTCACTAGTATGTTTGAAAAGAGGAAAAAATAAGCTTTCTTTTGATATATCACTCGATCTATGTTACCATTTAAAAAAATTCGAGATGACGCTGACGTCATATAGATATGATGTGTTCTCTAAAAAATGCAAAGCCCACGCCAACTTATCACCCTAAAGTTTCATCATACCTTCATTTGTTTCGAAGAAAACACGGTGTTGCCGGACTTTTTCCTAACCCTGTACACAAAATTAATAATAAAGGTAAGTAAATTCAAAGCCAAACGGCCAACAACTTGACCAAGAAAGCATGTTTACGTCTCCTGGCAGTATTATTACGCATGTTGGTAAGTGTAGCAAGTTGGTTATCAGTATAACCTATATAGTAGAAACAATGGACAATATTTCATCAAAATAATTTTTTGTGTCAAAATTTACAAAAATTTTCCGAAAATAAACTTAAAATGTTCCCGAAAAAACTGGTTTCCTGGCCAACGAAGCTTAGAGGTTAAATACAAATTAAACTATTGAAATATAAAGCGTTTATTGAAAATTCGTTACCATAACGCCCTTGCAGCGTCCCGATTTTCCTACAAACATGCATTATATTTAGATGCAAAATGCAAAAATGCAATAATATAAGGTGTGTACGCTTACGAAAAAAGAGAATTTGTATCACCAACGACTTATAGGCCACGATTTGATTGTAAAGATAATTTTATAAGATGCAGTTCAAGACACCTATTATTAATGTATACCTACAACTTTTTCTCGTTTCTTTACCGTGCGGAAATTCGTTAAAACTTATAGACCATTAAACGATAAACTCTATAACTACAACTACTACCAAATCCACAGAGAAAGGGTCTATTTGAAATGAATTTTCTGGAAATATTTTAGGAAAATGAAGGACGATGGTGGTTGAAGCTCAAAGTTCAGGGTTTGTAAAACGCTCTTCTTGCTACATTTTCTCTGCCTAACCCGTATTCGTTTCAGGTTTTTGTCCAAATCTTACAATTTTTACGTTTCAAATAGCGACTTTGACGCTTTAAGAAGAAAATCGCAATTTTTTTTTAACTGTTATTTAACTTTTTAGCGAATTTCTCGTAAAACGAAAAATTCACTAATGAGAATATGTGTGTTATGTGTATATATATATATATATATATATATATATATATATATATATATATATATATATATATATATATATATATATATATATATATATTACACTGATAACTCGAAAAATAATGGACCGATTATGATGAAATTTGGTGGGTACCTTCCTTTTGTCAGTGACTTGGATAAGTCCGTTACCCAAAAAAATTAGACTACTCTTTTAGGATAAATTTTTCATTTCTTTCGGAAAATTTTTGTATCTCTGAAAATAACAAAGCTCTAAGAACCAAATTTGGCGTACAAGTTTCTATTGTCAAACTTACCCTACGTGCCGAAATTTAGATCTCTATGTTAAAAGAACAAAGAGTTATAGGCATTTAGAGGAAAAAAATTCTGGGTGCAACTGGTGATCACAGGAAAGCACAAGAATAAAATATTTTGTGTGGGTTACAAAACCAATTCAACATTACATAAAACGGTTTTCTTGACGCAAAAAGGTAAAGAAGTAGCAGAAAAAGTGTTTTGAAAATTTTAAAATTTTTCTGAAAACGTCAAATTCGCGATTTGAAACGTCAAAATTTGCAATTTTCAGACAAATAATCTAAAACAAATAAAGATTGTGTAGAATAAATGTCTTAACAAGTGTGTTTTACAAAGCCTTAAGTTTCAGCTTCAACCACCATTGTCCTTCATTTTAGAAAAATATTTTCGGAAAATGCATTTTCACCCTTTTTCTGATACTTTGGCGGTAGTTTCAGCTATAGAGTTTATGGTTTAATAGTCTATATCTTAGCAAATTTTTGCAGAAAAAAATTCGTTATTGAGAAGACAGCGACTTGTGAATTTTGAAAAGATTTCTTCAAATGATCGCGAAGTAGAACCCCTAAAACTCATATACGGGGTAAGTTTTAGTTTTTCCCTGTTTACACATACACAGGGTGATGCATTTCTACGGTAAAACTCAATCTTTTCGTTTATATAGGTACAAGATACGAGCAAAAATTGTGTGAGTTAATTAATTATAGAGTTTTTTGAGCTGCGTCTTATAAAATTATTTTGATAATCGCAGGCTGGCCCATAAGTCGTTGGTGATACACAGTTTCTTTTTTTAATAGAACAACCCTTTCATTTTCAGTTTTTGTCTGTTTACACATATACAGGATGACGCATTTCTACGGTAACACTAAATATTTTCGTTTATATACAAGATACGAGCAAAAGTTGTATACGTTAATTATAGGGTGTTTTGAGCTGCATCTTATAAAACTATTTTGATAATCACAGGCTGGCCCAAAAGTCGTTGGTGATACACAGTTTCTTGTCTTAATAGAACACTCCTTATGTTATTGCATTTTTGGTATTTTCTATTGAATTAAAATGCATGTTTGTAAGGAAAAGAAATTGATATCGGTCATCGTTTTTTAGTTATTTCAATTGTTTTGCAACTTTTCGCGTTTTTGGCACATTGCACAAACACATATCACAAATTGTGAAGCGGCATTTTTACCAGTAGATAGCGGAGCCCCATGGAAATGACGCATTCAGAGAGCTTTTTGTTTGTTTTACTATATATATATATATATATATATATATATATATATATATATATATATATATATATATATATATATATATATATATATATATATATATATATATATATAGTAAAAGAAACAAAAAGCTCTCTGAATGCGTCATTTCCATGGGGCTCCGCTATCTACTGGTAAAAATGCCGCTTCACAATTTGTGATATGTGTTTGTGCAATGTGCCAAAAACGCGAAAAGTTGCAAAACAATTGAAATAACTAAAAAACGATGACCGATATCAATTTCTTTTCCTTACAAACATGCATTTTAATTCAATAGAAAATACCAAAAATGCAATAACATAAGGAGTGTTCTATTAAGACAAGAAACTGTGTATCACCAACGACTTTTGGGCCAGCCTGTGATTATCAAAATAGTTTTATAAGATGCAGCTCAAAACACCCTATAATTAACGTATACAACTTTTGCTCGTATCTTGTATATAAACGAAAATATTTAGTGTTACCGTAGAAATGCGTCATCCTGTATATGTGTAAACAGACAAAAACTGAAAATGAAAGGGTTGTTCTATTAAAAAAAGAAACTGTGTATCACCAACGACTTATGGGCCAGCCTGCGATTATCAAAATAATTTTATAAGACGCAGCTCAAAAAACTCTATAATTAATTAACTCACACAATTTTTGCTTGTATCTTGTACCTATATAAACGAAAAGATTGAGTTTTACCGTAGAAATGCATCACCCTGTGTATATGTAAACAGGGAAAAACTAAAACTTACCCCGTATATGAGTTTTAGGGGTTCTACTTCGCGATCATTTGAAGAAATCTTTTCAAAATTCACAAGTCGCTGTCTTCTCAATAACGAATTTTTTCTGCAAAAATTTGCTAAGATATAGACTATTAAACCATAAACTCTATAGCTGAAACTACCGCCAAACTATCAGAAAAAGGGTGAAAATGCATTTTCCGAAAATATTTTTCTAAAATGAAGGACAATGGTGGTTGAAGCTGAAACTTAAGGCTTTGTAAAACACACTTGTTAAGACATTTATTCTACACAATCTTTATTTGTTTTAGATTATTTGTCTGAAAATTGCAAATTTTGACGTTTCAAATCGCGAATTTGACGTTTTCAGAAAAATTTTAAAATTTTCAAAACACTTTTTCTGCTACTTCTTTACCTTTTTGCGTCAAGAAAACCGTTTTATGTAATGTTGAATTGGTTTTGTAACCCACACAAAATATTTTATTCTTGTGCTTTCCTGTGATCACCAGTTGCACCCAGAATTTTTTTCCTCTAAATGCCTATAACTCTTTGTTCTTTTAACATAGAGATCTAAATTTCGGCACGTAGGGTAAGTTTGACAATAGAAACTTGTACGCCAAATTTGGTTCTTATAGCTTTGTTATTTTCAGAGATACAAAAATTTTCCGAAAGAAATGAAAAATTTATCCTAAAAGAGTAGTCTAATTTTTTTGGGTAACGGACTTATCCAAGTCACTGACAAAAGGAAGGTACCCACCAAATTTCATCATAATCGGTCCATTATTTTTCGAGTTATCAGTGTAATATATATATATATATATATATATATATATATATATATATATATATATATATATATATATATATATATATATATATATATATATATATATATATATATATACATAACACACATATTCTCATTAGTGAATTTTTCGTTTTACGAGAAATTCGCTAAAAAGTTAAATAACAGTTAAAAAAAATTGCGATTTTCTTCTTAAAGCGTCAAAGTCGCTATTTGAAACGTAAAAATTGTAAGATTTGGACAAAAACCTGAAACGAATACGGGTTAGGCAGAGAAAATGTAGCAAGAAGAGCGTTTTACAAACCCTGAACTTTGAGCTTCAACCACCATCGTCCTTCATTTTCCTAAAATATTTCCAGAAAATTCATTTCAAATAGACCCTTTCTCTGTGGATTTGGTAGTAGTTGTAGTTATAGAGTTTATCGTTTAATGGTCTATAAGTTTTAGCGAATTTCCGCACGGTAAAGAAACGAGAAAAAGTTGTAGGTATACATTAATAATAGGTGTCGTGAACTGCATCTTATAAAATTATCTTTACAATCAAATCGTGGCCTATAAGTCGTTGGTGATACAAATTCTCTTTTTTCGTAAGCGTACACACCTTATATTATTGCATTTTTGCATTTTGCATCTAAATATAATGCATGTTTGTAGGAAAATCGGGACGCTGCAAGGGCGTTATGGTAACGAATTTTCAATAAACGCTTTATATTTCAATAGTTTAATTTGTATTTAACCTCTAAGCTTCGTTGGCCAGGAAACCAGTTTTTTCGGGAACATTTTAAGTTTATTTTCGGAAAATTTTTGTAAATTTTGACACAAAAAATTATTTTGATGAAATATTGTCCATTGTTTCTACTATATAGGTTATACTGATAACCAACTTGCTACACTTACCAACATGCGTAATAATACTGCCAGGAGACGTAAACATGCTTTCTTGGTCAAGTTGTTGGCCGTTTGGCTTTGAATTTACTTACCTTTATTATTAATTTTGTGTACAGGGTTAGGAAAAAGTCCGGCAACACCGTGTTTTCTTCGAAACAAATGAAGGTATGATGAAACTTTAGGGTGATAAGTTGGCGTGGGCTTTGCATTTTTTAGAGAACACATCATATCTATATGACGTCAGCGTCATCTCGAATTTTTTTAAATGGTAACATAGATCGAGTGATATATCAAAAGAAAGCTTATTTTTTCCTCTTTTCAAACATACTAGTGACGTATGACATTACCAAGAAAATACCCTATAAAACTGCAGTTTTTAATTTTATTTCAATTTGCATTGTTATTTGTTCAGACTTGGTAGCTGATTATTCAAAACAAAAAACAGTAGTGGGTACTCGTGAAATGTCAAACACATAGCGTTGCTTTAATAAAAAATGTCAGTTGATCAACTCAGTTGTATTTGTAATTGATACACATTTAAACTAGGTACAGTTTATATAACTGAATTACAACTAATAATGGCAAACTTATTAGAAAGAGAACGCACCCAGATACTGATGATATTGATAACTATTTTAATCGAATTGCAAACTTTTCAAATTTAATAATAATAATCACTTTATAATCTAAATCAATTTTATATTATAATTTATGTAGAATTTGGTATCTTAGTGAATTTTCGTAGAAAACATTCACTAATGAGGAGAAAATTTATATCTCCGGAAGTAACAAAGTT
This sequence comes from Tillus elongatus, assembly GCA_964006375.1. Taxonomy (NCBI): domain Eukaryota; kingdom Metazoa; phylum Arthropoda; class Insecta; order Coleoptera; family Cleridae; genus Tillus; species Tillus elongatus. The sequence goes on along the minus strand of OZ023263.1, from coordinate 123,794,060 downwards.
AGGACAACCAGATTCGGTGCGCGTGTTTGCATTAGAAAGAGTGAACCATGTACCAAAATTCAGCTTTGCAAGTTTTAAGACAAATAAGTTATGGGCATTTAAAGAAAAAAAAAAGGGGTTTTCCTCAAAACGTGTCGCGATTTAAAACGTCAAAATTGGCAACATTTAGGCAAAGTACCTGAAGCAACTACGGATTATGTAAAGAAAATGTCGCAAGAAGAGTGTTCTGCGAACCCTTAAGTTCCAGTTACAACCGCCATTGTCCTTCATTTTACTAAAATATTTCCACAAATTTCATTTCAGATAGACTCTTTCTCTGATGCTTTGGCGGTAGTTTTAGTTTATGGTTTAACGGTCTATATTTTTTAGCTTATTTTCGTAGACAAATTTTGTTAATGAGGAAACCGCGACTTTTGTATTTTAAAGAGATTTCTTCAAATGAGCGCAATTTTTTTAATTCGAACACCCCTTATATTATTGCCTTTTTGCATTTGTGGTTGAAATATGATACATGTTTGTAAGAAAAAAAATCGAGACGCAGGAAATGCGTTTTGGTAGCGAATTTTCATTAAATGCTTCAAACTGCAATAACTCAATTTGCTATTGACGTAAGGTTTGTTGGCTAGGAAACCAGTTTTCTCGGAAACATTTAAAGTTTATCTGCGGAAAATTTTTGTACATTTTCAAACAATAAGTTATTTTGATAAAATATGGTACATACATTGTTTCTACTGTATAGGTTATACCGGTAACCAGATTGATGCCTACTTGCATTAGAGCGACATATTTGATATAAAATTTTTTTTAATGAAAATTCGCTTCCATAACGCACTTGCTGCGTCCAGACTTTTAGTTTATGGTTTAGTTGTGGTTTGGTTGTCTATCATTTTTAACAAATTTATGTAGAGGAAATTCACTAACGAGGAGACCGCGACTTTTGAATTTTAAAAAGATTTTTCAAATGAGCGCAAGCTAGGTTCCCTAGGACCCATATCTGGGGTTAGTTTTAGTTTTTATCTGTTTACATATATACAAAGTGACGCATTTCAACGGTAAAGCTCAATATTACTATTATTCTACAAAATACGAGAAACAATTGTGTATGTTAATTATAGGTTATCTTGACCTTTATCTTATAAAAATTATTTCGACAATCACAAATAGATAAGTCGTTGCGATACAAATTTTCTTTTTTTAAATCGAACACCCGTTATATTTTTGCATTTTCCATCTAATTGTAATGCATGCTTGTTTTCTAGTTATTTCAATTGTTTTGCAACTTTTCACATTTTTGGCACAGATCAAAAATTGTGATACGGCGTTTTTATCAATAGAAATCGGAGTCCCATGCAAATGAGGCATTCAGAGAGGTTTTGGTTTATATTATTTCAAGAGAAAATCGATATGCCGTATACAGTACGCTCTCAAATAGTGACTGAATTTAAAAAAAATTAAACTATCCTAACTCAACTGTTGCAAATAGAACAGCCTGTATTTTGTGTTTCAAAGAAAGGTTTAATAAGTTGTATATATATATATATATATATATATATATATATATATATATATATATATATATATATATATATATATATATATATATATATATATATATATATATATATATATATATAATTTGTGTATGATTATATCACACCGATAACTCAAAAAATACTTGGTGAGTGAGTACCTTTCTTTGGCAAGTGACTTGGAAATTCGTTAGTCAGGAAAATTGGACCAGTTTTTCCGAAAAAATTTTAGGTTTTATTTTGAAAAAAATTCATATCTCCTAAAATGACAAAGCTATGGCAACCAAATTTGGTAACCAGGTTTACATTGTAATAATTAAACTATATATCTAAATTTAGATTTCTAAGTTAAAAGAAAAAAAATCATAGGCGTGTAATGTAGCAAAATTTTAATCCCACTAAAAATCAGAGAAGACGCAATAACAAGATATTGTATGTGCTAAGCAAAATCTATGAAATGTTACAGCCAGCGTTTATTTTTTCTTCGCGCAAAAAGGCAAAGTAAGAGAAAAATTACTTGAAAATTTCGTCTGTAAATATCAAAGTGGAGATTTGACACGTGAAAATTAGTGATCTTTAAATAAAGTTTATATAACTAATTTGGTTTATAAATGGTAAAATTTGCAAGTAAGTTAAACCTAGGACCTACTTATATATATATATATATATATATATATATATATATATATATATATATATATATATATATATAAGTAGGTCCTAGGTTTAACTTATTCTTCTCATTTGATTAAGATATTCGCAAAAAATGCATCTAGAGTAGACATATTACAAATAAATAACTGAAGACCATTATATTCATCTACCTTTTATTATACTTTACTTTCCATGTTACGGTAGTTTAGGGGTTAAAGGACCGACATCATATGTGATTCACGGGTATTGTGACTAATCGTTGGAAATACAACATGGTGCTTTCACTGCACATGCAATCTAAAGATAGGTTTTTACCTATTTTCCTGTCATATTTAAGGACAAATAAATACTAAAAATATAATCCTACAGTAATTATCTTAATAACATTAAATATTTGAATACCAATTTAAGAATTAGAGGTCACATTTCTGACAGGAGTTCTAAAATAGCGTAAGTTAATTTAAGTTCACTGTATGTACATTTTTTATTTTTTATTTTTGTTAATATGTATACAGAACCAATGTAAATGCTTTGTGTGTGTGTTTTGTTTCTTTAACGTCGGCCTATATCCGCGACTATGGCCAATCACCAACGCCAGGGAGCAGTTTCACCTCACTATCCTGGAAATTTTGCCGAACCCCTGCCTTTATATAAGGAGGGTAGGGATCTTTAACGTGCCCAACATCGCATGGACATGGGACTGACGGCTTTACGCCCCCTCCGAAGGGTGGAACGTGCAGACATTCAACTTGCTCAAATACAATGCCAGAACCTCGGTTGATGTTAATTTTACAGTTTGTACTGAAAAAGTGAAAGGAGTACCCTGGGACCGAACCCAGTACCCTTCGGTTCAGAGGCACACGTTCTTACCCCTGAACCACCGAGGTTCTCAATGTAAATGCTTTTGATGAAAAAATTGTTGAATTGTTAAAAAAAATTCTGGCTTATCACCCAAAGAACATGGGTTCAAATCTCAGTGATTACTGAACTTAAAAAAAAATTGTCTTTGATTCAACTTTAACGTTATCTGATCACATTATGATTTTAAATAATATTTTGGCGAATTTTTGTTGAAAAATGCACTAATGAAGAAATAAGGACTTTTAAGACTTTTAGTTCAAGTTTACTAGCAGCTGTTGTTACCTTTAGTTGATAAAACCGTTCCACGGTTAACACAGATATGCAGATTTTTTATGTGACTTCAGAAGACTTTGTTTCCGTCTTCCTTCTCTGCAACCGGTTTCAATATTTACAGCATCGCCAGGCAAAAGAATGCTCTCTGTGAAGCCACATCAAAAGTATATACATCTGTATTTAGATCAGATTCTGAATATTTTTTTAAATTATTCTTAATTTATTAGCAAATTTTCTTGTACAAAATGTTCCTTAGCGAATTTTCTTAAAAATAATATTCATGAATTTTCTTTGAAGAAAAGTTTGTTGCGAATTTTTGTGTGACAAATTATTCAAGGAGGTTTTGATTTTTTAACCAAATTCGTCGAAAATATGGGTTGTAATGGATTTTCGTGGAAACAAATTATTTAATTTTTAATATTAATTACAGATTAGATATATCATTTGAATTTTATATATTCTTTTAGCAAAATTTTGTGTAAAAAAATATTTAGTCACTTTCCTAGAAATTTTTTCGCGTTCCCGTAGAAATAATTTTATAATTTTTTGTAAAATTTTGGTAATTAATAATAAATGTTTAATGGGTTATTGTAAAAAAAAAACGAATTTTCGTGAGAAAAATTATTTGCAAATCATCCAATTTTTTTTTGGAAGTTTCATCGAAAAGTTATTTGTGAATAATATATCTTGACAGGTGGGTAAATAGCTTAAAGCGGTTCGTCGGCCAGCCAAATCATACCAGTTTTTTCAGGAACATTTTAAGTTCATTGGTTTTTACTTTTTCAAACAATAGAGTTATTTTGATTAAACATTTTTACGTAAATTTGAAATATGAAAGACGTACAAATGTACTTTATTGTACATTTGTAAAGCAGTTTCATTATCATCATGTTTAAAAAATTCTATAATATTTCTTACATAAAAATAGTTCCTGGTAGATATGTAGATTCCTAACTCAGCAGATGGAACGGTAGCTTGCTGTGCGAAGGTCTTGCCTTAGGTCGTTGACCATTTTTTCAAAATTATTATTAATATTTGACGAATCAATGACATACTGAAAAACGTCAACTACTAGGGCCGTGATATTTTTTCACAATAAATTAAATGCGTGCACCCCCCGCTCTTCATATGTAGCCTAGTAAAGGCGTCGGTCTTTTGTACCATGGGATGTTTGCCACGTTCTGTACCATGCTTGCAAAACAAAGAAACAGCTGGTTCGGCAAAATTTCCAAGTTGATTAGGTAAAACTCGACACTGGGCATAGTCGTGGAAATAGCATACCCTAAAAACACCATACATTAACAAAATGGTTGTGAGTCTTTTCCTACAGAGTCGTCCTAAAAAGGGCCGTCTTATGTTTATCTTCTTTGGATGTTGCCAGTGTATCTGTTTAATTAGCGTAGTAGTAATCAATTATTATACTTATGAATTAGACAGCAGAATATTGTCAGACTTTAGATTAATAATAAATCTACTGTTGTAGGTATCTATAAAACAATAATTTCAACTATGAAATGTAGACTTAATTATTATTCTATGCATTTTTTTTTCATTTTTGGATACGTTAATATCAGAAAAGCTCAAATATCGCGAAAACGATTGAAGTTATGTAGATATTATCCTTATATCAACTATATAAAAAATAATAAAAAATCTCATACAAAACAGGTGTTCTATTTAAAACTTTTTCCTTAATTAATTTTGAAAAATGTTCTAAGAAATGTGTCCTAGCCAAAAAGGGTAGGTATGAATACACTACATTATTATCTGTTCTTATAAATAATAGTAGCAAATGTGATAAAAATCTTTCTAATATTATGAAACATCCGTGAGAGGCAAAACAATTCTCCGAAAACAATAGAGTTGTTTTGATATGATTCCGTACACATGTTGCCTTTATAAAGTTTTTGTTGCATACCAAAGTTGGATCCTATTGTTTGAGAGAAAATTTGTTTATTAAAATTTTAAAAATGTTGATGAAACTGCGCTATCAAAAGGCACTTGCTGAATCCGAACTATTACTACCAGTTGTATACAGTTTGTCCGTTTATCTATTTATTGATTAAACAGGGGATATGTTCCATTTGTTAATTAAAAAATATATAACCCATTTAAATTACACGCAAACTCTATAATTTAAACGGTTGCTATAAAATCACATTAAGAGTCTATTTATCTGAAATACATTTTCTGCAAATATTTTAGTCAAATGAAGAAAAAAGCTATTGAAACAAAATGTAAGCCCCTGTTGAGCACACTTTGTGCAATGTTTATTGTCCAAAGCTGCCTTCGTTTTAGAATGTTTTATTAAAAATGGCCAATTTTCACGTTTTAAATCGCAAGTTTGACGTTTCTAAAAGAAAAATCATAACATTTTGAAAGCTTTTTTTTGTACTTTTTCACCTTTCTGCACAAAAAAACTTAATCTTTGTCTGTAATATGCAATACATTTTGTTACTAACATATACTGTTTTCAGTGGGGCACAATCCTTTTTTATGCTTAATATTTTTTTCATCAATGCTAGAGACCTAAATTTTGATATGTAGTATACGCTATATATTAGCATCTCGCGCACCGAATTTGCTTAAAATATCTTGGCTATTTTTGAAGGTACAAAAATTCTCCAGAAGAAAACAGAAAATTGTTTCGGAAATGTAGTCGGATTTTTTAACGAACCTGCCCAACCCATTTACGAAAGGAACACGCGTGCCAAAGTTTCATCAAAATCGGTTCATTATTTTTTTAATTATTATGGTTTCTCGTAATCGCCTTGCCAATCTTTTAAGAACTTTTCTTAAATGACTCCGGTCTTCCAGGATATGGTAACGCATATTCCCTTCCAGCAGTGATTGCATTTTCAATGCTTTCAAAATACACACCTAATATACAGCATAAGCTTCCTCATTAGAAAAAAAATTCGGGACGCAGCAAGTGCGTTATGGTAGTGAATTTTTATTAAATGCTTCAATTTTGAATAACTCAATTTTCTATAAACTTAGAAAGTTTAATTTTGGTATGTACTAAGGTCTTTCCTAAGGCAACATATACATCAAATTTCATTTAAATACCTTTGTAATTTTTGGAAAAAAAAATTCCGAAAGAAAAATCAAAATTTGAATAACTCAATTTTTTATAAACTTAGAACATTGAATTTTGATACGTACAACCGTACGTATCTCTCCCAGGGCAACATACGATTTAAATTTCATTAAAACAGCTTTGTAATTTTCGAGGAAAAGTTTTTTCCCGGAAAAGCCTTTCCGATTTTCCTGGCTAACGAACTCATCCAAGCCATTAATAAAAGAAAGGCACTTGCCGAGTTTCATAGAAATCGGTTAATTATATATACGGGTCCTAATTCGCGCTCATTTGAAAAAAATTGTGCAAAGTCTCACCATCGATACCTCTCTATTACTGAATTTTTTTAAATAAAAATTCACTAATATTTTGGTTAAAGGATAAGCAATTATTATTTTTTGGCAATGCATTTTTAGTGAATTTTTATTTTAAAAAATTCACTAATAGAGAGGTATCGATGGTGAGACTTTGCAAAAATTCTTTCAAATGAGTGCGAACTAGGACCCCTAGAACCCATATCCGGGGTCAGTTTCAATTTTTATATGTCTATATATATATATATATATATATATATATATATATATATATATATATATATATATATATATATATATATATATATATATATATATATATATATATGTATCCGTCTGATAACTAAAAAAATAATTAACGATTTCGATGAAACTTGGCTAGTGCCTTTCTTTTATTAATGGCTTGGATGAGTTCGTTAGCCAGAAAAATCGGACGGGGTTTTCCGGGAAAATTCTGAGTTTTCTTTCGAAAAAAATTTTTTTCTCCGAAAGTATCAAAGCTGTTTTAATGAAATTTACTATATATATTGCTTCAGGAGAGATCGTACTAAGTACGAAAATTCCACTTTTTAAGTTTAGACAAAATTGAGTTATTCAAATTTTAAATTTTCTTTTGAAAAAATTTTTTGGATATCTTGCCTTAGGAAAGGGCTTACTACGTTTTAAAATTAAACTCTCTAAGTTTATTGAGTTGAGAAAATTGAGTTATTTAAATTTGAAGCATTTAATAAAAATTCACTACCATAACGCACTTGATGCGTCCCGAGTTTTTATTATTAATCCTATAGTGTTGGAACGGGACCTGCTGAACTTAGTATGATATCTTAGGCAACACACAATACACAACATATAAAACCGTTGTGTTCTTTCTTATAAGTGTTGCTCTATGTAATGTGTCGCAGTTTGGACGTCAGTGTACAATGCGAGAAATCTTAAACAGGTACATGTAAAGGATTTTAGCCATAGATGAAGCTTTTAAGGGTCAAAGTTGCAGGTAACCAAATATAAACAAGATATCCACCCAATTTTATTAAAATAGCTTTGTAATTTTCGGAGAAAAAATTTTTTTTGAAAGAAAATTTGAAATGTGAATAACTCAATTTTCTATAAACTTAGAAAGTTGAATTTTGGTATGTAGTAAGGCCTTTCCGAAGGCAACATATGTAGGAAATTTCATTAAAACAGCTTTGTTATTTTTTTTGAAAGAAAATTCAAAATTTTCCCGGAAAACCCCCTCCGATTTTCATGGCTAACGAACTCATCCAAGCCATTAATAAAAGAAAGGCACTTGCCGAGTTTCATTTAAATCGGTTAATTATTTTTTGAGTTATCAGACATATATATATATATATATATATATATATATATATATATATATATATATATATATATATATATATATATATATATATATATATATATATACATATATAAACATAAAAATTTAAACTGACCCCGGATATGGGTTCTAGGGGTCCTAATTCGCGATCATTTGAAAAAAATTTTGCAAAGTCTCACCATCGATATCTCTCTATTAGTTAATTTTTTTAATAAAAATTCACTAATAAGGCATTATGAAAAAGTGACATTTCAAATGTAGAAATTTATTTAGCCAACAAATCGAAAATAAATAATAACAGAACAGAATTGTAATGTCGAAAGATTACTTCACTTTTGAAATATATTCGATAAAAATAACTTTACCAATTTGACGTCCTCGCAATGTTATAGCTAATCTACATAAAACTATCAGACATTTTAATCTCGGATAAAATTCCATTACTAAAAACGCTGAAAAAATGTATATGGCCTCGGAAACTCAATTGCATTAGCCACAGATTTTTCTAATTCAGGTGTTATGGGTAACATTAGTTTAATTATGTTTCATTATTTATGTTAATAATTATTGTTATCAGTTGTTTTAGTGGATTCTTTTCATGTGCCTTTTCTAACGAGGGAAAATTTGTTAAATTTCGTTGGGGGTAACGGGTGTACTAGAAAAGTAAAGAAAAAATCCCCAGCATTTACATGTTTTTGGTGAATTTTTATTTTTAAAAAATTCACTAATAGAGAGGTATCGATGGCGAGACTTTGCAAACATTTTTTTCAAATGAACGCGAACTAGGATCTCTACACCTATATGCGGAGTCAGTTTCAATTTTTATATGTTCATATATATATATATATATATATATATATATATATATATATATATATATATATATATATATATATATATATATATATATATATATTCAACGGATAACTCAAAAAGTAATTAACTGATTTGGAGGAAATTCGGCAAGTACCTTTCTTTTATTAATAGCTTGGATGAGTTCGTTGGCCAGGAAAGTTGGACAAGGTTTTCCGAGAAAATGTTGAGTTTTCTTTCGAAAAAAAGTTATCTCCGAAAATTACAAAACTATTTTATTGAAATTTGGTGGTTATGTTGCCTTGGGAAAGACCTTACTACGTACCAAAATTCAACTTTCTAAGTTTATATAAAATTGAGTTATTCACATTTGAAGCATTTAACGAAAATTCAGTACCATGACGCACTTGCTGCGTCCCGAACTTTTAAGATATATTTGGATAGAAAAAATATATTGATGTCGGGTTTTCACTGGTTTGTTGTTTCTATGTAATATTTTTAAGAAAAAAACACGATTGGTAAAAAAATACGCAGCGCCCTCTAACATGCAAAATATTTATTATATTGGTTCAAATTTATAAATATCTTATTGGCTTAGAATATATCTTACTGGACTTCGAAGCGTTTGTTCAAAACAACATTCCACTCTCCACACCTCTTCTTTGGCGAGAGAAAAGAAAATTCTTTCCAGAAAAAATATTCACATTTTTCCGAAGATTCTTATTTTTGCATTTTCAGTAGACCTTAATTAAGAATTTTTTGCAAAAAATCGGGTTTTGAGTTTTGATTTTTTATTTTCAGTTACGCCCTCTGGCACTCCACCTACAACCCTGCAAATAAATTTCAGGCTTTTTGCCTGGCCACTTTTGTTACTAAATTTTTATACGGTTTCTGAGATACAGCCGGTCGCCACCCCTAATGAATCATTCTGTATATATAAATATATTACTTTTAATTTATTTACATTAAATCCTTTTAGTAAAAAAAAATGTTCAAGATTCAAGTGGTTTCACAATTTTTTCTCTAAGGTCTCGAACTATTATTTTATTAACAATTGCATTGCAATAAAAACAGGTATTTCTTATATTTTTTTAGTACAGTCGGGACAAACTGATGTAAAATATCTGATTTAAAAATATTTATTCTGTGAATTTTACCAATCCTTTTTGTTGTTCTATAGAAACAAATAATTCGTTTCCATCCAGTTTATTTTTTCTCCAAAATATTTATTTAATGTGGAAGTGAATTACATTGTCACAATTTCTCATTTATTAAATAATTTAAAAAAATAGATTATACGTTTAACAAAATATTGATCGCAAGTACACTATGATATTTGTTGTAATATTTTCGTTCATTATGTTTCAACGTATGTATGTACACTAAATTTTATGAAGACGAAGACAGTAGATGCCACAGCGCATTCTTTATTTTACACATGTTTAGGGAACTCAACGTTTCAACCTATGGTCTATAATATTCAAAACAAATATTATAACATGTATCAGCAAAGGTATACGCATAAACAGGTTCTAGTATGACCTTGACGCAGCGGCAAGGGACTCGTGTATATAACCGAAGATAAATTATATGTAGAGGGCGCCACCTCACGTAAAAGACTGAAGAGGTCATTACAACAGGACTGTGAATTACAAATTAGTATAAGCTCTTACACACGAAAATTAGAGTTTGCTTTATAAGTGATATTTTCATCAGAGAATACGATTTACAGCAGAATTAGATGAGACATCGTGTGTATGAGGTCATTAGTTGAGAAGATGTTATACTACATGCTTATGTTCACACAGGAGGTCGTTTTAAATGCAATGCAAACATACACAGATATATATATATATATATATATATATATATATATATATATATATATATATATATATATATATATATATATATATATATATATATATATATATATATATAGGTGTTTAAATAATTTTTCTGAAAACTATTTTTTCAAATATCTTGAAAGTGGTTCAACATATTATTATGAAATGTGGGATGGCATTATTAGGCAGTTTTCATAACTAGCTTAATAAACAAACTAAAAAACATATGCCACTGGCAGGATATAAAAGAAAGTATAAGACAGAATTTGAAAGGAGATGCTTTGATATGGTTCACAAGCGAAGAAGAAAGCATTACAGAAATAGATGAGTTCGAAGAAAATTTCTTGGGACGTTATTGGCGAGGAGCGCAACAAGCGATCGTAAGGGAGAAGTTGTATTTTGGAAAACATAATCCGAAGGACCCGAGATAATTATCGAGCTATGCATTACATATATACGACATGCCACAGCACTTAACTCCAAAAATGAAAAAAGAGGAGATTATTGTGTACATAGCAAGGCATTTCAAAAACGAAATGGCAAAAAATATTGGAATACAAAATATAAGAACGCTTGACCAGGTTATCTAGCAACTATCTGCAAAGAGCACAAAGGGCAATGAACAAAAGAAATCGAGAAGAAAATAATGAAAGAGGAGACTGGAAAAGACGTACATACCAAGATAACAGGAGATATGGACAAAATAATAAGCCGGATACGGACTCAGGGAACCGATACAATGACAGACAATATAGACCAAACGATAACATAAGAAATCAACAAGGGGAAGATACAATGGTGATCTTGGTGATTATCAACAATACAATAATGGGTACAATAACCGATACAGTAACGACAACAGGGAGAACTATCGTAATGACCATAGGTACAGGAACGATAACAGGTATAACAACAATGACGGCAACAATAGCAACAAGAGATACGATAATAACAATGGATACTACAATAATAGAAATTATAAAAGGGAACTAACTGGAAATGGCTACTAGTATAATGCCAGAAGAAAAGACGAATACGAAAATAATCAGAGACCGAGGCAGAACAACATAAAAGAAGGAAACACAGTACTAAGACCAAGCGGTGGGGCTATAAGGAAAGAGAAAGAGAGGGAGATGAGCATGCATAGTATGAGAGAATTGGATGGGAGAAGACAAAATGACACATTAGGTGAAATAAGAGTAATAGGTGGCACCGTAAATGAGGCAAGAGCAAGAAATCCAAGTAGGACCGTCGAACATGCCGTCATCAATTCAAATTTTTTATTAAGCACAAGTCATACGACGAAAAACACGTACACAACAAGACCAACAATACATGTATATACGAACATCCGAGGGAAAATTTTAAAAATGACAAAGAGGCAGAATAAAATGAAGAATTAATAGGTTTAATGTTTGTAAAGGGTAAATTAAATGAACAAAATATAAATATTATACAAGCTAATAATAGAAAATTATCAACTACTAATTGTGGGTGTTGCTATTTATAACTGAATGTGAAATAAGAATCGATCCAAAATCGATCAAGTAAGTAGAAAAAGCTGAAGCCCACAAATCGATATAAAACGCTTAATGTTTAATGCTGAAGACATATTTATTAGTCATACAAATATAAAAAGTATATGAATTAAAAACCAATGTCAGTTCAAGACTAAGGAGCAATAGAAAACGTCAACAGACGTCACCAAAGGTACTGTGCTAATAAATTTTTTTAGACATTTGTTAGCTCATAAACATTAATGCCTAAGTAATTGAATAGATATAAGTAAATTGAGGTGTTACCATAACGGTAAATAGAATAGGTAATAAGATATTGATCAATAATAAAAGTAACGAGAATTCTCAAACATAAAATTTTATGTTTAGTTTTTAGTGAATTTTCATTAAGAAAATTCACTAATAGAGAGGTATCGATGGTGAGACTTTCGAAAAATGTCTTCAAATGACGACGAATTAGGGCCTCTGGACCCCATTCCCATGGTCAGTTAAATGTTTATATATATATATATATATATATATATATATATATATATATATATATATATATATATATATATATATATATATATATATATATATCCAACCGATAACTCAAAAAATACTTAACTGATTTTTACCAAATTTGGGAATTACCCTTATTTTGCTAATGGCTTGGATGAGTTCGTTCATCAAATCTTAGCAGCCAATTTTTCTTAGTAAAATATTAAAAAACATTTTTTTAAAATGCAGAATCTCTCAAATTGCCTAAGTAATTGAAACAAATATTTAGAACTTATAAGAACATAGACAGACGTCGTTGTGTATCAATTTTCAAGTCGTTTGATCAAAGGAAAATAAAGCTATGCGAAATTAATAATAAAATAATCATCGACATCATTTCGGATTCTGTCATGCAATATCTATAATGTTGGACAAAGACAGAAGACGTTTATCTATTGCTATGCTATTTAAATAAATCGTAGGTAACAAGAGATGCCGCAGAGACGCCATCTCGGTGCAGGATTAGGTAGTATGTTGTCACAGCTCTAGTTTACACAAAATTTTATAGATAGAGCTGTACAATCAACTAAGAATTGTGTAATGTTAGCCTTGGACCATTCATTTCCTAATACCAGGACAAAGTTTCAAAAGCCGTTAATTTTAGCATGCGAATGTATACTAAAAATAAACAATTTCGGGACGCAGCAAATGAGTTATAGTAGTGAATTTCCATAAGAATTGTACACTATATTAGTAAGATATTTTATTAAAACTAATTCTTTAAATTTAAATGGACCTTGGAGATCGGTTTTAGAGTCGCAGTTAGCGATTATTTGAAAAAATTTATATTTTATATTATTTATTATTTTATTTATTATTATTTATTTATTGGTAAAAATCATACAGTATGCCAATACAATAAGTCTAGGACTTGTGGTGTACATTTGCATAATTTTAAAAGTTACATCTAAAGGAATGTGACAATTATATACCAAATTCGGCAAACTTCAGATTTTGACAAGCCAGGAAAAAATAATTCTCTTCACTTTCATTTCTTCCACCTAATGCTTCACCCATTGCCTTTATTTATCATAGATCTGAACCACTTCAATACACCATCGCAACTATAACTCAATCTCCACATACCATATTGTTTCCAAAATTATCAATTTTGTACCAGACCAAACTGGAGTTAGAAAATTAAAATTTGGTCTCAGATATATTATTTAAGTACTGCAAGTGCCTTTAAAAAAGTTGTGTTACAAATTTCATTAAAGTTACAAAAGTTTTTCAGAAAAAAATAATTATTTACAAAGGGAATGTACCTGTCAAATTATAAACATGGCAGTATTTTTCCTTATTAATTGCTTGGATGGTTTTGTTTTAGTCAACCCATTCAGTTTTTGCAAACAACAAAAGTCTGGACGCAGCAAGTGCGTTATGGTAATGAATTTTCATAAAAATGTGTTTAAGAGCAAATATGTGTGTTTTTTAAGAACGCAGGCATCAAATTTGGTTACCAGTACAACCAAAACTTAAAGTGTTCCCGAAAAAACTAGTCTCTTGGTCAACCTTATAGGTTAATAGCAAATTGAGCTATTCAAATTTGAAGCATTTAAAGAAGATTCTCTACCATAACGCACTTGCTGCGTCCCAAATTTCTTTTCTTACAAACGTGCATTATATTTCGATGAAAAATGCAAAAATGCAGTAACATAAGGAGTGTTGGATTAAAAAAAGGAAATTTGTATCACCAACGACTTATGGGCCAGCCTGTAATTGTAGAAATATTTTTTAAGATGTAGCTCAAGACACCCTATTTATATTTCGTATCGTGTATAATAACGGATATATTGAACTTTATTGATTTTTTACGAAAATTCGATAAAAATTATATACCATTAAACGATAAACTCTATAGCTAAGACTACTGCCAAAAAATCAGAGAAAGGGTCCATTTGAAATGACTTTTCTAGAAACATTTTAGTAAAATGAAGGAAACTGACGGTTGAAGCTAAGACTTCAGGCTTTGTAAAACATTCTTCTTGAGACATTTTCTTTCCATAGCTCGCATTAGTTTCAGATTCTTTTCCTAACTGTTGCCAATTTTTGCGTTTTAAATCGCGACTTTGCCCACTAAGCATGTTAACTTACAAATGCTTACCACAACGTTAGATAATTTACCATTTAGCAAGTTAAGTTTGCAACATCTCTAAATGTGTGCAGCCAAAAAACCAATGCAAACTTACAAATGAAACTTTAACATAACTTTCAAATGTAATATCTCATTTGCCGGCTTGTTGTTTTTCTTCATTTGTAAGCTCACGTAAAGTTACAATTGTAATGTTTCTAAAAGTTTGTTTTAATTTGTAAACTTTTATTTGAATTCCCTCCGTTTTCGTGTTCGTGTATGTTCGATCGTATGTCATCGTCGTCTAATATCAACATAGCAACACCAACTGCAACATCGAACTGACTCGTGACAAAGCGCCCGGCAATAATGATTAATGGCGGATTGTTGTTTATATTTATGATATACTGTTATTTGATCTATGTCTATTTATTTTTCTGGAAGTTTTAAAGATTGAACAATCTTATTGTAGCCTGAATTGTTAGATTTTTGGTGTAATTAAGTAATTCGTTGTCTTGAGTATGGATAATGAAACATGGAGTATATCCACAAACATGTGAGGTAAGAATCCCTAAAACAGCTATATACTAAATACATGTGTGAAATAGTCACTGTAGCATAATTAAATTTTGGTATGTCGCTATTGGTGAATTAGGCGATCCTTAAGATGGACGGAACCCGTCTACTTAAGGATCGCCGGTGAATTGTTCTAAAATGGCTGTTCCTATTTATATTTTTGTTTCTTTTTATGATATCTACTCAACGAAAAAGAAAACCTAATTACTAAATATGAATTTTGTTATGTCCTTAGAAGCAGCCTGGAGATGTATTACCTGGTCAAACCAATTCATTTTAAAACGTTAAACATGATTGACCTATGGAAGCAGGAGGCTTATCCAGAGCAATTGACACCATAAGAACAGTGGAACAGTACAATACCCATCAAGCTGCCAGGACTGCTTATTTTGCACATTGTCGCAGTATCCTATCATATGGAACATTCATATGGGTTAACTCGTCAGCAGCGGAACATGTGTTTATCATACAAAAAAGTGCAATAAGGACATTGTGTGCGTAGGTCCAAGAAAAAGCTGCCCTGGTGTATTCGAGGCCAATGGGATACTTAGGTACCTTTACAGCCATATTCTTCTTCAGTATACGTATTTGAAATATCCAATGAATGGTGAAGCTCGCAACATCAATACCAGCTGCAGGCATGAATTAAAAATACAGTTGCACAAAAAGGAGAAAACAAAGCAGATGTTTGATTACTTGGGAATCAAATTCCTCAATTTTCTACCTAATGTTATTAAGATACTCCCACTAACAAGATTAAAGTAGGCACTAGTGGATGTTATAAAACAAAAAAACAAGGTAAAGGAATTCATTGGTGCTCTAAAATAATGTGTATAGTATTACATATTATTTGTAGTGTGTGTGCGTTAGGGAAAAGCTTTCGAATGCAAGTTCCACTAGCCACAGACTTTTTTTATATATACGTAATTCATTGTAGTCATAATTTTGCTTTATTTTAACTCAATGTTTCTGAAGGTACACAGACATTGACGGTACTATACTTACTCGATAGGGATAGTTAAGACATGCGTGAACACTTTCAGAGACTGTCGCCATATTTAGGCTATTTTCGTATTGAAGTTGTATTTGTTTCCCTGCGCTTGCTTTATCCATTGCATATTTTTACGTTTGCTCAATGAAACTTTATCTAAAATCGAAATGAATGCACCATTTTAGATATTTCTTTTTTCACAATAGTATTTGATATGTTGACTTGATTTTATGTCGCAGATGTTACGATGTACTTTAGAAGCTAAAAAATTCTTGCCGCTCAAAATAAGTAATGCTACAGAAGACTTCGTTTTTGTTATTGGTGTTTCACACGTTTTCCTAGACGACTAACAGTTATTTGGTGAAACAATATCAAAAACAATTAATTGGTATGCATTTAGAAAAAAGAATTTTTGAAATCGGTCAATTAATAACGATATCACAAGTTCAAGTTATCTATTTTGTCGTCGAGTTTTGCCTAGAACTGCCTTTTAGCTTAAACATGGCCACTCTCGCTACTTAACTTTACGTTTAAGACGTTTGAATTTTTAAAACAATTTATTTAATACTTTGAACAATCAATACTTAATTATTTAGTTACAAGAAAAATGAATAATATTGTGGGGCGCATTTAAAAGATGGCCGATGGTGAAGTGGAGAGTGAGAAACAGTCTCTCATAAAGGAGTTAAATAAGTTAACAAAAACCAATTTGGTGGATATATTAGTATATAGAAGGCTTCCTAACAGTGTGACAAGTGTTAGTGTAAAGAGTTATATTGATAAACTGTTTGTTAGTGACGGTGGTGATGATGTTTTTCATGACTCACAAACTAACCATGGCGAGAGTGTTCGGAGTGACCATCGAGACGTATGGCCCGCTAATGGTGCAGATTCACAGGCAACATCTGAACAAGGTATGGAAATTTCATTATTAAGGCGATTAAATGAACACATGGAACTCAGAATTAACGATCAACAATTAATTATTGCTTTGTTGAAAAGTAAACAAGATGAAATAAATAAAGCCAAAATGCAAGAGCGTCATCTGCTAGTAGCCAGAAGACTCGTGGCGGTAAGAAAACTGCGGGCTACAGTAATGCCGTGAAACTGAGTGAGAGCAGCGACTGTAAAATGGAAAAACCTGTGTCTAACTCTGCGTCTCCGTTACCGGCCCTGGCAGATTCCTGTAACCGGAATGTTCACAAAATCACAAGAAGTGAAGTAGCGTCAGCAATAAAACACGCCCATAACAAAAAAATTTATGACGATGTTGTTAATTTAAATTTAAATGAAAAAGACGATAGTTTATGGAAAGTGGTGCATAGACGAAAAACTAGAAATAAACCAATAGTAGGGACTAAAAGCATAGACAATGAGACTGCTTTTAAAGCATTACCTAAATATGTTTTTCTACATGTTTACAAACTACACCCTGATACAAGTGCGGATGATGTATTAAACTATTTGAAGCCTAATTTTCAAGAAGTGAAGTGTGAAATGCTCAAATCGTTATATCCCCAGTATTACTCATCATTTAAGGTTACTGTAATGGAGGAACAGATTGAAAAAATTATGGACCCCTCAATTTGGCCAGCTGGAACATGTGTAAATAGATTTTTTCACAAAAGGAGCCTTACGCAGCGAACCAGGTGAGCCATCGTATAGAAAATAAAAAAAACTCTGGACGCAGCAAGTGCGTTATGGTAGTGAATTTTTATTAAATGCTTCAAATTTGAATAACAAATTTTTCTATAAACTTAGAAAATTTAATTTTGGTATGTAGTAAGGTCTTTCTTAGGACAAGATATCCACCAAATTTCATTAAAATAACTGTAAATTTTGGAGAAAAAAAATTTTTTGAAAGAAAATATAAAATTTTAATAACTCAATTTTTGATAAATTGAGAAAGTTAAATTTTGTTACTTAGTAAGGTCTATCCCAAGGCAATACATGTAAATTTCATTAAAACAGCTTTGTTATTTTCGGAGAAAAATTTTTTTTTTTGAAATAAAACTCAAAATTTTCCCGGAAAACCCCGTCTGATTTTCCTGGCTAACGAACTCATCCAAGCCCTTATTAAAAGAAAGGCACTTGCCGAGTTTTATTGAAATCGGTTAATTATTTTTCGAGTTATCAGACGGATATATATATATATATATATATATATATATATATATATATATATATATATATATATATATATATATATATATATATATATATATATAAACATAAAAATTGAAACTGACCTCGGATATGGGTTCTAGGGGTCCTAGTTCGCGCTCATTTGAAAATTTTTTTGCAAAGTCTCACCGTCGATACCTCTGTATTAGTGATTTTAAAAAAAATAAAAATTCACTAAAATCAAATAACAGAGATAGCTTGCTCTACTCGCAATTGTCTTTAGAAAATCAAATTAAAGATCTCAATTTACCAAGAAAAACTTCAACTACCATAATTAGAATGAGATTTAACCACGGTAGATATAAATCTCATCTGCATCGAACTGGCATGGAGGATCTTACTGCAACTGCGATGGAACCTCTATCTGCGACTTGGACCGCCTAGTATTTTCACGTTACCGATTAACACGCTACGAATTGACTTATGCATTTATTAATAATAACAATGTTTACAGTGAGCGACATCTGCTGGTCAAACGTGAAAATATAAAACCATTGAGACCAAGAATTGAAATGTTAGTCAATAAAAGTGAGAATGAGAACTACAAAGTCATTGAATAATACGAGATTTTGAAGCTGCGGTCAATAGAAATATAAATAACCAACAGCAACCACACACTTATGATTTAAACATGTTTCAAATTTGAATATCTCAATTTTCTGTAACCCTAGAAAGCTGAATTTTGGCACATAGTTAGGTATTTCCCAAAGCAATATGTAGACCAAATTTTATCGAAATTTTCGGAAAAAAAAATTTTTTTTGAAAGAAAACTCAAAATTTTCCCGGAAAACCCCGTCCGATTTTCCTGGCCAACGAACTCATCCAAGCCATTAATAAAAGAAAGGCACTTGCCGAGTTTCATCTAAATCGGTTAATTATTTTTTGAGTTATCAGACGGATACATATATATATATATATATATATATATATATATATATATATATATATATATATATATATATAAATATATAAATATATATATATATATATATATATATATATATATATATATATATATATATATATATATATATATATATATATATATATATATATATATATATATATATATATATATATATATATAAGCATATAAAAATTCAAACTGACCCCGGATCTGGGTTCTAGGGGTCCTAATTCGCGCTCATTTGAAATAATTTTTGCAAAGTCTCACCATCGATACCTCTCTATTAGTGAATTTTTTTAATAAAAATTCACTAAAAACAGCAACGCAAAACAGGGAGACAAACCAAACATTCAACCACGGCGGAAAAAGAAAATATCAGATGCCATGAAATTTTTGCAGTTTAATGTGCGAAGTGTCAAGCACAAGATTGGTGAACTGGAGGCATTTATTGATGAACTAGATGTAGGCGTAGTTAGTTTATGTGAACATCGTTTAAATTCTGTAGAAATTAAGAACTTTGTACTAAAAAACTATATGTTGGTTAATTATTTTTGCAGGACTGAATCAGTCGGCGGAGGGGTTGCAATATTTGCAAAGAAAAATATTAATATTGATATTGAACCAGTTGACTTTAATTTTAAGGTTACAGGAACAGAAAAATTATTTGAGTATTCATGTGTGGAAGCTAATATTCAGGGGAAAAAAATAATAATAGTATCTTTATATAGATCTCCTGGCTCTAATGTAGGTTACTTTGTTGATAGGTTGTTCGAGCTTTGTGATGCACTGAAAAGTTTGTACGATGGTATTTGGTTAGGAGGTGACTTCAATGTGAATTTGCTGATGGGTGGTCATGATCAGAAGGCATTTAGAGACGTGTTGGATTCGTTTAACTTTAGGGGAGTTATATCATGTCCTACAAGGATAACACCTGACTCTGCTACCTTGCTGGATAATATATTTGTAAATTTTGATACTGATTATACAACATCACTGCATGCCTCTCATCTATCTGACCATCTTGCTGTTTGTTTTACAATGCCGATAGAGAGGGAAACTTATGCAAAGTATATGTTTAAACGTTTATTTAGTTCGGAAAATAAGAATACGTTTTACAATTTATTAAGCAAAGAAAAATGGGAAAATGTTTATATAGAAAATAATGTCAACGCACAGTATAATAGTTTTGTTGACACAATAATTTATAATTATGAAATAGCTTTTCCTTTGAAGATAATAAAAATTGGGAAAGATAAAAAGAAAAGTTGGTTAACACCTGAAATTAGAGAAACTGCCAGCTTTCTGAGGGAAATGCATTTGCTGTATTCCTTAACGGGCGACTGTGTGTTGAAGGAGGCGTGTGATGATTTGAGAAGGAGACACCGCAAGAGTATAACACTGGCAAAAAAATTCAGAAATGACAAAAGACTAGCCAATTCTAAAAATATAGTTAAAGAAGCCTGGAACATTATTAGGGCTGGCACGAAGCAGAATGGTGCAAATGTCTGGAAGATTGAGATAAACGGAAATAAAGAGACAAATTTACTTCGGATTAGTAATTGTTTTAAAGACCATTTTGAAAAAATTGGTAATCAGCCAGGAATCTCGCATCATAATATAGGTGTGAGGTCCCACTATTGCACACAACATAGCTTCTTCCTTGCACCAGTGGACGAGACTGAAGTAAGTAGGTTTGTTAAATTGTGTACAAACAAGAGGTCTCAGGGTCCAGATGGCTTGCCATGTACAGTGGTTGGCCTGATTTCTGACTTAATCGTGGCGCCTCTCACCAGCATAATAAACAATTCTTTTTTGCAGGGAATATTTCCTGACCGATTAAAGATTGGAAAATGGGTACCTATACACAAGAGAGGGGAGAAGACATCTTTGGACAATTACAGACCTGTGTGTGTTCATTCAGTGTTTGCCAAAATTATAGAACGTGCAATGTTTAATAGGCTGGATAATTACGTCAATAGGTTTCAGTTACTTTCACCATCCCATCATGGGTTTTGTAAGAAAAAATCAACAATAACAGCCTTGTATGAGACTGTCAACAAAATCGTGGAAAACATCGACAAGGGGCTGAATGTTGCCGGGTTATACTTTGATTTATCAAAGGCTTTTGACCTAGTAGATCATGAGCAGCTTTTGCGGACACTGGGACAATACGGTATACGCGGTATTGGGTTGGACTGGTTTGCCAGCTACCTCTCAAATAGAAAGCAATATGTACAGCTGACTGGGGAGTGTGACGATACTGCGAATGTGCAGATAAAGTCGACATTTAGTAATAATTTGAGAGGAGTCCCACAGGGAGGTGTCCTGTCCCCAATTCTTTTTCTCTTATATACAAATAATCTGCAGCAATACTTTGTTGCGAATCAGAGTACTACTATATGCCAATTTGCCGATGACACTTCGTTCACTGTTGCGGCTAGTAATTCTCCAGAACTAGAGATCTCGTGTGCTAAGGTGGTGAGAGGAATGGCTGATTGGTGTAGGGAAAATAGACTAATTTTAAATATTGAAAAAACTGTTAACATAAAATTTGAGAATATCCACGCCAGACAAAGCAGTGATTCCAGTTTGTGTAACAATAAGAATGCAGTAGATAATAATAATACCAAATTTTTAGGGGTTATAGTAGATAAATTTATAACCTGGGGACCTCATACCGATTATGTGGCGGCCAGACTGAATAGTGCCTACTTTGCTTTGTCTAATTTAAAATATACAGTGGGAGATGGTACACTTCGTTTATTTTATCACGCACACGTAGGTAGCAGACTCAGGTATGGACTTATAGTCTGGGGAGCATCAACACATACACACAGACTATTCATTATTCAAAAACGTATTGTAAGATTATTAGGTGGCGCGAAATATGATGAACATTGTGCTCCTCTATTTGTTCGCCTTCGGATAATGACGTTTTACTCACTCTATCTTTTTAGTTTGTCACTATTTGTGAGAGAAAATCCAAGGTATTTTAATATGTTAGGAAACAATTATCCAACTAGAAATACAGGTATTGTTGCCGTACCTCAACACTCTACCACACTTTTCCAGAAAGGAACAAAATATATGGCAATAAGAGCATATAACCATTTACCTGTGTGCATAAGGAACATCACTGGGCTTGTACAATTTAAGGGAGAGCTAAAAAAATATTTTTTAGACCACCCATTTTATTCAATAAATGAATATTTTAATATTGGGTGATGCTATTAGTATGTCTTGTCCCATTTTAATACATTGTATAGACTTTAATATAAACATATGATGGTGTATTTGTTGAAGTGTGCATGCATAAAAGCGTATGTTGTGTTGTGTGGGTTAATTGTTGTTTTGTTTGCGCAGTGTTCTGCATTTTATGCCCTTTCATGGGTTTGTTTTAATATGTTTTTTTTGTATGTTAGATAATGACTCCTTAACTGTAGGTTTGGGGCCTTTTTTATTGAGTGCCTATTATGGATTTGCAATGTTTATATATAATGCTCTGTGTAACGAGTTGCTACATATTATGTTTTGACGTGTTCCTTGCCCGTTTGGGATTTTATGAATAAAGTTGTATTATTATTATTATTATTATTATTATTATTATAATATACTAAAAATAAGACGATCAACCTACATGTGGTGCGAAAATGAATGTGTAAATGAGTGTGATATGTGTATGTGTGCTAATGTAAAACGAATGACGAGATGAATAATAGGTGAAATAATATTAGGTAATTAATATTTGTGAGTACATATGTATGTATTCCATAATTTTGTAATATTATTAGGTATTAGAATATAAGGTCCTAATGTATGTCCTATTGTTTCCCTACTCCATTATGGGTCTCTTTGTTTGTCTTTTAAAGTTGCCTAGTCAGACCCCTAAGGCATGAAGCGTGTGTCCCTGTCTATCCCTTTATAATAAAGTATAGCTATAGCAAAACCCAAACTACGTCGATCCCTTTATAATAAGAAAAAAAAACAATTAAGTAAAAATAACTATTACAGGATAAAATTCTGTTACAAAATTCGATAATCACTACTTTATTTTTGGGGGGTATGTAATCCAGTATATATTATGCGTTTATACATGTGGCACAATAACAATTAATGTAAAGCTTAGTGATCTGATCAAGCTATTCTAGTAAAAATACCACTGATGCAACATAACGAGAGGGGAAGAATGTGCGTATGGCAAATAGCCGTAGCCATCTAAACTCGAAGGAAAAAAAAAACCTACATGTGATCTAATGTCTATGCACTCGGTGTGCCAATGACTAACTCGGAACAAGAATGAACGGTTCTACCTCTGTGAGCAGCCTCTTTATAGTCTTCCCTCCAGGCGTGGCACTATGTCTCTGGATAACCAAGGAATCTGCTGATGTAGATTCTCACAGTGATATTCCGTTCTACTTGCACTTTGAACCTGCATAGTTCTTGGCTCCTGTATGACGACGGCTGACTCAGCGGTTCTTACCGTGGGAAGGCGACATTGTAGCATAACGGGCCATTGTTTGGGCTCCATTTATCTCCTCTCCTTTTTAAAGACGAAGCTATGGTTCGTTCCGGATTTTCAATTAAAATCCGGACTCGGTGGTTCCTGTTTTGGTTCTTTTATCTTCTTTGCTGGTTCTTCGTTTCTTCAACCCTATTCGGACGGCTATGGTTGTGATGGTTATTAAGGCAGCTATGTACAGTAATATTGTCCATATACTCAGGTGATGGATTGGTATTGTTATAGGTCCTGGTATATTTTGTTTAATTTTTTGAAGTTGGTGTTGAATTTGATCGATGTTGTGTAGCTGTACGTTTTCTAATGATATTTCGGGTACTGGTCCTGGATTTGTTTGATCTTCTGAAATGGGGGTTTCTAGTGTAGGCAGGTTGAATAGTTATTGTGTTTCTGCTGTTGCTGGGCCGGTCTTGTATATTTTGTTGCCTATGGGTAATTGGCAATTTGGTTGCAGGTTGATTAAATTTGTACCCTTGATGATGTTGGTCCACTCCTGTTCCTGGCAGGTCATTCTGGCGTTAGTTTCTTCGGGTGCTATAACTATATACTGACTGGTTCCATATCTCGAAACTGTGGTTCTATTAATTTTGACTAATTCTTGATTACAATTGTTAATAAATTTTGACATTCTTCATTACGATAGGCATATTGTTTACCGCTTAGGATAAGGTATTTGGTTCTAGGAATTATCATGGTAAAAAGGTGTGTCTTTCTAGGGACAGGTAATGTATATAATTGATAATAATCATATTCTGATTCATCTACCAGAGGTATTTCTATTTGAAATATAATTTTGAAATTGTTGTGGACTGCTTTTATTTTAAATACTTTTTCGTATAGATTTAGATGAGTGGTTGTTATTACTTTAGCATTAGTTGCATAATTTTGTATCTTATTAATTTTTTTTGCTATAAATTTTGGTTTTAATATTGATGTGTGAAAGATTCCTAATTTTGCAAAAGTTATGGCATTTTCTGTTGTTAATGCTATTTCTTGAATATTGTTTAATAATTGTCCTAGCTGCATGAGTAGCTCTAGGACCTTAATGCGATGATAGTGAGTTATTTGTTCACTTCGCAGGCTTTCTACTGTATTACCTAATTCATTTATCCTATTTACTATCGTGCCTTGGTTATGACTCAATCCTACTATCGTTCTATTAAATTCGACTATTGCCTCGAGCATGACTGAATTTTGGGACCTAAAAAGTTCATGAATTTTATTTTGATCTGTCGTTAAGACTTCTAATGCTTGCTGAATGCGTTCCCCATCTTGTGAATCGAGATTCCCTGTGATTGACTTAAATATAGAACCTAGTCCGTTTATTATGCTACGTTTTCGTCTATTAATTATATTGTTATTTGGAAAAATCCTGTAAAATATATCGTCTACATTATCTATGGTGAAATTCAATGTCAATATGAAATTATGATATTCAGAATGGTAATCTTTTGTCATTAAGGTAACTGTATTTGCGTAGTGTCTTTTTATCTGGTTGTAGTCTCTATGTAATTGTGTCAAGTCATGTATGTGTATCAGATTCCAGTTGCTAGTCTCAGTGTATGCTGTGCCTAATTTCTTGGGTAACATGCCTGGGTTGTCTGTCAAGTCTTGTATTTGGGCTGTTATTCCCCTGGCAAGGAACCTGCAATACGTAAATTTCTTAAATGTGCTATCGTCTGTTCGTCATTTTTATGATTTATTAAAATAGCCTTGTTATGTTCTAATAGGGATATTATTGAGTACGGTCCTGAAAATGGGTTTTTATGTTCTTTATGAAATCCTGGTGGTATCTTTTTGTAGACAATATCACCTTCCTTGAACGGTTGGTTCGTGTTTTTATTTGTCCGTTGTAAGGTTTTTATTTTTGAATTCTCTATCCTGCTTCTGACTATCTCGTAAATAATTTGCATTAAATCTTTATGTTGTACGTTGTATTCCTGTATAATTATAACTTCCGGATCATAGTTAAACATTTCTGATATGTAGCCAAATATTAAATCAAAAGGTGGTTTTAGTGTCTGTGAATGTATTGTCGAGTTGTAAGCGAATATACAGTATGGTATTAAGTCTATGGGTTTCATATTTATAAATTTCATTTTGAATAATCGATAATGTTCAATAATCGTGCTGTGAAATCTTTCGATGGGTCCATTGGATGTTGGGTTTTGCGGTGTTGTTATATGTAACTCTATCTGATATGTTTCTAATAGTTCTTTAATTACTTGGTTTGAAAACTCCGTACCTGGGTCTGCGATTATTATTTTACACGCTCCATACTGTGAAAAGTACTTGATCAAGTTTTTTGCAATTTCAGTAGCACTTTTACTTTTTATTGGAAATGCTTGGCCAAATTTACTAAATGGATTTATAATTGTTAGGAAGATAGCTTGTTCAATTTGGAATGTGTCAATGTGTAATATCTCTAACGGTTTAGATGCTGTGGGGGTGTGCTCCAATCCTATTTGTACCGGGTTCCTATTGTATTTGCACGTTTTGCATAATTCGCAATTTCGTACATATTCCTCTATATGTTTCTTTAAGTTGGGATAGTAGTATATTTTCTTCATTCTTAGGTAAGTCTCATCAGCCCCGCGATGGTTACTCTTCCCCTCATGATATTTCATTATAGTCTCGGTTAATTCGTCCTCGTTAATTTCATTCCTAATCTATAAAATTTGGGTGATTCTACGTTATTAAAGTTTTTATTGATTGCCGAACTTACTAGTTCGTAATCTTGTTCATTTACAAAAATGCAATAATATTTCCTTTGTGGTAAACAGTATTCTTTTATAAATTTATCTATCTGATCTGGTTTATTTAAATTGAAGTTGGCATATATGAAATTTCTTTTGTCTCTTCTGACTGAGAATATGTCTGGTTTATCCGTATTTTTAAAAACTATCTGATTGGTTTTGCTGTTAACGATTTCTTCCTCGAGTATTGGTATGTCTGGTGCTGAATACGAGTCCGCATTCGAATTTGCTGTGTCGTCATCGTCAATTTCTATGATTTCTTCCTCTTCGTCGATATTATTCGCCATTGACTGATTATCTATGTCTAGTGGGTTTATTTCTACTCTGGACAATGCATCTGCTGCGCAGTTTAGCTTTCCTTTTTGTATTCAATTTTTAATTCATATTCTTCCAATTTTAATCTCCAACGGAGCAATTTTGAATTTGGTTGTTTCAACGAAAATAACCATTTTAAAGGTTTATGGTCCGTATATATAGTGAATTTCCTTCTGTATAGGTATGGTCTAAAATAATTAGTTGCCCCCACGATGGCTAATAATTCTTTCTCGATTGTGCTGTACTTGGATTCGGTGTCGTTTAATGTCCGGCTGGCGTAAGCTATCGGGTGATCCGCATTGGGTTCGCCCTGGCTTAATATTCCGGCTATCGCTACGTTTGAAGCGTCGGTTGTTAATATAAAGTCTTTAGAAAAATCCGGTGGTATAAGTACAGGTGAATTCATTAATATGTCTTTACATGAGTTAAAGGCAGCAATGTATTCTTCGTCGTTCACGTTTATCTTCGAGTTTTTCCTTAAGCATTTTGTTATTGGTGTCGTAACGTGTGCGAAGTTTTCTATGAATTTACGATAGTATCCAACTAATCCTAGAAATGATTTTATTTCCTTTGGGGTTTTAGGTATCGGGAATTCCCTTATTGCGTCCAGTTTCTTTGGGCTCGGACGTATCCCGTCTGGGCTGACCACGTGTCCTAAAAACTCGGCTTCCTTCCTTAGGAAATCGCTTTTGTCTAGCTGGATCTTTAAGTTGCTTTGCCTGAAGCGCTCGAATACTAGTTTTAGTTTCTCAAGGTGTTCCTGTAACGATGTGGAGAAAACTATGACGTCATCCATATATACAAGGCATGTTTGCCCAATTAGGCCTTCTAATACGTTCTGCATGAGCCTAGAAAAGGTCGCTGGAGCCCCAGATAACCCGAACGGCATTCTGGTGTACTCCCAATGGCCTGTATCCGTGGTAAACGCTGTTTTTTCTATGTCCCTGGGGTCCATTTCAATTTGGTGATACCCAGAGATTAAATCGATCGTCGAGGAATATTGGGCTCGCCCCATTTTGTCCAGTATTTCATCAATTTTGGGAATTGGGTGTCTGTCCGGTATTGTTTTTTCATTTAGTTTCCTATAGTCCACCACAATTCTCCATTTTTGTTTATTTGACTTGTCCATTTTCTTTGATATAACCCAAATAGGTGAGCTATATGGGCTGTGGCTTTTCCTAATAATTTTTTGTCTTAACATGTCATTTATTTGTCTGTCTACTTCCGGTTTATGTACGTACGGGTATCTATATAATTTAGAATGGACTGGTATGTCGTCTGTTGTCCTTATTCTGTTTTATCGCATTTGTGTGCGTCAATGGTTCGTTTTTATTTAAAAAGATGTCCTGATATTCTGATAATAAACTAAATAACAATTGTTTTTCCTCGTCATTTAATTCGCCTGTATCTATTTGTTTAATTAATGCATCTTTATTATTGATTCGTTTTTGATTACCCCCCATATTGTAAGTGTTTAAATTATTAATATGAGTTGTACTAGAACTGTTATTTTGTATAACTACTGGTGCAAATGGACTTCGTCTCTGGCTGTATCTGGTTTCAGATGCATATTGTTTATTTAATCTGATGAATGGCCTATCTCTTACATTATAAGCTTGGTTATTATTTAGTACGTGATTAATTGTCTCGAGTTCTTCATTACTTACGAAATACTGCTGGGTTATTATATTGTTTAAATTTAAATCAGTCTCGGGTAACAGTAAACCATCTGCTTTGGTTTCTGTCTGTCCCGATTGACTCTCGCTAAGATCTGTGAATTTTATTGGTATAATATTCTTGCCTATATACAGTTTGTGATCCTTAAAATCTATTTTAGCTTCGTTTCGTTTGAGAAACTCCATCCCAATTAACCCCGAAAAAAAATTGTTAAAGTTAAATAGGCAAAACTCTTGTATCTCCTCTGAAATCGATTTAAATTTAATCCGTGCACGTTTACAGTGCTTAGAAATGCCATGCGCGGTGCGTATGGTAAAATCATGCGTAAATATGTTTTTAGGGAACTTATAATATGCTACAGCAGGATTCAAAAGATTTTTTGAAGATCCTGAGTCTAACAAAAATTTACCTGATATTTCGTTTAATTCTATATACGGTAACTTACATAATGTATTCATATTATTTATATCTATCACGGTTCTCTCGTTGAGGGACCTGCAGCGGGAAATTTTCGCTGTTGGATATCGTATTCCTCGGCTGGCGAATTTTCGTAATTTAATTCTTCATTTACATAATTTAAATCGTAACTTGTTTCGTTTATATCATTATCATTAAATTCTATATTATTTACATGAGCCGCTCTCCTTGGTAGCGACAGTCTCGTGTTAGAACTATCTACTTCCATTGGTTCGTGATAATTTCTGTTAGCATTATGATTTACATTGGGTCGACCCGGTTGATTACTGAAGTTGGGTCGCCTAAATTAACTCGAAAAATTTTGCCTTGGCACCAATTGTTGATTTTGTCTAGGCTGGGAATTTGTGTGATTGATTTGATTATCATGTTGTTGAAATGGTCTAAAGTTTATTTGGAAAGGTCTCTGAAATTGTACATTCTGAAAAGGTGGGTTATTTTGTCTCTGAAAGAAAGTACGGTTCTGTCCTTCTAATTTATTATTATTACTGAAATTCTTATTTATTGTTTTATCTCTATAATCGAAATTTTCTCTGCGAACACGAATTTCAAAGCTTGTTCTATGCTTCCAGGTGCTTGACTACGCAAGACAAGGCCTATCGGATTGCGTAGCCCTCCTAAGAACGCTTTTAATGTTTGATTCTGGTATATGTCTTTCTTAATTAATCTCACGCATTCATTTTTCTCGTTAGCTATTAAACTCGAGATGAGCAATTGCTCTATATGACGGCATCTGTTCGCGAACGACAGTGCGTCTTCAGCATTACGCTGTTTCAAGGTCAACATCTCAGCTAATAAACTGTGATCATCTCGTTGATCACTGAAATTCTGAACAATGGCCTCTCTCAGGTCTGCCCACGTGTTGATTATCTTTGTATTTACTATAAGCCGGGCTGTTCCCGTTAATTTAGTTTGAACATAATTCAGCAAGAAGTGATTCATATACAGATTCTCGTTTGGCACGTAGAACTGGTTCATGACCAAGTCACATGCTTTTAAAAAGTTGCCTACGTTGGCTGGTTGCCCGTCGAACTCGGGAATAGCTTTCAGAAAAAATTCTTTGAATTAGTCTGTCATGTTGCTACTATTACTACTCTTATTAATATTTGAATGATTTACTGTTATGCTATTGTCGCTAATGCTGATTGATCTAAATCTATACTCTATGTTACATAAACTTTGTGATTCTTCCTCTGAATCAGACATATAACGTTTCAATACAACACATATAAAAAATTGGAAATGTAAAATGGGATAGCAGTAAACTTACCATAATACGATGGTTGCTGCTTCCATTTGGCTCTGCTTGGCCACTATTTCTGTTTTAACTTGGCTCTGCTTGGCTCCAATTGGTTATTAGGCGTCGATACGCTTAACATTTCGGTTTTCTAACCAATACTAACGACTGCGCCACTTAACTTTACGGTTAAGACGTTTGAATTCTTAAAACAATTTATTTAATACTTTGAACAATCAATACTTAATTACTTAGTTACAAGAAAAATGAATAATATAATATACTAAAAATAAGACGATCAACCTACATGTGATCTAATGTCTATGCACTCGGTGTGCCAATGACTAACTCGGAACAAGAATGAACGGTTCTACCTCTGTGAGCAGCCTCTTTATAGTCTTCCCTCCAGGCGTGGCACTATGTCTCTGGATAACCAAGGAATCTGCTGATGTAGATTCCCACAGTGATATTCCGTTCTACTTGCACTTTGAACCTGCATAGTTCTTGGCTCCTGTATGACGACGGCTGACTCAGCGGTTCTTACCGTGGGAAGGCGACATTGTAGCATAACGGGCCATTGTTTGGGCTCCATTTATCTCGCTATATGTCTTAACTATCTCTATCTAGTGACTATAGTCGGTAGGTACTTATAAAGGCAGTGACTTACCATGTACATTTGATGGTCAATAAAATCTATATATCTATCAGCAGAAATGAATATGTTGTAAGTGTTTAATGTTTTTATCTAATAAAGATTTTATTCTAATTAACATTGTCTTAATTCGTTTTTTACAGTTTTACAAGAAATATATATTATGCATAAATACACATATTCAGTATTGGTTTGTAACTTGAAATAAATTCACTTAATCAAATACAGTTTCTTTTTTTCAAAAATGCTAGGACACATTGATTAGTATTTCAAGTTGCAGTTTTAAAAAATCTATACGGTATGTACTATATTTGAAAAATGACTCCATCAATAATTTCTTTAAATCAACCCTAGGTTTTTGTTGACTATTTTTAAAGTTCTTACATGTGAAGTTGTAGAAAACCAGCAGATTAAAAAAATTTATTCATTGATTAACTACACAATTTTTTTTTCGTGCTTTCAACTCAATATTTATAATCAAAATTTGAAATTTGGCGGTTTTGTATCGCTTGATGTGTACTTTAAAAATAGTCAACAAAAAGCTAAGGTTGTCATTTACTAAAATTATCAATGACATTTGACACAAATTGTATAATACATTTTTGAAAAGATTGTAACTGAGAATATTATCTGACTCCGAGCATTTTTGAAAAAAAGCTAAAGTAGATTAATTGTAATTATTCCAAGTTACAAACTGTATGTATAATATGTATGTATAATATTTACAATTGCAGATAAGTTGCAAATGTAAGTTTAAATGTTACAACTTTGCTAGGTCCTTTTAAAATTGAAGCTTGCTGTAAGCTAACATTTGTAAGTATAAAGTACAAAAGAAACACTTACATATGTAGTCATTGGGGGGGGGGGGGGGGGGGGGCTAGTTGAGGATAGTGTGGTAAGATTTGCCATTTGCAACAAACTTGCAGGAGACTTTCTGCAAGTAATCTATCAAACTTACACTTGCTTTGGTAAAGATTCTGCAATGTTATTGCAATATTACCTTTTTTTTTGTTCCCTCAGGGCTCCTCCGCGGCCTCGCCCCACTCCACCCATTCCAAGATCACTGTGCCTTGAACTAGTCTGCACAGGGATTGGTAGGGTGAAGTTTTATATTGCTCTGTCTCCGGTCTAGAGTGACCGTAGATCAGTTGTCTTTTTCGGTCCAGAGCTATACACTCACACAAGATCTGCTGGGCTGATTCCTGCCCCTCGCCGCAGAGTCTGCATGCGAGGTCCACTTCGAACCGCCCCATTTTATGCAGGTGTTTCTTGACGGCCATGTGTCCCGTCAAGAAACCTGTTGTGTTTCTGAGCTGTCCTCTGCTAAGGTTTAGCAGCTCCACAGCTCTCTTTGAACTGGGTCCGTCAATTATTGACTTCCCATGTCTGAGCCCTGGACAGTCCGCCCAGTACACCTTGTGTTGGTTTCTGACCCAGGACTTAATGGCTCCCCTGGCAGTGCTCTTTGACACGCCCAGAGCCGGTTCTGGTCCCATAAATGGTTCTGCTGACCCTCTCTTCGCGAGACTGTCAGCTTCTTCATTGCCTTTAACCCCCGAGTGACCCGGCACCCAGATGAGGTTCACCTCATTCTGCCCAGCCAGGTCGCTCGTCTCGTCTCGGCACTCACTCACCAGCCAGAAATTTACCCGTGGGCTACTTAGTGCCTTAAGGGCTGCCTGGCTGTCTGTGGCTATGAGGATCCGCTTGTTGGTGTAGCCCCTCCTCTTGTTCTCCCGCACACAGTGCAGGATGGCGTACATCTCGGCCTGAAACACCGTTGCATGGGCTCCGAGGGAAATACTATGACTTACCGTCGGTCCTTCCGAGTAAACACCTGCCCCCGTCCCACGCTCCCCGCCAGATCCGTCCGTGAACCAGACGAGCGCGTCCCGTGGCATGCCCGGCGTCTCCTCCCGCCATGCCTCGCGATCAGGGATTTCCACTGTAAAGTTGTTTTCCCTGCACAATCGCGGGCTCGCGAAGTCTGACCTCATTTCAAGCATGGGCTCCTTTACGATCTCCTGAATTTTTGCAGTGGCCCCTGAAGCCTGGGTTGATCTTCAGTCTACCATTGCAGGCTAGTCTGTATAGTCCTAGCCTGGCCTCTCCCATAATAACTAAGTGTAGGGGGGGTAGATCCAGCAACACCTCCATGGCGGCTGTTGGGGTTGAAGACATGGCCCCTGTGATGCCTAGGCAAGCCATCCTTTGGATCTTGCCTAGTTTTTGTTTGGCACTGGATTGTGTCACCTTAGGCCACCAGACCAGTGCCGCATATGTTAACGATGGTCTGACCACCCTTGTGTACAGCCAGTGGGCCATACTAGGTCTTAGTCCCCACGTTTTTCCATATAGCCGCCTAGTGACGGCTAAGGTCATGACTGCCTTACTCAGTATTTTTCCAATGTGACCATTCCAGGTTAGCTTAGAGTCCAATACGACCCCAAGATATTTACCTCCCTGGCGATTGGAACGCTCCTACCGTATAGAGTGAGAGTTCTGTGGCTTTCACACTTCCTCCTCCTCGTAAACGGCACGACGATTGCTTTCTCGGGGCTCACCCCGAGCCCTTGATCAACCGTCCACCCTTCCACCACTTTCAGTGCAGTCTGCATACGCTCCCACACTGCCTGTGTGACCTTTCCTCGGACTATGATGACAATGTCGTCCGCATAGCCCTGTACCTCATACCCCCCTCCCGAGAGCCTCCCCAGCAGGCCGTCCACGACTAGACACCAGAGCAAGGGAGACAGAACGCTCCCCTGCGGACACCCCGCCGCGACCCCCGCCAGCAGAGTCCCTCCCGCGAGTGAGGTGAACACCGCCCTGTCCCTGAGCATGGAACCGATCCACCTGCAGCAGGTCTCCTCTATTCCACGCTCCCGGGCAGCTGCCAGAACCGATCCGAACGAGGTGTTGCTAAAGGCCCCCTCTATGTCTATGAAGGCCCCCAGCGCCACCTCCTTGTTCTCCAGCGTATTCTCCAGTTTCAGCACCAGTTGGTGCAGTGCTGTTTCTGTTGAGAATCCTGCTCTGTATGCATATTGTCCGCAGTGTAGAGGATATGCTTCCAGTACACCGCCACTAATGTGCCGGTCGAGCAGTTTTTCCACTGTTTTCAGCAAGAAGGACATGAGACTTATTGGCCTCAGGGACTTTGCCTGGTCTGTTGGACGCCCAGGTTTAGGAATAAATACAACCCTGGCCAGTCTCCATGCCCTCGGAATGTACCCCAGAGCCAGGCTGGCCCTCATAATGAGGGTAAGCACCGGCGCCAGTATATCTATCCCCTGTTGGAGCATGATAGGCACTATTCCATCAAATCCCGGCGATTTGTATGGCTTAAAGCTGTTAATGGCCCATCTGATTTTGCTCCAGGTAACCACCTCTTTAGCGACTGTCCAGTCTACTCTAGATGCCCGCCTATAAGGCGCCTCTATTTCTGAGTGTTCCCAGTCCGGAGGTGATTGGTCTATTATGTTACAGCCGGAGAAGTGCGTCTGGAGTAAAATTTCCATAGTTTCCTCCCCCGAGCTTGTAAAGCCTCCCGTGGGTGTTCTAAGGGAGCCTATGTTAGTCTGAGGGCCCTTAGACAGGATCTTGTGTAGTCGAGCACTCTCGGACGTGTTTTCCACTTCTTCGCAGTGCCTCCTCCACGACTCCTTCTTGGCGTCCCTCAGTCTTTTGTTATAGGTCGATAGGGCCTGTCTATATTCATCCCATGCTCCCGACCTTTTGGCCGCGTTAAACAGCTTACGAACCTGCGTCCTCCTTTGCCTGAAGTCCTCGTTCCACCACGGGACGTTCCTGGTGGACACCCTCATTTTCAGGGGGCAGTTGGCGTTATAGGCCGAGGTAATTGCGTCTCGCAATTGGACTGCTGCAATCTCGAGGTCTATTGAATTTTTTTATGGTACTCTTAACCCCCCGCAGTTCCACAGCCAGGTCTGCCCTGTAGGCTTCCCAGTCCGCCTTGCGGGGGTCCCGGTACCATACCGTTTCTCTTTCGACTTTGGCGATTTCAAACCGGATGTATCTGTGGTCTGAGCTACTCACTTCCCCAGACACAGCCCAGCTTTTAACAAAGTCACCCAGAAACTGGGTGGAAACTGTTAGATCTAAAACTTCCTCACGCCGTGTTGTGACGAAGGTCGGTTTATTACCTCTATTCAATATGTCTAAATTAAATTTCATAAAGAATTGTAAAAGTGCCTCACCCCTGGAGTTTGTGTCCGAGCTACCCCACAACTCATGGTGCGCATTCGCATCCATGCCGATGATGGTCTGCCATCCACCTGCTCTGCTACCCACCATCAGCTGCTCCAATTCGTTGGGTGGAGGAGGGTCCGTGCTGTCCCCTGGCAGATAGGCTGACGCGACAGTAATGTCCCTCAGCCCATCCGCTCCTCCACATCGGATTTTGATCGTTGCCAGGTCCCTGGAACAGAAATTCATTAGAGGGAGAAACTCTATCCCTTCCCTGACCAAAATGCAGGCCCCCGAGTTCTCGCTGGATCTGCTGTAGATGAGCTTTCCAGTAGCTCCGTCGAGTCCCTTGATCTCTCCTTTATAGGAGTACGGTTCCTGGATGAGGGCCACATCCGTGTTCCTCAGAGCCATTAGTAGTCCGGCCGTGGCTGCCCTACTGTGTTGGAGGTTGACCTGAAGGAACCTAAGTCCCATTAACCCTTAGTTGCTTCCCCAGTGGGCGGAAGCTAACCCTTCCCATGCCCCAGAATGCCTTGAAGGAGGTTCCTTCAAGGGCTCTGTAAGATGTCGGGTCGATCGAGAAGGCGAGCGTCTGTCCTTTCTCCTCTGCCTTGCTCCCTAGAACCGACCAGTGTTGCGTCCCCAGTTCAGGGTTCTGGATCTTAAGTCTGCTGATCACCGTCTCCTGCGGGACGGTGTCAGGGATCCGTACGAGGACCTTGCGTCTCTTTGGGAGTTCCTTGGGCTCGACGGCTGTCAAGTCCGCCCCCTCCCAAATCTGACCGAGGCCCCCGATCGTTTTCCGCAGCCAGTCCCGCGACTGCGGGCCGGCACAG
Source organism: Tillus elongatus (assembly GCA_964006375.1). Classification (NCBI taxonomy): domain Eukaryota; kingdom Metazoa; phylum Arthropoda; class Insecta; order Coleoptera; family Cleridae; genus Tillus; species Tillus elongatus. The sequence goes on along the minus strand of OZ023263.1, from coordinate 123,757,887 downwards.
GTTGTCCAGAGGATGCGCCCCGTCAGGCGCGTCCGGTGGAACTGAGGCGGGCTCTCCCCTTCCTGAAGAGAGTCCACTGCAGCTACCACCGCAGCCTGAATCAGGTCCGCCTTCCCCTGGTCTAGCGTGACCTCAGGATGGCGTCTGTCAATCACCGCCATCCCGAGGCCCTCCGCAGCCTCCCTGTAAGAGCCAGTCTGCGCCGGTGTTCCGGCCTTGGTTCCTTTGGGAGGTCTGTCTGTAGTAGGCGTGCTAGAGCAAGAGCGCGGCGTCTTCCGACTCGCACTCTCCTCTTGCGCCTTTACAGGCACCCTTGCCCTTTTGGAACGTCTGTCTGTAGTGGGCGTGCTAGAGTTCGAGCGCGTCCTCTTCTGACCCGCACTCCCCTCTTGCGCCTTTACAGGTTTCTCGACCGTCCAGGTCCCGGCCGCCATTTTTTGCGCCCTCCGGAGCTTCTTTCTTTGCGCCCCGGAAAGACGCTTGGACTGCCGGGGCAGTCCCTCTACTCTATCAGTAGAGTTCTCACTGGTGGAGGGGCCCCCGGAGTCCGCGGAGCTCGCCACCCTCCGGTGGGACCCAGCCTCCAGCTTGGGTGTCGGGGACAGGTCTCTGGCCGAAGCTACCCCCTGATCCCCCGTATCTACGCCGGTCGTGAGACCTCCAGAGTCCGCTGCCGCCCCCTGGCTCGTCTCCGTTTCCGGGATAGACTCAAGGCACAAGTCTGTAGCCGGAGCCACTCCTCGAGCCTCATTGGTTTTGGTTTTGTATGTCTTTATTATCTTCATGTTGTTCCCATGAGAATGGGGGAAATACTGTCCACACCATCAGAACCCCCTGTGTGGTGCAGAGCGGGTTACTCTGGAGGGTTGCCTGGTACTCCAGAGGTTCCGTTCACGACACCATCGCCCTGGTGCCATCCATCCATAGGCACGGGTCACGTGACACCGTAGATTGGGTGAGTTTAGTTCGACCTCCTTGTCTAGATCCGTCATGTTTAGTTATTAGCAGGGTCACCTCGTGCAGGATGCGGATTTTTACCGCGCATGACGGTCTTGGGGAAAGCTTCATCGGGAGTTTATGTTGTTATTTCCACTTCCTCAGCTTGCCCCCTGGAGTCCTTTGGCCCGCGACTCCTTAACCCCGCAATATTACCTTGCTCAGTGGGTGACGTTTTGAGGAAAACCTCAATTTATTTTTCTTTAAATGCACATAACTTTTTTATCTTTCAACCTACAGAGCTAAATTATACATAAACCTGCGAACCAAATTTGGCTGCCCTTACTTTGTTATTTCCGGAGATATAATTTTTTTCGAAAGAAAACAAAAAAAATTCCGGTAAAACCTGGGCCGATTTTGCTGGCTAACGGACTTATCCAAGCCACTTGTAAAAGGAAGGTATTCACCGAATTTAATCAAAATTATGGAAAAATAACATAATGAGCTTCGCGGATAACTACAAATTTGTTCTAAAAAACCTTTTTTGTTGTTTATTGTTTGCAAAAACTGGATATGTTGACTAAAGCAAAACTATCCAAGCAACTTATATGGAAAAATACCTGTAATATTTATAATTTGACAGGTACCTTCCCTTTGTAAATAATTTAAAAAAAGTCTGAAAAAATTTTGTAACTTTAATGAAATTTACAAAACAATTTTTTTAAAGACACTTACTTACATATTATATCTAAGACCAACTTTTAATATTTTAGCTCCATATAAAATATAAAATTTTTCAAATAATCGTTAACTGGGACTCTAAAACCGACCTCCAAGGTCCATTTAAATTTAAAGAATTAGTTTTAATAATATATCTTACTAATAGTGTAGGTACTATTCTTATTAAAATTCACTACTATAACACATTTTGCTGCGTCCCGAACCATTTTAAATATAAATTTCTGTATATAAAATAAATTGTTGTTTTTGCATTTTGTATGAAGAGTGTATCATTGACCAAGTTTGAATCTATAAGAGAGAATTTAAATTAAAATGAAACATACAATACCAATTATAAGAGGTTTAACAGTAATTAGATATTAAATGTAAAATCACCTTTAAATTCAAAGTTGAAGCATTATTTAGTTGCTTATTTGGGGATGAACACATATTTGAGAGCAAGTATTTTTTTTTACTTAATTTAGGTATAGAGTCAAGTAGAAGCCACATCTTGGGAAGAGAGAGTCAGTCGTAGAGAGAGAACCATGAAAGGTAAGTGCATGGCATAAACCTTATAAATTTAATAAGGGCATTTACATTTTTTTTCCTGTATTAAGATAATATAATAGTAATACATCTCAGAGAACCTATTATACGAGAAAACAACTATATATATATATATATATATATATATATATATATATATATATATATATATATATATATATATATATATATATTATACAGGCTGGCGCATTGAAAAAAACGAAACAGACCGATTTGCGTCCAGATATATTTTTTTTAAGAAACGCTGAAACACGTCAATTTTAATATTGAGGGGGACATGTTTCGCTATAAAACTCAACTTTGTCACATCAACCCCTTAAGGGTGGTGATAACAACCCTTATATTTTAAATAGGGAACATGGGTCGAGTGTTCCATCATTTGAAAGCTCTTTCTTTTCTGAATTCAGCACACAAATTTTTTTGTAAGTTTTATCGACTCGTTTACAAATTATTCACAGTTGGAGTAGCAAGAACGTATTTCATTCATTGTGATAAGAAATTCACTAATTAGTCAATTTTTCGTTAAAAAAAACTAAAAAACAAAACCAAACGTTCAAAAATGTTTATTCAGTTAAGTAAGTGTTCAAATTGTTGACCACCAGCTTCCATACAAAAGTACGAATTATCTTCAAAACGAGCTCTGGCATTCTGGAGCATTTGTGGAGTTATTAGACGGCATTCTTCAACAATGCGTCGTCATAATTCTTCCAGAGACTCCGGTTCTGTTGCGACAATTCTACTTCTATGGCGCCATAGAAAGAAGTCTAAAGGAGTTAAATCCGGTGATCTAGGGAGCCACTCAATAGCACCTCTGCGCCCAATCCATTGCTCTGGAAACTCTCTGTTCAAAAATTCCCTAACACGTTGTGAAAAATGCGGAGGAGCTCCATCTTGTTAAAACACTAATTGATTTTCTTGATAGCGATCATCATTTTCAACAATGTCAATTAGTAGAGGGTAAGCGATATCTTCTAGTAACTTCAAATGGATTTCGCCACTCAAATTGCCATCAAGAAAAATTGGTCCGATTAAACGGTCTCCAAAAATGCCAGTCCAGACATTCAATTTCTGTCGAGTTTGAGTGTGGACTTTGTGAACATTTCTTGGATTATTATCTGCCCAATAATAGCAATTATGACGATTGACTGTAGAGTTTAATAAAAACGTACACTCGTCTGAAAACAGATATTGAACAGAAAGTTCCCGTTATCAGCTATTCGTGCAGTCATAACTTCACAACATTACAGCCGCCGATCAAAATCATCTTCATTCAGTTGTTGTACAAGATGAATTTTATACCGGTGAACTTTATGATGTTTCAATATTCGCTGAATAGTTCTTCTTTTGATGTTTGAAACAGTAGCCAATTTTCTCGTGTTCAAAGTTGGGTCTGCAGCAATTTGTCCTAAAACTTCTATCTCAGTAGCCTCATTTCTAACCGGAAATTCACGTTCAGGAGCCCGTTTTTTGTTGGCTACTGAACCACTTTGTTGAAACTTTGCAACTAACTCCAAAATGTTTTTTCTGTTAACATGTCTGTTCGGATGTCGTTCATTAAACAAATTTGCAGTACGGTTGGCACAGTCATCGTTTTTGAAAAAAAGAGTAACTATTTCAACTCTTTCTTCTACAGAATACACCATTGTGAAATTAATTTTCGGTAGTACTATCAAGTATCAAACCGACCGATAAACTGACATAATAAACCGCATTTCTCTCATTCCGATAAGAAATGTTCTGACTATCAGACTATTTTTTGTTTACAAACCAACAAAACATTGACTATCAGCACATTTCTTATCGGAATGAGTTAAATGCGTTTTTGCATCTTCTACTGTGAATAATGTTTAAACGAGTTGACAAAACTTCCAAAAAAATTAGTGTGCTGAATTCAGAAAAGAAAGAGCTTTCAAATGATGTAACACTCGACTTATGTTCCCTATTTAAAATATAAGGGTTGTTATCACCACTCTTAAGGGGTTGATGTGACAATGTTGAGTTTTATGTCAAAACATGTCCCCCTCAATATTAAAATTGACGTGTTTCAGCGTTTTTTAAAAAAAATTCTCTGGACGCAAATCGGTCTGTTTCGTTTTCAATATATATATATATATATATATATATATATATATATATATATATATATATATATATATATATATATATATATATATATATATTGCTATAGATAGCAAATAATAGAAAAGATTACGAAATTTTAATGGGAAAACGGGAAATTTATACATCCTAGTATATATAAAATAAATGTATACACCCTAATGTAGCAACGAAAGAGTGTAGCATGAGATGTCAACGCCCGACATGAATGTCAGTGACCCATGTAGCAACCCTCGATGTTAAGTTTCATTCGAGTTAATATATATATATATATATATATATATATATATATATATATATATATATATATATATATATATATATATATATATATATATATTCTAGAAATATCCGTAAAGAAACCAAGAACAATGTTTCAGTTTTTGTAGGGAGAATGAGATTGTAGCTAATAAATGCAATTCTGTTGATTTATTGTGTGTAAAAATAGGTATGACCAAGCTACCTAAAGGCTCTATGTATTAAAAGAGCAGAGGATTTTTGTAAAAACAAAACTTTATGTAGTATTAAGGTATATGTGCGCGCAAGAAAAAAACGTGAAAAGACACTAAAGGTTTGACCGAAAGCTCAAACACAGGTGGTTTGATGAACAATAGCGTTTTTTCACCTGTAAGAAAGTTAATAAAAGCAAGAGTCCGGGAGTGTCCGGGGTCTTTTCATGAAGGGAATTCATCGGCATCATTTCACCAGATCAGGTGATCATCGTCATCATTATGTAAGTTGACATAAGAGATTCCAGAGTGCATCGAAGGGAGATTATAAAAAAACCTCCAGAGTGCTACGAATATGGAATATATCAACATATTAATAAATTAAATCCATTAATAATCAATAAATGGGCAGTAAAATATGGCATGGACAAATTAGAAAAATAATAATAATTAACCAGTAAAATTGTTGTATAGCCATCTGTGCCAAGCGAAATTAATTTTTGATCAAGTAAAAATCAATAAATGAATTTAAATAGCACATATTAATGAATTTTAATTAGTAGAAGCTAGCTGTAATTATAATGAACCCAACCTGATGATTAAGATATATGTTCTCAGCTCTAAAATAAATATTTGCAGGTATACTAAAATAAATACCATAGCAAATTTGGCTCCCAACAGCGGTGCATTAATTTTTTTTTTGTGCCAAAAACAAATTAAATTTCATAGAAAAATTTTAATAAAATAAACATTTGTTCGCAATATAGCACATGATTGGCACAAATACAGGGTTTCTGTTAAATTTTAATAAAATTTTAATTACGTTAAAATAAAGCAAATTTTCATAAAAACGTAATAGTATTTTAACACAAGGGATTTAGAAGTAAATCAATTTTAAATAAATTAGCACGCCTCATTTAAATACAGTAAAGTTAAAATAAATCAGTTCAACCAATTTAATGAAAATTAGCAAAAAGTCTAATAGCGTATGATATTTTAATATGAAACAGTAAATTGCACATATAACCAATTGTTTTGTGAAAAATAAATATAGGTGGTGTATGTGAAAGGGTTAATTAATGAAAGCTTTCTTCGCATTTCTTCCCCGTTATATTTAAATAATAAAGTAAGGATAATACAGGACTGTAAGTTAAATATTCTGTATAATATAACATTGCAGCAAAATTATTAATTAAAGGGTCAAAGCTTAGAAAGGGGGACAATTAAATTTTAAATTCACAAGTAAATTAAATAAATCAAGCTTGAACATGTCCGGGGAAAAACAGTTAGAAAGTGATAAACCAATTGGGCCAGAATCTGAAGAACCTATAATCAGCGTACCTGAAGATCCGGAGAAAATGGCAAAGCCAGAACCACAAAAACCTAAACAGTTCACGGAATGGAGGGGACGTAAAGCGAGTTCGGAAGAAGGGACTATATCACAGGAAGAAGAAGAAACCGAATATCAGGGCGATGAAACCTTTATAATAGGAAAAGAAAAGGGGCAGAATAGCGCCGTCAAAGAAAGTCCTCTGGAGCAAACAGTAAAAGGACAGGAGGAAGAATCAAAAATGGATAAGTTATTCGCCGTCTTGTTCAAGAAAATGGAAGAAGACAAAAAGGAAAACCAACAAAATAGTTCCGAATTGAGAAAAGACATAAATAATAAATTGGAAGAAAACAACAATCAATTGGAAGAACACAAAAATGAAATTAAACAAGATATTGTCAAGTCGGGAAAACAACACAAAGAATATATTAAACATACGGATGAAAATTTTAGGAGATTGTATGAAAATATACAACAAAACAAAACGGAGATTTTAACAGAAGTAAACAAAAAACAAAGAGCTATGGAAACCAGTTTCCTCATAAAAAATACACCAGCTGGACGATGAAGTAAAAACCACACAAAAAACATGCCAAGTAAGCCACAAGACGATCAAGACGGAGCTGGACGCGGGAGTTCAGGCATGCCATGACAAAGTAGGGGAAGAAACCGCAATGAGGAGGTACGACATTAAAAAGGTCGAAACGTTAGTAAAGTCGGTGGACCGAAATGTGGTCAGGGTAGAATAGGAAACCGCTGAACAATTAATAAAAATAAAGGAGGAAATCCAAAATGAAACTAAACAGCATATTTCCAAAGCAATCGTCATGCCAAGCTATAGTATGGACCACAAGCAAATGGGGAATGACCCGAGTATGAGATTCACTGGGAACGTTGGCAAATTACATCCCAAAGTGTTCGTGCATAGTGTGAGCGATATGAAAAATATAATAAGGGCCCGACTAACGGGAAACCCGCTGTTGTGGTTTTCCACCAAAGAAAGCGAAATGTCGGAATTCGCGATTTTTGAACGAGAATTTTTACAATTTTATTGGGGTGAACATAGTCAAGGTGTGTTCAGAGAGAGGTTGTATTTCGGTAAATTTGATAGTAATCAGGGCGACGACTATAGTCACTACTGCCTAAATTTATACAACATAGCACAATACCTAGATCCGAAAATGAGAGAGGAAGAAATCATCATGTGTATAGCTAGGCATTTTGAGGCGCAAATTGCCGAAAATATCGCCATACAAAATATCCAAACCATGGACCAGTTGATCAACTATCTGGCTAGGATCCAACAAAGTAGGAGAAATAAGAATTATCGCACAGGAAATAATCCGAATTATCAGCCGAACCGCTCAAATACGAATGACAATCGGAACAGGTCCGGTGGCAATAACAATGGCGGAGCAAATCGGCAGAGCAATAATAATTATTATTATAACAATAATAATAATAATAGAAGATTCACGAACAATAATCCTGAAAGAGAACAGGACACAGGCCAGCAAAGGAGAACGGAAAATCCTGATGGACGACGTAACGAAAATAATATGAGAAATTATCGAGTCCGAGTGGGCAGTGAAGAGGCCAGGCAGCGAAACGATCGCCAAGGAGATCAGGATAGATTGCCCAGTATCCCGGAAGACCCGATGGAAAACAGTATATCCGAATTAACGAGGCATAATAGTTCTCTAATTAATAATGCACAAGTGAACGGTCAGGCAAGGTTAATTAGTAATACCCAGGTCGACGACATGGGCAGCTACGAACATGTTCCAAATTATATGGAAAGTGGTAGAAATTTTTAAAACAACCCACGCATGAAAATCACAAAAATAAAAAAATATGCAAACGTCGTGTATGAACATCCAAAGGAATATATAAAATTAAACGAAATACAAAATGAAAATGTGGGAGAGGATGAAGGTATGGTATATTTAAAGGCGGAAGTTAATAGTAATCAAGCCAATATTATTTTAGATAGTGCATCAGAAGTATCCCTTATTAACTATGACTACCTAGTGAGAAATAAATGAAATAAAAGTATTATAAAAGTTCCTAAAATTACGGTGTTAGGCGTAAACAATAAAAAATTAACGGAAATAAATGAAATGATAGTTTTGAATGTGAATATTAAGAAAGAAATAAGTAGAGATTTGCAACTTTTTATTGTCAAAGGTATGGAAATGGACATTTTAGGTGGAGCAGACATACTAAATAAGCATAAGTTTGTGTTAGAGTATAAAAAAATAATTGAAGTGAGTGACATTAAAATAAAAATGTATTCACAATGCCAGTAAGCAAATATTCAATAATAAATATGAATATAATGATTATGAACCGTTTAAAAAACGAGATGATAAGAGTGTGTATGAAGAAATAAATGTAAGAGAGAATGAGATAGCAGAAATGAAATGTCCACCAGAATATAAATTGGCAATAAAAGAGTTACTAGAAAAACATAAACAATTGATAAAGGATGAAACTAGATTTGCAGATAAATATACGCATAAATTTGAAGTGCAAGATATACAGAATTTTAAAGCAAAAAACTATCCAATTCCATTTAAATACCGTGAACAAATAGCCACAGAAATAAATGAAATGCTCAGATTAGGAATCATAGAACATAGTAATACGAGATACATAAATCCGGTAGTAGTAGTTAAGAAAAAAAGCGGGGAACTTAGAATATGTCTAGATGCGAGAAATGTAAACAAATACTCCGTCCCACAGTACGAAAACCCATTGGCAATTGATGCGATTTTCGGCAATATAACCCCAGCATCAATATTTACGAAAATAGATTTAAAACATAGCTTTTGGCTCATTCCGTTAGAAGAACACTGTAGGAAATATACAGGTTTTTCAATTGATGGTGTTATATACCAGTTTAAAATAGTTCCTTTTGGAATTCAGTCTGCATGTAGTGGGCTTGTTAGGGCAGTACATAAAATATTAGATAGGTATGAGAATTTTACGGTACATTATATAGATGACATATTAATTTTTTCCAAAACAAAGGAAGAACATTATACGCACATCAAAACCATTTTAAATGAATTAGACAGGGCCGGACTGAAAATTAATGTAAATAAATGCCAGTTTTATCAGAAGGAGGTAAAATTTTTAGGGTATGTTTATGATGGATGGAGAGAGGGTTGAAGTTATTAAAAATTTTAAAAGGCCCCATGATTTAAAAACATTGAGGAGTTTCTTGGGAATGATTAATTATTTTAAAAGGTTATTACCAGAAATTTCTGAAAAAACAAGAATACTCACGGAATTGTTAAAGAAAAATCAGACGTGGAAATGGAATGAAGGAAAAGAAGAAAGTTTTGTAGCTATAAAGGAAGAATTCCAACAAAATTTAAAGGTATTTTATCCGGATTATCAATCGAAATTTATTTTACAAACCGACGGTTCAATGTATAGGTATGCAGGGGTTCTTTTGCAGGAAAGGTACGACACCAGAGTTCCCATATGCTTTGTTTCTAGGATGACAAAGGCACACGAGAGAAAATACAGTGTGAGTGAAATGGAGCTGGCCTCCATAATATTTTGTATTAAAAAGCTACGTTTCTATTTACTAGGGGGCAAATTTCTTATTGAAACTGATCACTTAGCTCTCACCTCAATATTAGATAATAAATTTGCGAATCAAAGGGTACATAGATGGGCGATATTATTACAGGAATATGATTATGAAATTAAACATATTCCAGGGAAATTAAATGTAGTAGCCGATGCACTTACTAGAGAAGAAGGCAAAGGAAAAGATACGAGGAAAATCAAAATAGGGGTAAATGTATTGAGGGAAAGCAGTGGAGAATTTTCACAACAGGAGATCATATCAGATCAAATAAAAATAACATCCAGAGAAAAAAGAGGAACTTGGGTCGAAAATGAAATTATAATAAAGAAAATAAATGAATACGAGCTGTACTGCATAATTAATGAATTGGCAGCAAAAATTTTAGCAAATTTGCATATAGAACACGGGCATATAGGATCAAGGAAACTATAGTTGCTTTTCAGGGAAAATTTTATTAGCAAATCAGATACGAAAGTAGAGAAAAAAATAACCAGAGAATGCCATGAGTGTCAGCTATTGAAAAACAAAAATATAGTTAATAAAAATACCGTAAAAAGCATCGTGGCCAACGAGACCTTGGAAATAATAGCCATAGATTTTTTGAGCAATTTACTAAAGGGAAAACACGGGTATAAACATATATTAGTAGTAGTAGATGTGTTCTCTAGAATTTGTAAAATTATACCCATGCAAGAAAACTAATGCCAAAGAAACAATGAAATCATTAGATAAATATGTAGAAGAAGTAGGGAAATTTAAAGAATGCATATTGGACAATGCGACTTAGTTCCGGAGCGAGAATTTTCTAAAGTACGCCAGACAAAAGCATATAAAATTGAATTTTAGCAGCATCCGACATCCAGCAGCAAATCCATCGAAAAGATACATTGCCGAAGTCATTAAGTTTCTAAGACTATTATGTAAAGATGATCATCGAAATTGGGTAGATCAATTAACAAAAATAGAGGATTACCTAAACAATAATCCCAATACGAATACCGAGCAATGCCCAATATTCATCCTGAAAGGAACTAGACCACCTCGAAAATGGATAACTGAAGAAAAACATGCATTTGATCAAATTAAAGAAGATCTGAGAAGAAAAATCCGAAGAAAAGCAGAAAAATATAAAAGAAGAGAACAGCATAGAATTAGAAAAAGGGTGAGATTTAAAAGGGGAGATTTAGTAGTCCTGAAATCATTTTAAAAGGTAGAAGGGGGAAAGGACATATGTCCCAAACTTTTATTTAGAAATGAAGGCCCATATATTGTGAGTAATGAGTTGCCACAAAACAGTTACGAATTAAAAGAAATAGGTAATGATAAGATAAGGGGCATTTTTAATATAGAACACGTGTATAAATACCACTAGCTAAATTATTACCCTGAGTATAGAAAATAAAACAAGTAGGCATTTAAATAATGACCCAAAGAAATCCGAATCAGAAAACCGAAATTTCATAAGAAAATTTAAGTGATAATAAATAAGGAGCAATGCTCGAATTAGATGCAGTTATTGGATAAGTCAATTAATATAATCATAATTCAAAGGTAGAAAGGGGGAAATAAGTTAAAATAAAATAGAAAATTATTATTATTATTGAGTAATAGGAAACATGGAATAAGTAGACAAGAAATATATGTAAAAGGTCTAAAAGACAGAAACCGGTTAAGTACCGAGAAATAATTATAATTAGCAAAAAGATAGAATATATAAGGGTCGGATTGATAGGAAAGAATTTGTATAGATGGTGTAGCAATAAGATTGAAATATGAAAAATGTGAAGTAAAATGATTAACGATACAAAAATATCGGTCATTTAAAATGGAGTATAGTATATGGGCGATCCCAAGGAGGTCGGTCCCGAATTATTGAAGTATATATATGAATGGAATATTGAAAAGAATATTGAAAGTATATAGAATGAATAATGAAAGTATAATATGATGCAAGTAATAATGAAATATGTATAGGGGGTATGTGAAAAGTCAGAAGTAGGGAGACTGTATATGTTATGTAGAAAAGAAATTATTAGAAGTTGATAAATAAGAGAAGTATTACATAGTCCTATTCCATGGTAGTATAAAGATATGATAATTTAGCATGATGAAATAAGATTGAAAGGAAAGATACCCCATAAAAATATTATGGGGTATCTTTCCTTTCAATCTTGACAAATAAAAATACCAATAACTGTCATTTATTGAAATAAATTCTGAGGGAAGTTTGAATAAGTCGAAATAACCAGGGGATGGCATAAATTTAGATCTTATAGAACAATCAATTGATTTGCCAAAAGAAAGAAATATATAAAAACAATTGATGTGCCATAAAAGGCGGTGTTGAATAAAATAAAATGTTTTAATTATTGAAGTGTCATACAAGTCGATTATGAATTAAATTTAAGAGTTTTAATATTAGAATGTCATGAAAGGCGATTTTAAATAAAATAAAGTGTTGTAATGATTGAAATGTCATAAAAGTCGATTTAGAATAAAATAAAATTTTGGAATGTCAAAAATGGCGATTTTGAACAAAATATTTTAGTCAATAAATAAAGATGGTCTGACTAGCAAACAGTATCCAGACTCACTTTTAGAAAGGGGGAATTGCTATAGATAGCAAATAATAGGAAAGATTACGAAATTTTAATGGAAAAACGGGAAATTTATACATCCTAGTATATATGAAATAAATGTATATACCCTAATGTAGCAACGAAAGAGTGTAGCATGAGATGTCAACGCCCGACATGAATGTCAGTGACCCATGTAGCAACCCTCGATGTTAAGTTTCATTCGAGTAATAAATATATATATATATATATATATATATATATATATATATATATATATATATATATATATATATATATATATATATATATATATATATATATATATATATATATTCTAGAAATATCCGTAAAGAAACCAAGAACAATGCTTCAGTTTTTGTAGGGAGAATGAGATTGTAGCTAATAAATGCAATTCTGTTGATTTATTGTGTGTAAAAATAGGTATGACCAAGCTACCTAAAGGCTCTATGTATTAAAAGAGCAGAGGATTTTTGTAAAAACAAAACTTTATGTAGTATTAAGGTATATGTGCGCGCAAGAAAAAAACGTGAAAAGACACTAAAGGTTTGACCGAAAGCTCAAACACAGGTGGTTTGATGAACAATAGCGTTTTTTCACCTGTAAGAAAGTTAATAAAAGCAAGAGTCCGGGAGTGTCCGGGGTCTTTTCATGAAGGGAATTCATCGGCATCATTTCACCAGATCAGGTGATCATCGTCATCATTATGTAAGTTGACATAAGAGATTCCAGAGTGCATCGAAGGGAGATTATAAAAAAACCTCCAGAGTGCTACGAATATGGAATATATCAACATATTAATAAATTAAATCCATTAATAATCAATAAATGGGCAGTAAAATATGGCATGGACAAATTAGAAAAATAATAATAATTAATCAGTAAAATTGTTGAATAGCCATCTGTGCAAAGCGAAATTAATTTTTGATCAAGTAAAAATCAATAAATGAATTTAAATAGCACATATTAATGAATTTTAATTAGTAGAAGCTAGCTGTAATTATAATGAACCCAACCTGATGATTAAGATATATGTTCTCAGCTCTAAAATAAATATTTGCAGGTATACTAAAATAAATACCATAGCAATATATATATATATATATATATATATATATATATATATATATATATATATATATATATATATATATATATATATATATATATATATATATATTTGAATAGATTATTATTTCGAATATTCGCTTAGAATGTGCTTCAGATGCCCTTATAATATTATATAACTTTAAAATTTAATGAAAAAGATAGATGATGATTGCGGTATAGTGGTGAGAATTATGATAGTAACTATTTTGGATGTTTGATTTTGTTACCTGTCTATGGTAAACACATTGTATACTTAGGCAATCCCTTCTTAAGGCATATAACGCATGTCCATGCCGCCGGGAAGGGAAAATGACAAATGGCAAGATGATCGCTAGATGTAAATGAAAATTAAAGTCAAAATGAATGGTATGTGGTCAAGGTTTTATTCTAAGATAATTAATTAAAAATAATAATGTGACGTGAGCACGCAGAACAGTGTGTAATTGCAAACATAGATGCAGAGTACAGAAGCAATTAAAACATGGTGTCAGGTTAACTAAAACGCACCCAGTAAAAAACAAGTTTTAAAGCGTCTCCTGTAGTTGACACTGACGATGGGTTCGCCAATTTTGCTTGAGACTGGATCATCTTACCAATTGGGTACACCTACATTTTATAAAATATAATTAAAAATTGTATTATGTTCAATAGCACCTAAGTGATGCAATATAAACCACAACCACCGTTTTATGTGGATGGGCTGATGGACTAGAAAAGTGCAAGAATACTGCAAATCTATAGAATTGTCTAAGCAACATCTCGGGCTTTTTGCTCCTGTGGAAGTTAATGCTGTGAGAAGTATCACTATGAAGTGCAGAAAATGCGGACCTGAACATATGGTGGGAAGATAAATGTACACTAAAACTTAAAATTTATCAGATACAGAATCACTTTGCCAAAGTATGACTTTACTCGACGTTTCGGCTCCTGGTCTGGTGCCATTTTCAGGAGCATAAGGAAATCTTCAGTGCGATTTTGGGAGTAGGCAGATTGAGGCGTATTAATCCACCGCTCTAAGAAGTAGGCATACTGAGGCATTAGAATTCATCCCTTTTCATATTCCCTTAATTAAACACCGTTTAACCCGGGGTATTTTACATATTTTCGGGGGTCGTTCGTTTTATATCAAGCTGAAGTAGGGTGTATTCCACTATTCTGATTCATTTTCACATAGTTAATGCACTACCACTGGGTTAAATAAAACGCACCCAGTAAAAAACAAGTTTTAAAGCATCTCCTGTAGTTGACACTGACGATGGGTTCGCCAATTTTGCTTGAGACTGGATCATCTTACGAATTGGACACACCTACATTTTATAAAATATAATTAAAAATTGTATTATGTTCAATAGTACCTATAAACCACAACCACCGTTTTATGTGGATGGGCTGATGGACTGGAAAAGTGCAAGAATACTGCAAATCTATAGAATTGTCTAAGCAACATCTTGGGCTTTTTTATTCCTGTGGAAGAAGTTAATGCTGTGAGAAGCATCACTATGAAGTGCAGAAAATGCGGACCTGAACATATGGTGGGAAGATGAATGTACAATAAAACTTGAAATTTATCAGATACGGAATTACTTTGCCAAAGTATGACTTTACAACCAAATATCCAAGCTGTTGGTGACGAGCATCGGGATATGGAGATAGCTGTAGAATAAAAATCAAGTCCTCTGGCGCAGAGCAGAAAGCAACAATACAAGGGAAGGGTCAAAAGGTCTGATCGATGACTTTCAGTTGAAGTTTTGTGTAAGTGCAAGTGTGATTTTGTGGCATGTTCTGTACTATTGTGTAACGCAATTCCTTTAATAACACACTAAAAGCCTGTAGGATCAATAAACTAGCCAAATTTCGGGTCAGGTTAGGTCAGGTCAGTGGGGTAACCCCGATTATTCATCTCGGAAACTTTGTATTTGGCTATTAAATTTTCTGACAACTCCATCAATTGTATCTTTATTTATTTGATTTTTGTGTTATTGAAATTTTAATTGTCTTATTAATATTTTATTCAGACATTTCTGGGTACTTATTATAGGTACCTACATACTTAATCGGAATAAATGTGCAATACTCGAATTGTTGACTTATTACGTATCTGAACTTGAGTTTACCGGTGTGTGTAGCCACTGGAACAATATGGTAACCTACACAGGAGTGAGTGATTGAAGTTCAAATTCTAGCCTGTTGGGCTTGCTTATACGAAAATGTATAAAAGGCCAGTTAAATGGTAGAAAATCAGTAAATTTTGCAGATAAATCCAATATTTCATATCTTTGCATTTTCTTAATTTCTGCATCAATCAAAAAATGTATACAGGGTGTTTCGCATAAGAATCGACACAGGGCAGGTGCATGTAGGTAAACGTAGAATATGATGATTTAAGGCAACTTACCCCTATAATAAGTTGCAATAAGTTATAGGCCTTCAAAGTGGTTTTTTTTGAAAAAAATCAATATCTCTGTAATACTTTAACTTAGAAAGACCAAATTTAGTACCCGTATTGAGTGTACCAAGAGCATTCACCAATGGTAAGTAGAGTTCAATTAAGGTATTTGAAAGGGTTTATTAGGGGCGATGCACCCTTAAAATATCACAATTTTTTAATAGATTGGTGAATTCGGAAAATATTTAGGTCAAATTTGACAATCAGGACAAAACTGTGAATAAGTATAGTTTATTAGAAAACAGACAACTCAAACAACAGAAATAAAAAAATTGCTATCGATAACGTATAGAAATTCTTCAACATGATAATTTCACATGCGTCTATTGAATTTTTGATGATTTTAAGTAACATTGATAATATATGTGTCTTTAGTTATTCGGGTTTTTCTTGAAAATGACAAAAGTTTTTTAAAAAATAACAGGAGTAAAAAAGTTTTATAAATTACTTCCCCATAAAATCGAGTAATATTTTTTTAGATTCGCCAATAGGTTAAAAAATTCTGTCACATTTTGTGGGTGCATCACCACTATTCAACCCTTTGAAATGCTTCAATTGAACTCTACTCACCAATGATTAATGCTCTTGGTACACCCAAAACGTGTACCAAATTTGGTTTTTCTAAGTTGAAGGATTACTGAGATATTGATATTTTTTTTTCAAAATTTAAAACCCCCGTTTGAAGGTCTATAACTTCTCAGGGCTCCACCTTAGTATAGGGATAAGTTGCGTAAATCACCATGTTTTAGGTTCCCCTACATGGCCCTGCTCTCTGTCGTTTCTGATGTAAAACATTCTGTATATCTTTTTAAAAAACGCAATGTTCTCATTTAATGTTCGTGGAACATTTTCAGAAGATACTGGGAGCTCCTAAGAATATTATAAATAACATTCTAAGAAGCTTATTAGTATGACAGGATATGTCCCATTCTCATGTTCATAGAATGTTCTATGAATATATATTGTACCTTGTGAGAATGTTCTGGGGATGTTTGAATATTCTTTTGAAACATTCCTGGTATATTCTCAGAATGTGTCTGTGCTGTCTGGGTATATATATATATATATATATATATATATATATATATATATATATATATATATATATATATATATATATATATATATATATATATATATATATATCTGTGTGTGTGTATAACATGTATGTACTTACAGTTGCTAAATGCATCTAAACTGGTAATTGTCATGATGACGACCAGAGGAGTTATTCGCGGGGAATACATTCTATTTTATTTTCTGTCACCCTACACTTTGGAAGAAAACACTTATACACACACTTTAACGGACACCTTTAATTTATTTTCAGTTTACAGTTGTTTATATAGGCCCACTTTTAAAGAACATGTGTTAACGAGCTGCCCCACATGGAGATATAAATTTCAAGGGTGGATTTTAATTATTGGTATATTTGCATAATATTTAAAGTCAATGTCAGACTGAGTTACAAGGTTGATATTGTTTACAGGTAAACAATATGAGTGCTTGTTATTGTCTCATTGCTAAGGAAGGTAGGTATGCACGATACCGACAAGGACCAAACGAAAAGATGCTGGTATTATTTTAGTTAGCACATAGGAGTTTTCAGGAAGTACTAAAATGTGAATTGTGAATTGCGTTTGGTGTGTTGCATTTTTAAATTTATTTTGTACAGATTTATGTTTACTTACACACACACACACAACTATATATATATATATATATATATATATATATATATATATATATATATATATATATATATATATATATATATATATATATATATATATGGACTTCTCTGGAGAAACCATGTCCAGGCTTTGTTAAATCTCGACGTTTCAACTCCTGTTCTGGTGCCATTTTCAGGAGCATAAGGAAATCTTCAGTGCGATTTTGGGAGTAGGCAGATTGAGGCCTATTAATCCACCGCTCTAAGAAGTAGGCATACTGAGGCATTAGAATTCATCCCTTTTCATATTTCCTTAATTAAACACCGTTTAACCCGTGGTTATGAAGTCAACTTGTCATGTTCTTAAGTGAAGTATGTTAATACAATTAAAGATATGGATGGGGTAAAGGTTTACTTTCGGGGCGCGTGTTCGATTTTTATGACATTTTGTATATAGACGTGTTTTAGGGTGTATATGACGAAAATCAGTATAAAAATGAGGACAGAAGCCAACTTTTAGAGTTATTTGGACATTTTTGTAGGAAAAACGCAAGTTGTACTCACTTTTGCGGCATGTTTTTTGCCATATTTTACATATTTTCGGGGGTCGTTCGTTTTACATCAAGCTGAAGAAGGGTGTATTCCACTATTCTGATTTATTTTCACATAGTTAATGCACCCCCTTAACTGTTTATGTGTCTCTGAAAATTACCCTTCTTTTCATCGTATTAGTTGAAACTGACATTTGACATTAAGTTGGCTTTATATGTCAAATGTCAATTTCAACTTCGGATCGGTTATATGATAAAAAGAAGAGACACGTAAACAGTTAAGGGGGTGCACTAATTATGTGAAAATGAATTAGAATAGTGGAATACACCCTTATTTAACTTGATTAAAACAAACGACCCCCGAAAATGTGGAAAACACGTCGCAAAAGTGAGTAAAACTTACATTTTTCCTACAAAAATGCCAAAATACCTCCAAAAATTGGCTTCTGTCCTCGTTTACAGATTTTCTTGAAAAATCGGACCAGTTTTTTTAAAACTTATGTAATTTATTTTTATTCGCGAATTCTCTCGTACAAAAAGTTATTTTAATAGCGAATTTTCTTATGAATGAATTTAATGATTTTTCGTTGAGAAACATTTGTTGAAAATATTTGTATTAAAAAATATTCACTTGATGGAACATTTTTTAACTGAAATGTGTCGAAAGGAAGATTTTTATGGATTCTCGATTTTATTTTCTGTTTTAATTACAGATTAGGTATATTATTTGAACTTTATGTATTCTTTCAGCAAAATTTTGTGTAATAAAAATTTAGCCAAATTTGATGCCTGCTTTCATTAAAAAATACATATTTGCCATTAAAAACATTTTTATGAAAATTCACTTCCATAACGCACTTGCTGCGTCCAGACTTTTTTAGACGCTCTAACTTTTTAAATTATTAGTTAGCTCATATTTTAGAATTTTATGTCAATAAGTTAGCTCTTATTTTGCGTAATAAGTCAAGTTTTAATTCCATTATCATAATGTCAAATTACAGTAGGTAGCTACTACCACACACCCGCTAATCACATTTATCACTTTATCAATACCCACATATAATAAAATCGTAAATTTTTACAGCGAATAAAGTTCTTTTGATAAAAATTTGCCGATAACTAAATGTGCGATTCATAAGTCATCGTTTCTATAATTATTTTAATTAGTTTTTTCAATGCGGAGTACGCAAAAAAAATACTTTACATTTTTTCAATTTTACTGGAATGCAGTGCAAACTGCATGCCTAAACAAATCGTCAAGGAACAAGGCCTTAAGCAAAAGCAAGTCACTAGTATAGAGTAGTAAAGTAAACATTGAAAAGATAGTAAGTTGTAAGTTTATTGATTTTAACGAAACCAATCGTACCAACAGACCTCCGTTTTTTGTGACTAAAGGACCTGTTTCCCAGCTTACTCTCTCACAACGCAGCCACAACAGACCGCCGTGCACTGTTGCAATATTTCTGAGGCGTATTCGTATGTAAAATACTCTGAGAAAAAGCCTACTGGACCATCGTACAAAGTGTATATATGTATTAAACGGTGACACCACCTGTTAGAGGTACCGTGAACTGGTTTGTGTAACTGTATATGTGTACCTTGCCAAACGGCCTCCGACCAAAAATTTAGAATTCACTGTTTAATGATGAATAGATCATGGTTTAGTCGTTATACACAGGGATACGTATTGGCCTCCGATTTTTCGTAGTCGCCTCCGGTTTTGGAGGCGAGTTCTTTGAACGCGTATATATTTTGGAGGCGTATAACACATAATGCATATATATATATATATATATATATATATATATATATATATATATATATATATATATATATATATATATATATATATATATATATATTATTATAATAAATCTATATTTTTGTACCTTCAGCTTTTACTCACTAGTATAAGTTCCCTCTGAACCTAAAACAATTCCGACCCCTGAACAGCAACCTTCTTCACTGAATACTACTCAAGCATCCTGCATTCACAGGGTGGTCCGTCTCCGTAATTCTGCCTTTCTTCCTTCCACTTTCTCCCTAAACCGTCTATTTAGAAAGTGGTAGCGCTCGATACTTTTGTATTGGCATTTTTACAACCGGTCACTCCACCCTTGGGACGACAGGTCACAATATATATATATATATATATATATATATATATATATATATATATATATATATATATATATATATATATATATATATATATATATATATATAAAGTTGTTTATCATGAACATACTGGTCATACATTTTGACTATTCATAAGACACAGTAAATAACATAAACATAGCATATAAAATACAATATTAGAATACAAAATATTGATTACGTAAGCTTAATCTATTTAAAAAATAAACATATGATTTTATTTGTTAAAGTTACTAAATAAATGATTTCTAAGAATATATATTGACAATCGTGAATTTTTTGAAACAATTTCATGACCTAATGACTCGGGTAATCCAATTTTTTTCCTGAAATTAATGTTGTTTTTGAATAATGTTCCCCCTGCACCAAAGAGGAGACCTTTGCTGATACATTTTGAACATTAAATTTAGGTCTACAATAATTTATTGTAGGTTCGTAAATAAGACACTTTTCTTCTTGAATTTGGTCAGGCTGATCCGTATCTCTCTCAAAACGTATGGTCGGATCTATAATATAACCGTTTTCATGGTTTTTCTCGATTGCTATGATGTCAATACTTTTGGTGCTCCCAGTTTCTGAGAGGCCATGAACTTCTTCTTGGAATCTTTTTTTTTAAGGTACAAGCAATTAGTCCCATAACTTCATGATTTTCTAAGCAGTTTTCCGTGGGTGCAGTACCCGAGCACATGTGCAAGAGTGTCATATCCGTTCCAGTGTCTGCAACGGAATGCGTCGATATTGCGACCAGGAATACTACGAACAGGAGTCACATTACACGTCAGTTTCAGACAATCACGGCATTTGGATGTTGTTAATCCTTTATGATTATATAACCAATTATTCGCTTGTTTAACCTACTGGCAAGCAACTACCCCTTGGCCTTTTTGTTTCTGAGAGCACCATTGTTCATACATTCTTTCCCTGAGAGTGGGGCTATTCACGGATAATTTATAATTAAATCATTATTGATATCCTTTTTTTTAAACATAACGTTTTTTTGTTTTGAAATCATTCTGATTGATTCATTAACTGAACACATTTTGAATTTAGTAGGATTTTTTTTAACTGTTGTAAAAAAGCTTCGAAAAAAGTATCAAAAATTTGAAGACCTTTTACTGACCTTGATGAATATAAGAATCTATTTGGTGTATCATTTGAAATTTGGATAATCTCTTTAACTGAGCTTTTTGTGATTTTGCCAATGTCATCAAGAAAGTTGTTGTTTAGTTATTCGACATGGGCTGTTTGGAGAGAGTAAATAAAAAACGCGAAGATGCAGCAAGTGCGTTATGGTAGTGAATTTTCATAGAAATGATCTGGCACCAAATATTATTATAACTTTTTTTCTTGCAACATATAAATCTAAATTTTTGTGTATAGTTTACTTTTTATATCGTAAACCTACCTACCAAATTTGGTTATCATAGCTTTTTTATTTTTTGAGATAAAAATTTTTTTTGAATGAAAACTCAAAATTTTCCCGGAAAACCTCGGCCGATTTTCCTGATTAACGAACTTATCCAAGCCACTTACAAAAGGAAGGTACATGCCAAATTTTATCAAAATCGGCCTTTTATTTTTTGAGTTATCGGTGTGATACATACATATATACATATATATATATATATATATATATATATATATATATATATATATATATATATATATATATATATATATATATATATATACATATAAAAATTGAAACTGACACCGGATATGGGTTCTAGGGGTCCTAGTTCGCGCTCATTTGCAAAAATCTTTTCAAAATTCAAAAGTCGGGATCTCCCCATTAGTGAATTTTTTCTACGAAAATTCACTAAAATGGTGAGAAATACTTATTCAAGTCAACATTTTTTGTTCACAATTGAGTAACTTTGATTTTGTTAGCGTTTGAAGTTTTTCAGAAAATTTCCGTATTGTAACTTTTTGATCAAAACCAATCATCGGAAAGATTCACTACTGGATATTTAATTTTTTCATTAACACTTATAGAAGTTATCGATTCATCTGAATTCAAATATATTGTTTCCTGTTTCAGTTTACCCTTTTCGATTACAATAGTTGATGATTTAGATGCATTGATAGTCAATCATATTTCTTTAAGTTTATTTTCAGCAGTATGTAATAAATTTTGGACGGAGCATGTGTGTTTACCAACCAAAACAATGTCAGCAGCAAATGCTAGCACCGAAACTGACTGTGTGTTTGCGGTCAACTGGAAACCATAGCAAGAAGCAAATTATTTTTCAGTGAGTTCATCGAAAATGTGATTTATGCACCTATTAAACAACATTGGTGAGAGTGGAGCCCCTTGCAAAACACCTGTATTAACTTGGAAACATTTCGATTTTTGTGATGATAAATCAATGAATGTTTTAGTTCCAACCTGTATATTAAGAATTGAATTTTTGAGTTTGTCTGGAATTTCCGAGTTTTTTAGAACATTTTCCAAATGATAGTGATCAACTAAATTATATGCCTTAGATATGTCCAAAAATATAATTGAAGCATTCTTTTTGATTACTTTGGCATCATTGAGGGTATTTTCCACAATAGAGATATTAATATTGCAACCGGGTATTTTCATGACTCCTCTCTGGCTTTCGTTTATAATGAGCAAATAATAATTGGTCTACGGTTCTTGAAATCGTTTTTGTCTCCAGATTTATAAATAAGGACGCTTCAGGCGGTTTTAAAAACCTCAGATACTAAATTATTTCGAATCATGATAATTTATTTTATTATGGGGATAATTTCTGGAATTTTTGGATGGACGTTAACTGCTTTCATGATGATTCTATGAGGTCCTGGCGACGAGTCGATAGCTATATTTCTTCATGAGTAATTTCACAACTGTAAGTTTCATTGATATTCACCTTGAGCCAAATTTAAGTAATAATGGTTTCGAACGTTCATCATTGGATCTTTCGAAAATTCCGGAAAAATAATTATGATGATCTAAGATTTTTAGATTTGACGATTTTGTTTATCACTGTCAAAACTTTGATCCACTGCTTTAGGTCTCTGATTATAATAATAATATTGTGATTTCATGTTCATATGTAGCGTTTGGATTACTTGTTTGACGACACTTTCGCTCTGGATTAGGTACATACAAATTTTCATATCTCAATCTGAAGCCTTTCATTTTTCTCACCTTATAGAATCTCATGGCAGAATGTTTAGGACCAGGTAGAATAGCAAGGCTTTCAGATAAAAATTTACAAAAAGCCAAAACCTCTTGACTAAAATCAGTTCTTTGCAATAATTTACATTTTGAAAGGCAATTTTCCATTCATTTATTTTGTTATTGAATGCTTTTAGCTCAGGATGATCTGGATGCAATCGATTATCTATGTTCTTGCAACCATCGTTTCCATTATTTTTACTTAAGTCTGCTTGATTCAACTCATTGGCACAAGTCTTTTGAAGAATTGACTTTCTATATATTTCTGGGTGAGATTTACGTATGTGAACATCCACGCCCCGCTGGTTTTTATATATTTGAGTGCACATAGAGCAAGTCTGATTATCATTTTGAGAATTTGCCTTGGATTTAGTATCCTTTGTTGAATGTATTCTACTTATATGTATATTTAAACCTCTTGAAGTTTCAAACTTTTGCTGCATTTTTCACAATAGAAATTAGAATTTGGACATAGTTCACTTGGGAATCTATCAGGTGAGTTGTGTTTCCGTAAATTATAATTATGGTTTGGATGGTCTGAATTTGAGATGCCAGATGTTTTGTCAAAAAATGTATCCTTCAAATAATTTTCGAAGACCTTATTAATAGTATGTGATGGATAATTTTGTGGATTTTTATTTCAATCAATTCCTGTTTTGTCAACATACTGTCTCCTGTTTATTCTTGATGGACCAGTATCTCTACGACCTTGAGAATTAGGACAGAAATTTTGGATTTTATCTGACACTTGACCTGTTGGGTATCCTTTCAATATGTAATTGTCTTCATCTGATAAGTCGGACAATGACATAGCATTCTTCACTCCATTACTGGTAAAGGTTTACTTTCGGGGCGCGTGTTCGATTTTTATGAAATTTTGTATATAGACGTGTTTTAGGGTGTAGATGACGAAAATGACAATAAAAACGAGCGCAGAAGCCAATTTTTGGAGGTATTTTGACATTTTTGTAGGAAAAATGTAAGTTGTACTAACTTTTGCGACGTGTTTTACACATTTTCGGAGGTCGTTCGTTTTAGTGAAGTTAAATAAGGGTGTATTCCACTATTCTAATTCATTTTCACATATTTAGTGCACCCCCTTAACTGTTTATGTGTCTCTTCTTTTTATCGTATAACCGATCCGAAGTTGAAATTGACATTTGACATATAAAGCCAACTTAATGTTAAATGTCAACTTCAACTAATACGATGAAAAGAAGGGTAATTTTCAGAGACACATAAACAGTTAAGGGGGTGCACTAACTATGTGAAAATGAATTAGAGTAGTGGAATACACCCTTCTTCAGCTTGATATAAAACGTACAACCCCCGAAAATATGTAATATATGTCAAAAACGTGCCGCAAAAGTGAGTACAACTTGCGTTTCTCCTACAAAAATGTCCAAATAACTCCAAAAGTTGGCTTCTGCCCTAATTTTTATAGTGATTTTCGTCATCTACACCCTAAAACACGTCTATATACAAAATGTCATAAAAATTGAACACGCGCCCCGAAAGTAAACCTTTACCCCATCATTTAATCCATATCTTTAATTGTATAGGTCAAATGAAAAATTCGTATGCTAACAAAAATCCCATTCTCAATGTTAAATAAACTTGTCTAGTAAATTTAATTTACAAAATTTGGAGTTTTTGCCCGATTAAAAATAAAATCTGAATCCATATATAGTTACTTACAGTATTAACTGAAAGCACTGACCTATATTCACTATTTAAGAGTCATTGGAACACTTTAATTTAAAGCAAATTAACACACTTCACTTAAGAACATGACAAGTTGACTTCATAACCCCGGGTTTAACGGTGTTTAATTAAGGAAATATGAAAAGGGATGAATTCTAATGCCTCAATATGCCCACTTCTTAGAGCGGTGGATTAATAGGCCTCAATCTGCCTACTCCCAAAATTACACTGAAAATTTCCTTATGCTCCTGAAAATGGCACCAGAACAGGAGCCGAAACGTCGAGATTTAACAAAGTCTGGACATGGTTTCGGCTATATATATATATATATATATATATATATATATATATATATATATATATATATATATATATATATATATATATATATATGGACTTCTCTGGAGGAACCATGTCCAGACTTTGTTTAATCTCGACGTTTCGGTTCCTGTTCAAGTGCCATTTTCAGGAGCATAAGGAAAGTTTCAGTGTGATTTTGGGAGTAGGCAGGTTAAGGCCTATTAATCCACCGCTCTAAGAAGTGGGCATATTGAGGCATTAGAATTCATCCCAATTTCATATTTCCTTAATTAAACACCGTTAAACCCGGGGTTATGAAGTCAACTTGTCATGTTCTTAAGTGAAGTGTGTTAATTTGCTTTAAATTAAAGTGTTCCAATGACTCTTAAATAGTGAATATAGGTCAGTGCTTTCGGTTAATACTGTAAGTAACTATATATGGATTCAGATTTTATTTTTAATCGGGCAAAAACTCCAAATTTTGTAAATTAAATTTACTAGACAAGTTTATTTAAGATTGAGAATGGGATTTTTGTTAGCATACGAATTTTTCATTTGACCATACAATTAAAGATATGGATTAAATGATGGGGTAAAGTTTACTTTCGGGGCGCGTGTTCAATTTTTATGACATTTTATATATAGACGTGTTTTAGGGTGTAGATGACGAAAATCACTATAAAAATGAGGGCAGAAGCCAACTTTTGGAGTTTTTTGGACATTTTTGTAGGAAAGACGGAAGTTGTACTCACTTTTGCGGCATGTTTTTGTCATATTTTACATATTTTTGGGGGTCGTTCGTTTTACATCAAGCTGAAGAAGGGTGTATTCCACTATTCTGATTCATTTTCACATAGTGCACCCCATAAACTGTTTATGTACCTCTGAAAATTACCCTTCTTTTCATCGTATTAGTTGAAATTGACATTTGACATTAAGTTGGCTTTATATGTCAAATGTCAATTTCAACTTCGGATCGGTTATATGATAAAAATAAGAGACACATAAACAGTTAAGAGGGTGCACTAACTATGTGAAAATGAATTAGAATAGTGGAATACACCCTTATTTAACTTGATTAAAACAGACGACCCCAGAAAATGTGTAAAACACGTCGCAAAAGTAAGTACAACTTACATTTTTCCTACAAAAATATTAAGATACCTCAAAAAATTGGCTTCTGCGCTCATTTTTATTGTCATTTTCGTCATCTACACCCTAAAACACGTCTATATACAAAATTTCATAAAAATCGACACGCGCCCCGAAAGTAAACCTTTACCAGTAATGGAGTGAAGAATGCTATGTCATTGTCCGACTCATCAGATGAAGACAATTACATATTGAAAGGATACCCAACAGGTCAAGTGCCAGATAAAATCCAAAATTTCTGTCCTAATTCTCAAGGTCTCAGAGATGCTTATAATTTACGGAAACACAACTCACCTGATAGATTCCCAAGTGAAGTATGTCCAAATTCTAATTTCTATTGTGAAAAATGCAGCAAAAGTTTCGAAACTTCAGGAGGTTTAAATATGCGTGTAAGTAGAATACATTCAACAATGGATACCAAATCCAAGGCAAATTCTCAAAATGATAATCAGACTTGCTCTATATGCTCTCAAATATATAAAAACCAGCGGGGCGTGGATGTTCACATACGTAAATGTCACCCAGAAATATATAGAAAGTCAATTCGTTAAAAGACTTGTGCCAATGAGTTGAGTCAAGCGGACTTAAGTAAAAATAATGGAAACGATGGTTACAAGAACATAGATAATCGATTGCATCCAGATCATCCTGAGCTAAAAGCATTCAATAACAAAATAAATAAATGGATAATTGCCTTTCAAAATGTACATTTTTGCAAAGAATCTGATTTTAGTCAAGAGGTTTTGGCTTTTTGTAAATTTTTATCTGAAAGCCTTGCTATTCTACCTGGTCCTAAACATGCTGCCATGAGATTCTATAAGGCGAGAAAAATAAAAGGCTTCAGATTGAGATATGAAAATTTTCATGTAGCTAATCCAGAGCGAAAGTATCGTCAATAAAGTAATCCAAACGCTACATATGAACATGAAATCACAATATTATTATTATAATCAGAGACCTAAAGCACTGGATCAAATTTTTGACAGTGATAAACAAAATTCGTCAAATCTAAAAATCTTAGATGATCATAATTATTTTTCCGGAATTTTCGAAAGATCCAATGATAAACGTTCGAAACCATTATTACTTAAATTTGGCTCAAGGTGAATATCAAAATATCAATGAAACTTACGGTTGTGAAATTACTCATGAAGAAATACATACAGGCAGCTTTCAAAGGTATAGCTATCGAATCGTCGCCAGGACCTAATAGAATCATCATGAAGGATTCAAGGCCCATCCAAAAATTCCAGAAATTATCACCATAATAAAATAAATTATCATGATTCGAAATAATTTAGTACCTGAGGTTCTTAAAACCGCCTGAAGAGTCCTTATTTATAAATCTGGAGACAAAAACGATTTCAAGAACCGTAGACCAATTATTATTTGCTCATTATAAACGAAAGCCAGAGAGGATTCATGAAGATACCCGGTTGCAATATTAATATCTCTATTGTGGAAAATACCCTTAATGATGCCAAAGTAATCAAAAAGAATGCTTCAATTATATTTTCGGACATATCTAAGGCATATAATTCAGTTGATCACTATCATTTGGAAAATGTTCTAAAAAATTCGGAAATTCCAGACAAACTCAAAAATTCAATTCTTAATATACAGGTAGGAAATAAAACATTCATTGATTTATCATCACAAAAATCGAAATGTTTCCAAATTAATACAGGTGTTTTCCAAGGAGCTCCACTCTCACCAATGTTGTTTAATAGGTGCATAAATCACATTTTCGATGAACTCACGGAAAAATAAATTGCTTCTTGCTATGGTTTCCAGTTGACTGCAAACACAGAGTCAGTTTCGGTGCTAGCATTTGCTGCTGACATTGTTTTGGTTGGTAAACACACATGCTCCGTCCAAAATTTATTACACACTGTTGAAAATAAACTTAAAGAAATATGATTGACTATCAATCCATCTAAATCATCAACTATTATAATCGAAAAGGGTAAACTGAAGCAGGAAACAATATATTTGAATTCAGATGAATCGATAACTTCTATAAGTGTTAATGAAAAAATTAAATATCCGGTAGTGAATCTTTCCGATGAAGTGGTTTTGATCAAAAAGTTACAATACGGAAATTTTCCGAAAAACTTCAAACGCTAACAAAATCAAAGTTACTCAATTGCGAACAAAAAATGTTTCAGGGGGAACATTATTCAAAAACAACATCAATTTCAGGAAAAAAATTGGATTACCCAAGTCATTAGGTCATGAAATTGTTTCAAAAATTTTACGATTGTCAATATATATTCTTAGAAATCATTTATTTAGTAACTTTAACAAATAAAATCATATGTTTATTTTTTAAATAGATTAAGCTTACGTAATCAATATTTTGCATCCTAATATTGTATTTTATATGCCATGTTTATGTTATTTACTGTATCTCATGGATAGTCAAAATGTATGACCAGTATGTTCATAATAAACAACTTTATATATATATATATATATATATATATATATATATATATATATATATATATATATATATATATATATATATATAGATATATATATATATATATATATATATATATATATATATATATATATATATATACGTATATATGTATGTATTGTGACCTGCCGTCCCAAGGGTGGAGTGGTCGGTTGGAAAAATGCCAATAGAAAAGTCTCGAGCGCTACCACTTTCTAAATAGACGGTTTAGGGAGAAAGTGGAAGCCCTAAAGAAAGAAAGGCAGAATTACGGAGACGGACCATGCCTGGGTAGTATTCAGTGAATAAGGTTGTTGTTCAGAGGTCGGAATTGTTTTAGGTTCAGAGGGAACTTATACTAGTGAGTAAAAGCTGAAGGTACAAAAATATAAATTTATTATAATAAGAAAATATATATATATATATATATATATATATATATATATATATATATATATATATATATGCATTATGTCTTATACGCTCAAAATATATACGCGTTCAAAGAACTCGCCTCCAAAATCGGAGGCCAATACGTATCCCTGTGTATAACGACTAAATTATGATCTATTCATCATTAAACAGTGAATTCTAAATTTTTGGTCGGATGCCGCTTGGCAAGGTACACATATACAGATACACAAACCAGTTCACGGTACCTCTAACAAGTGGCGTCACCGTTTCATACACATATACATTTTGTACGATGGTTCAGTAGGCTTTTCCTCCGAGTATTTTACATACCAATACGCCTGAGAAATATTGCAACAGTGCACGGAGGCAGTGATGTTAACCCGAGGGAAATTTCCCTACATGTAGGGAAAAAACGTAGAAAAAATCACGTGTAGGGAAATTTTGAGGGAAAACTAAAATTCTCCTCATTGTAGGGAAATTTCACTATTTTGAATATGAAAAATTTATAAGTATGAAGATGATATTTTATGAAATGTTGGCTATAATGCCTGCATTATCTTCCAGCATAGAATCAGTATCTACACTCTTTTACTGGCAACACTGAATTCCGACTTGGGTAGAAGAAAATCAAATATTAAATATCCCAATCCAAGAAGAAGATCACTAAACTGGAAATGACACAAGACAAGACATTTGATATTACATTCACACATCAGAATATCAGAATCAACAATCAACTAGGTCATTAGTCATTGAGTGAGTCATCAAGTTCCTTAACTGCTCAACTGTTTGCTTCTTTGTCTCTTTGTTTCTTATTTATATTTATATTTACAATTTATATTGTAGATCATATAATACTAAAAACTATGTCAGATAATGAAAATAGTAATTGCGACACTGATAACTCTAGTGGGCCCAGCAATCCCAAAAAATACAAGTATCGCCAAAAGAAATTTAACGATAGTTGGTTGCAGCTTGAACAACTCAAGGGATGGCTAGAAAAGGACCCTTCTGATAATTATAGATGCAAATGTACAGCTTGCAATGCCACAATAGTATGCGGGAAATCTGAGATTACCAAACATTCTAATAGTAAATCTCATCAAACGAAAGTCAAAACAGTGAAATCGAATAAAAAAGTGATTAACTATATATTTAACAAGATGATGAAAAGCTAGTGAGAAATTTTGAAGCAAGATTGAATATGTTTTTTGCAGAACACAATGTAGCTTTTCAAGTAGTTGATCACTTGATTCCTCTCCTCAAAGAAATTGTTCCGGATTCAAAGATAATAGAAAAGTCAGCTTTAGGACGCCAAAAATGTACAAGTGTTATTAAAAATGTAATAACACCACATATAAAACATGATCTTATCGAGACATTGAAAACGACAAATTTTTCGATAATGATTGATGAGAGCACAGACATTGGTTTGAATAAAACAATGTGTCTGCTTGTGAGATATGCCAATGCAGTAACGGGGAGGGTAAATACCGAATTGTTAGACGTGATAAAATTAGATTCTAAGGACTGCACTGCTGAAAATCTATTTGGTTGTTTTAAAAACCTACTTAGTAATTTAGGTATTCCACTACAAAATGTGATAGGAATGGCTAGTGATAGTGCAAGTGTTATGCTCGGAGTGAATAATTCTTTTGCTTCGAGGTTAGTGGCTGAAAATCCAAATGTCACTCTAATAAGATGCATTTGCCAGTCATCTGCCATTATAGCGAATAAGGCATGTTTAACTTTGCCAAGAGCTCCAGAAGATATGTTACGTCAAATATCTACGTACATTTTAAATAGCTCAAAAAGGTGTGCCCAATTAGGAGAACTCCAGGAGTATTTTAATGTAAGGAAGAAGAAAATATTGAAAGTTGCTGCCACCAGGTGGTTATCTCTTCAACATTGCGTTAGTCGCATATTAGAGAACTGGGAAGTGTTGAGAAATTATTTTAGAGTTGCAGTAGTGGAGGATAAGTTAAAAAGTGCGGAAAATATATTAATTGAATTAGATAATATTTGCAACAAGGCGTATCTCATGTTTTTGAAATTTGCCTTAAATTATTTTAATTCACTAAATGCTCTTTTCCAGTCCAAAAAGATACTAATTCATGAGCTACACACTGAATCAAAAAAAAATTTCTTACATTAGGGAATAATTTTATCAAGCCAGAAAAACTGAGTGTAGACATGACTGTGAATAATCCAGATAATTATCTGGCAATAGAAAATATTTTTTTAGGCAATGATTGTAACCAATTGCTAGGTACCATACCGAAGAATGAGTCACATCAAATTAGATTAGACTGCTTACGTTTTTACATAACAGCATTGGAAGAAATTCAGAAACGGCTTCCGATTCAAAGGGATAGTTTTTTTAGAAATTTACAATTTTTGAATCCTAAAGTTGCTGATAATCCTGGGGAAAATAGAGGTGCAATATAATTTGACATATTGTGTAATAAATATAATATAAACTTGAATGACACTATTTTAGAATGGCGCAATATGCCTTTTCACTTCGACGACCCAGAGCGAACAACTATTTCACAAAAAAGTGTCGAAGAATTTTGGTTGCATATATCAAATATGAAAAATTACGAGGATCAATTTATCTTTCCTAATTTAACCATTTTGGCGAGAAATGTTCTTTCTTTTCCGCATGCAAATGCAGATGCCGAAAGGATATTTTCTATAGTTACCGATGTCCGTACTAAAAAAAGAAATAAATTGTCCCACGATGTGTTAAATTCGGTTTGCATAATACGATCCCACTTACAGAATAAGGACATTGATTGCGTTAGATACAAATGCACCGATAAGTTATTAGACGATATGACATGCAGTGTTATATATGATCATAAGTGACAAGTGTTTGTGATTTTAAATAATAGAAGTACCTGTGTTCTTGTTTATTCTATTCACTAGATTTTAAGGTTCAAAGTTTTGAATGTTTATTTCCTTTTGTTTTCAAACCAAAGTTAATATAGCAATACTTTATTATTATTTTTTATGATCAAATAATTGCTTATTCATATTATTTAGCATTTACAATGTTGACGAGAATGTTTTTTGTTTAGTAATTCGATTTTAAGGTTTAAAGTTTTGAATGTTTATTGACTTATTTTCAAACAAAAGTTGGTATAGCTATACTTATAATAGTTTTTTAAGATCAAATAATTGCTTATTCATATTTTTTATCGTTTATGAAGTTGATTAACATGTTTTTTGGTATATTGATTAGATTTTAAGGTTCAAAGTTTTGTATGTTTATTTACTTCTGTTTTCAAACCAAAGTTGATATAGCAATACTTATATTATTATTTTTTTATGATCAAATAATTGCCTATTCATATTATTTAGCGTTTACGAAGTTGGTTAGAATGTTTTTTGTTTATTAATTCGATTTTAAGGTTCAAAGTTTTGAATGTTTAGTTACCTACGTTTTCAAACCAAAGTTAGATTAGCAATACCTATGTAGTTTTTTTATGATCAAGGAATTGTTTATTTATGTTATTTAGCGTTTACAAAGCTTCTGAGAATGTTTTTAATATGTGTGAAATAAATGGGAAAAAAATATGATGCTATTTTTGTGCTTGTTTCTGTGGTTTTCATTTACTCTATGGTTTTACATTTAGAGGGATATTTGGTAATAATGTAGGGCTTTTTTTGTTTATGGTTGAGGGAATTGTAGGGAATTCTTAAAGACCATGTAGGGAATTTTATTTTCAAAGGTTAACATCACTGCAGGAGGTCTGTTGTGGCTGCGTGTGTGAGAGAGTAAGCTTGGAAACAGGTCCTTTAGTAATAAAAAACGGAGGTCTGTTGGTACGATTGGTTTCGTTAAAATCAATAAACTTATATATCTACTATCTTTTCAATGTTTACTTTACTACTCTATACTAGTGACTTGCTTTTGCTTAAGGCTTTGTTACTTGATGATTTGTTTACTGTTTAGACATACAGTTTGCACTGCATTCCCGTAAAATTGAACAAATGTAAAGTAATTTTTTGCGTACTCCGCATTGAAAAAACTAATTAAAATAATTATAGAAACGATGACTTCGGAATCGCACATTTAGTTATCTGCAAATTTTTATCAAAAGAACTTTGTTCGCTGTAAAAATTTACGATTTTATTATATGTGGGTATTGATAAAGTGATAAATGTGATTAGAGGGTGTGTGGTAGTACCTACTGTAATTTGGCATTATGATAATGGAATTAAAACTTGACTTATGGCGCAAAATAAGAACTAACTTATTGACATAAAATTCTTACATATGATCTAACTAATAATTTAAAAAGTTAGAGCGTCTAAAAAAGTCTGGACGCAGCAAGTGCGTTATGGTAGTGAATTTTCATAAAAATGTTTTTAATGGCAAATATGTATTTTTTAATGAAAGCAGGCATCAAATTTGGATAAATATTTTTTACACAAAATTTTGCTGAAAGAATACATAAAATTCAAATTATATACCTAATCTGTAATTAAAACAGAAAATAAAATCGAGAATCCATAAAAATCTTCTTTTCAACAAATTTCGGTTAAAAAATGTTCCATCAAGTGAATAATTTTTCATACAAATATTTTCAACAAATGTTTCTTCAACGAAAAATTATTAAATTCATTCATAAGAAAATTCGCTATTAAAAGAACGTTTTGTACGAGAAAATTCGCTAATAAAAATAAATTACATACATTTTTTTTAAACTGGTCCGATTTTTCAAGAAAATCTGTAATCGTTTTTTTTTATAATAACTTGTTTAATTACTGAACGTCACAACGTCTGGGTTATACATATTTCCGTGGTAAAAAGAACAGCACAAGGCTATACTCCAGACTAATTTTATTTAGTAAAAGCCTTTTACTAAATAAATTCAGTCTGGAGTATAGCCTTGTTCTGTTATTTTTTACCTTGGAAATAACTTATTAAACATTTATCATTAGTTACCAAAATTTCACAAAAGCATCTTAAAATGATCTCTATGAAGCACAAAAACTTTCTGCGAAAACTGACTAAATATGTTTTACACAAAATTTTGCTAAAATAATACATAAAATTCAAATTATGGACCTAATCTGTAATTATAATTGAAAATAAAATAATTTGTTTGCACGAAAATCCATTAAAATCTCATTTCCGACGAACTTAGTTTAAAAAATGTTCCATCAATTGAATAATTTTTCATAGAAAAATTCGCAAAGAAAATTCATTCATGAAAAAATCGCTTTTAAAAGAACATTTTGTACAAGAAAGTTCGCTGTGGCTTCACAGAGAAAATTCTTATGCGTGTGAATGCTGTAAAAATTGAATCCGGTTGTAGAAAAGAAAACAACATCTTCTGATGTCACAACTTTCTACGTCTATATTAACTGTGGAACGGTTTTACCAACTAAGGGCAACAATAGCTGCTATTGAACTTGAATTAAGTCTTAAAAGTGCTTGTCTTTCATTTTCAACAAAAAGTCGCTATAAAAATATTGGAATTACACAATCTGATCTGCTGGCGTTAAAATTGAATCAAAGACGAAAAAAAGTTAAAAAAAAGTAAATTCACTAACTAGGATTAGAACTCGTCATGTGGGAGTCGATTACACGATGTACAGGGACCTATTTAACTGAGCCACGCACTACATGCATTTACTACCAGGTATATCCCATTGTTCAACGGTTTAACAATTTACACAAAACCATTTTGGTTTACAATGGATTTTTTGCTCATATTTGAACGAAATCAGGGAAAATAACGACTTAGACACATATCTAGGAGCTTGTTAGTCATTTCTTGTAGTATTTTTCACTCACATTCTGATCAATCAATTTTGACGTTTTAACTTTCTGGGATCAGGTTTAATTAATTAAAAATTAATTTACCTCTAACTTTTTTGTATTTTAAGATAGAGATCTGAATTTTGGTACGTAGGATACTATTTATGACAGAAACCAGCGTGTCAAATTGGTTGCCTTTACTTTGTTCATTCCGGAGATATATATATATATATATATATATATATATATATATATATATATATATATATATATATATATATATATATATATATATATATATATATATAAGAAAACACAACATTTTCCGGGAAAACCTGAGCCGATTTTCCTGACTAACGAACTTATCCAAGCCACTTGCAAACGGAAGGTATCTGACCCTGGATATGGGTTCTAGGGGGCCTAGTTCGCGGTCATTTGCAGAATTTTTTCAAAATTCAAAAGTCGGGATCTCCACATTAGTAAATCTTTTTTTTTTAATAAAATTCACTATAAACGGTAAAAATCATTCGATATAAATTTAAAACTTTTAAATATATGAGTATTAAAATTGTTTACAGCCGACAGCGATATAATACCAAAACTTCTGCTGAAATATATACGAGTACACAAAAAAAGATTTGAAATGTGTAATATAAAATTAAGTCAGTTACTGAACTTGATGCTTTGAGGAAGTAAACTGTTTCATTACTAATTTACTAGTACACATTGTTAAGATTTCTTATTAATTTGGCGCCAACTCAATATATCCTTGCTATTCGTGTATTTAGCGGCCAAAGAACTGTTCACTAAGTGAAGATTGGAACCTGTGATGAGCACTGATAAGTACACTTAGAGAACCCAAATCACCATAACACATCTTTTTAAAGACCTAGCTATCGTTTCACTAACAAAGTGAGCGTCGTCAGAGGATGAAAAATTCTAACTACTTTACTACTAACATCACCTTTTATACTGAATCTTAGGTAAAGAACGATATCGAGCGGGAGGCTAAATCGCAGGCAAATTCCTCAGCGTATTGCATTTTAATTGCCGGAGGAGGTTTATGAACTTCCTTTATTATTTTACCTGACAGATTTCAGAATGTTTATCTGCATCATTATCGCCCTAGAAATATAAATATTCTCGTACGCATTTAGCTCCGCTGGCCGTCTAACAGTTTCAAATTTTCTTTATCAATGTGGTGGTTATTATTACAAATATGTTGTGCCACGCATGACCTGTCCACACTATCGTATCTCAGCCTGTGCCAGATGTTCACAGAATCTAGTCTCAATGGTTCTCTTAGTCTGCCCCACGTATCTAAGGTTTACAACGTTTACAACCTATCTCATAGATACCCGACATTTCAGTGGCTATATCTTTATCTTTCGTATTACCTAACAAATTTCTTAAATTATTTTGTGTCGCGAAAGTTAGCTTAAAATGCTCTCGAGACCCCTTTTTTGATACGCAGTTCAAAAGGTAGGCATATATTTTTTCTCTCTATTTAATCTTTTCCGAATGTCGTGCATTCCGCTAACATTTTCTTTGTTCTGTGTCTATTAATTAATTTTTCCACTAAGCAATCCTATATATAACGGATATCCGGATTGATTAATGTGTGTTGTAAAGATTGTAATCCTAGATACGTTGAGCAGATTAACAGAACCATTGAGACTATATTTCGTGGACATCTGGCACAGCTGAGATACGGTAGTGTGGACAAGTCATGCGTGGCACAACATATTTGTGATAATAACCACCACATTGATAAAGAAAATGAGAAACTTATCAAAAATGTTAGACGGCAGCGGAGCTGGATGACGAAAGTATTTATATTTCTATGGCAATAAAAAACAAAAGTTCCTTAAACCGAGCCCGCCACTGGTTTAGAGTCCTCTGTTTGCGCTATGTCTTTGATGAACATAAACATTCCAAAATCTGTCAGGTAAAGTGATAAAGGAAGTTCAAAAACCTCGTCCAGCACTTAAAATACAATGCACCTAAGAATTTGCCTGTGATTTAGTATCCCTCTCGGTATCGTGCTTTACCTAAGATTCGGTATAAAAGGTGATGTTAGTAGTACGGTAGTTACAATTTTTCATTCTGTGATGACGCTAACTTTGTTAGTGAAACGATCGTCAGGTCTTTAAAAAGATGTGTTGTGGTGATGTAGGTTCTCCAAGTGTACTTATCAAGAAACTGTTATTATTATTTTACAGGCTGTTTAACTGTTTTAAATTATTGTTTAAAATATGTTTTGTTTTATCCTCCCACGCTGTTGCAATAACCAGCGGCGTGCGGTGACATTTCAAATAAGGGAAGCAATTCTCAGAAACTTACCTATTTGTAGTGTAACTCAATTATTCTGTCGTTTTTGGCAAATTTTAATAATGTCGTCATAAAACTGAGGATTCTGGGACATTTACTGGACGAGTTTATTTTCAACTGACAAAATTGAAATTTGGGAAAGTCTTTCCTGTCCTGTTCAATTCCTAACAAAACTCTTGATACGTTTCAATGTAAAAAAAATTCGTTCTAAAAATGCACTAGTAGCAGGAATTGTTAATATTAATTCACATAATTTGAACACTTCAGAATATGCATTTTCCAATTTTGATTGTTTTAAGAAAGTTAAAAGTTCACTCGCGTTAGTTTTTGTGCGTATAACATCGGTTTCATAAATGACTGTAAGTTCTGATCGTAATAAGGCTTTGTCAAAAGAATGTCCATGGTGGTGAAATAATGATTTGAATGAATCTTCTGGGAAAGGTATCCCTTTAAATCCTCCAAAATGACACAATTCAAGAAATTTCAGGTCACTAAGATGATCAAATCTGCAGTTAATTTGCTGCTGAATTTGATCTATGTATTCGTAGAAAAGGCGGCGGTAAGAAGTTTGAAGGTCTCCCACATTATCAGTGTGCAGACGCTCTCTTCGTGGCTCCACTTCTCCTAATTCAATTGTTTTTTCCCAGAACTTATCAAATTCATTCTACTTAAGGTAGCAAAAAACACTTTACATTCTTTAATATGATATATATATATATATATATATATATATATATATATATATATATATATATATATATATATATATATATATATATATATATATATATATATATATATATAGGGATAAAATTAAATTTAATTTATGAGCACAACAGTGTACAAATAGAGCACTGGAGAACGTTTCCCGCACTTTAGCTTGAAGGCCTCTTAAATGTCCGGCCATAACAGCACCCCTATCATAGCTTTGGGCAATTAATTTATTATCAGCCTCCTCAATATCTTTCATAATATTAAGCACAATTTTATATAGAGCGTTTGCGGTACGATCTTCTGTTACATTTTTTAAGCCTAAAAATCTTTATTGTACACTCCCATCCATTTTTACGTAACGTATTACTACAGATAGTTGACTTAAATTAGTTACATCGGTTGTTTTATCTAGATCAATAGCAATGAAACGAGTCTGTTTAATTTCAGATTTAATTCTGTTCAAAATAATAGTGACAGCAGCCGAAGTTAAGTCATTCTGAATGCGATTTCATGTCCCGCGAAAAACGTTAGACTGTTCCAAGTGATTTTTTAAATAAATGTCGTATTTGGCTATTAAAGAAACTAGGTCTTGAAAGTTTCCTCTATTTGCAGATGTAGTTGTTTCGTCATGACCCCGGAAGCCAAATTCATGCTGACCAAGCAAACACACAACATCAATAAGTCATTTTAATATGTTTCTGTTTTTATCAACCCGTTCATTGAGTTGGCGATGACTAATTTCTATCTGCTTGTCAACGGAGTATTCAATTCGCGTTTTTCCAAAGACACTTAATTTTAAAATGGTCTGTAAATGCGCTTTAGACATAACATGTCTTTTTACTACTTTACGTAGATTATTCAAGTCGGAAAACCCACTTTTATTCCACACCCCCTTTTCAGTCACAAATAGATTACCAGGCCAACAAAACAGTTTATTCCTGTTTTCACAACCCGTTAACCATTTATATTGTTTATAAGTTTTTTCCGCGTTGAAATGTGGAGTACATGTTTTAATTCTTGGGTTTAAATTTTTTACAGCAGGTTTCGGCCTACCTTTATTAATAATAGCAAGTTTTTAAGCAAACGGTAAACCTGAAAATCCTTTGGTTATCAAAAACACACAATACAATCACAGTTATTATTACCACTTGTTTGTAAAGTTTGTAAATCCCACCCCCACCGACGCCGCTGTTAAAAGCTGATCTACTTGCAGCCATATTAATAATCATAAAATGCCCATGTATTTAACATAGTCAACTGCTTATATCTACGAAATAATCAGAGACATTCACTTTGTACGTGCACCGGGTCTTCCTAGTACAACACGTTCTAAAAATACGCGTACATCCGTCAAGCTAGGGTTTCTTATAAAGTTGCCTGCTGACTACGTGTATTTAACCAAAGTCATTGCAACTCGTGCTGTTCGCTGGCGCATTTACTGCGACGACGTCCTTGCTAGGAGCGTATATACAAATACAGTATGATGCATAATAAATAATTATGTGGGTGAGCTTGCGAAATAAAAATTGTAATAATTAAATTAGTTTCAGAGTTTGAAATTTAATATTTAAAATACAAAAGGGATTTTAAATAATGCGGTTTAGGTATGTAGTCGTTATTTTAAGGGAAGCAATGCTTCCCTTGCTTCCATGGACCGCACGCCACTAGCAATAACCAAGCCATTAGTTTTACGTAGGTACATTAGTCTATTCCCAAATATTTTAAGGTTCAAACTAGTTATTTGTGCCATATTCTGAATAACTTCATTTTAGTATGGAACCGTTTCACCAAGTAAAGGCAACAACAATGAATAAAGTTTAGAATACATGTTTTAATTAATTTTTATTATTTAAATGATGACCTATTTCGTTGTCGAGTACAATATTCTAAATACTCTTTTCGTTATTTATAAAAATAATAAATTAAGTATAAAATAATAAGTCGGGTCAGCACTAAACTTAGCAGGTTTAAAATATAACCAGCATAACCAAATAGACGATAAATGTACTTAGGTACATAGAAATTTGTTTAGTAAACGTATACGAAAGCTTGATATATTTAAACTCGTTTACTAGAACAACTGACTGGTTTACTAACCATATTTACCAGCTAATTAATAGTTAGTGCCCTACAAAAAGATTTTACTATATTATCCGAAAGTGCATAAACATGAAACGAGAATGCTTTTCCAGAAAAAAGCAGCTCGTCAGAGTTGCTCGGTTAAAGTGACACTCCAAATGTTTTAGCAGCAAGTAAGTATTTAATAAACGCACAATAAGCCAAAGGCTGCGGTGCTATCGGGGCGGCAAAGACGCGGACGAGCCCTAAGGGGAAAAACTATCTAATAAAAATAGTTTCATTGTTTTAATATGATACAAGCATTTTAACAGCATCGAAATTCCTTTTAAAACAATAACCAACATGATATTCAAGTGTACAGTTATTTGGTTCCTAATCTCAATAAAAGTAAAGTATTTTACAATGAAATTCGATACTTGCCAATATGATACCCTGTCCTAAAAATTACAAGTTTGAAATTTCAAAATACTTCCTGCTTTTCGCACATTATGTGATTAAATATTTTATTTCTCTCATTTTATTCTAAAAAACTATAAAGATTGGGTTTGTGAAAGTTTATCACACGTTTAGTATTCAGTACCAAGATCAGAGTTCTATTCAGCGATGCTGATTGCTAAATGGGTACCTTTTCACATTTAGAACAATGCTATTAGAAAAAAACAATTTTTAATGGTTACCAATTTGAAATGAATGAATTAAGCAAATGTGTTTGAGATAGATACAGTCAACGTTCTTACTTCCAAACGTTTTCTATGTATATGGCATTTGAATAATCTAAAATGAAGATACATTAATTTTTCAAATACTTTCAATAATTTGAAAAAGAAATAATAGAAAGTATTTTAGAGACTTAGCAAATAGTTACTAGATACGCATTTTACACTTTTGAAGCCAATATTCTAACCATTTTTGGTTTCAGATTTTGTAAATTGATAACTGTAGAAAGAAACGTTTTTAAAAATTGTGGTTGAAATTTAAGATGTCTGTGTCTAACACAAAACAAGTTATATATGACTTTATTTAATTATATTACAAAAAATTGAACTAACAAAAAAACTTCTCGAAGGAGTTGCAGTTCCTTTTTTCTTAAAATAGTAAATGCAATGGATTACTATAGGACATACATGTGAAAAGTGAAATAAGAGGTAAAATTCAGAGCTGTCCTAAAATAGTCCGGATTTAGACCAAACCGACGAGCCGGAGAAACAATGCCTAAATCATAGAGAAACTGATATCTATATGTGTTCATTGCTTTTGTAGACTTGTAAAAACCCTTCAATAATGTAGATTGGACAATCTTGTTTCATATAATGAAGAGAGCCTACATTGGATTGCAAAGATAGCCGGAATATTCTCAATATATACAATAATTAAAGTACCACAGAAGATATGAATTTGAAGCTAAAATAAGAAGCGGTGTTCATCAAGGACGTCAATTATCGCCATATTCAATTTATCCCCAAGACATTATGACTAGACTGTATAAAAAGACAGCGGAAACCAAAATAAATTTACTACAGTTACATGTAAAATGACACAGCGCTGATAGAAAAAACGCAAAAATAAATGCAAATAATGTTCAATGTTCTGGATCGTGCGCTAAAAAGAATTAAACTAAAACGGAAATGATAAAAATCAAATCAGTACAGATAAGAATGGATAGAAGTGCAACAATGCATTTAAAACTAAACGACAAACAAGTAGAAATGTTTACGTACCTTGACGGTGTTGTAACCGATGATGGTAAATGTGACTACTCAGAAAATGGCGGTGGCAAAGCAACTATTCAATAGTTATTTAACTTTAACCTAAAGAAAATGTTTATAAAGATTAAAGTTTCATTGTTTTGATGTATGGAGCGGAAAGTTGGAAACCTTAGACCAATTGGTAAAGTGTAGAAGCTATAGTGAAATTAAAAGAGCTACGGAAAACAAATAGTCATAGTAGCAATGAACAAGGACCGCATTTAGATCACAATGATGAAGATTGCATTACATAGTAATAATATGAGCATATACACATATACACTGCCGCGTTGCAAAGATAAAATATTTTGAAAATAACTGCCAAGCACCCTTTGTTCACGTCGAAAAACTAAGAATTATTGGGTTCGATCAAAAGTCGATTGCATGTTGAGACTTTTATGGTATTTGTTTTAATAGCATTTTCATAACTTTTGTGACTGCTGTATTTGCTACATTGTAAAATTAAAATATGACATGTGTACCGATAATTCACTAATAACCCTTTTAGATAAAACAACTAGAAATATTAATCAAAAAGAAAATATTTATATCCAAAACAATTTCGTTAGCTACGTAAAGGTTAATGTACTCGTACAGCCTAAATACTATCGTACCGTGGGTGTTGACAAGGAGGAAAGAGGCAACTTGTTGATTCTGGACTTGAAGGTTTGGAGGTTCGGAGAAGAAGGAAAAGCATGTGCCGGCAAGGAATTCCACAACGTGGAAGTCCTCAGGACAAAAGAGCGGGCATAACAAGATGTTCTATATCTGGTGACCTGGACAGTAAAAGAGTGCATTCGTTCTGTTCCCCTGGTAGATCTGTTGGGGGCAGCAAGTGGCGGAACTATGGAGGAAAGCTCCTCTGAGCAGTGTCCGTGCAGATATCTATAAGAGAGAGAGAGAGAGAGAAGTCACCAACGGCACGTCGGTGGGCAAGGGATGGCAGCCTTTGGGTGAGGGTAGAGTCCAGGATAGCAAGTGTAGAAGCGGCAGCAGCACCCAAGATGTGGGAGCAGTATTCGAGGTTTGGTCTTAATTGTGAAGTATATAAAGTATAGAGATTAGCTGGTGAAAAGTATTTGCGAGCCCGGGAGAGGA
Organism: Tillus elongatus; assembly: GCA_964006375.1. Taxonomy (NCBI): domain Eukaryota; kingdom Metazoa; phylum Arthropoda; class Insecta; order Coleoptera; family Cleridae; genus Tillus; species Tillus elongatus. Next base: position 123,714,663 of record OZ023263.1, on the reverse strand, counting down.
AACCTAATTTCTTAGCAGCCGCTTCTGCAATTGATGTGACATGTTGGTGCCAATTGAGACTTCGATCCACAGAGATGCCAACAAGTGAAAAGGACTCATTACTTTGAATAACTTGGTTGTTTATGGTGATGGGTCTAGGGCTGGTGTATCTCTTATGAGAAAGACAGCATGACTGTGATTTGGTGGGGTTGAATTGTACAAGATTTCTACTTCCCCAGTCTAATATTTTTTGGAGATCCACGGAGATAGAACCCTCCATGAGTCTGCGATCCTCATCTAATTGAGCTAAAGAGACAGGCTTAGAATATTGTATATTTGAGTGGAGGGTGCTGTCGTCCGCGTAACTGTGAACTAGGTTGGATGTGCTAGAGAGGAGGTCATTGATGTGGAGAAGGAACAAAGTAGGGGCTAAAGCTGAACCTTGAGGAACTCCTGCATTAATTGGATACAGTTTAGAGGAATGGCCATCCACAACAACAGAAATGCTCCTGTTGGAGAGGAAATTTGCTGTCCAGGTACAAAGTTTTGGTAGTAGGCCATAGGCCGGAAATTTATTAAGCAGCGCTGCGTGCACCTGGTCGAATGCTTTGGATATGTATAGAGCGACAATCTGGGATTCACCGTGTAGTTCCATAAACTTGTTCCAAGAATGAGTGACAAAGGAAAGGAGGTCGGCAGTCGATCTGCGCTGACGGAATACATACTGCCTGTCGTGGATTAGACTGTGTTTTTCAAGAAATTTTAGTAATTCGGTGTTTATATACTTTTCCATCACTTTAGGGACGACTAAAATGAGAGAAATAGGCCTGTAGTTGCTAGGAAACGCTTTGGATCCTTTCTTGGGGATGGGTTGTACTCGAGCAGTTTTCCAGTTACTAGAGAATATGCCTTTATTGTAAGATATCTGAAACAGACGAGTCAGGACAGGAGCAAGTTCCGGTGCTCATTTTTTTAGAACAATTGCTGGGATCTCGTCAAGGCCAGAGGCTTTCCTAGTATTAAGAGAAGAGAGCATCTTTCGTACCTTTTTAGTTTTAAAAATTATATCCGTCATTTTATGCGCGACATTGGGGACTGTTGGTGGTTAAACATTTGGAGGTGGGTTGAACGAAGCAAAAAGTTCAGCCTTGCCCAGGGCGGTAGAAACAATTTGATCCCCTGAGACAAGAGGTGGGAACGTGCTTTTGCAGAAATTATTCCCAATAGATTTAGCAAGAGTCCAGAAGGGTTTGCCGCCGTTGGAGCTTAAGAGGACTTTGTTTTTGATGTGGTTATTAAACGAGTTTTTTGACTCAGAAAGAATGCGGACATAGCGGTTTCTTGCGTCGTTAAATGCTAGACGATTTTCTTGACTGGGATTGTGTAGAAGCGTTTTGTGAGCTTTGACCTTTTTAAGTCTGGCCTTGTCACAGTATTTAGAGAACCAGGGCTTTTGAGTGGCTGATGAGGTTTTTTGTGTACGTGGAATAAATAATTCCATGCCAGCTTGGATAATTTCGGTGACGTTTTGTGGGATATCAGAGGGGTCAGGATGAGAGAAGCAGACAGACGCCCATGGAAATGAGGAAAGGTATTCCCGCATTTCATCCCAGTTTGCGGAGTTGTAGTGCCAAGCGATACATGGGTGTGATGACTGTGTGACCTCGGTTTGCATGGTCTGAGCGACCAAGGGGGGCGGTGACTGATATCTTATAGCATTTAGGTTTTGTAGTAAGAAGGAGATCCAAGGGATTTGAGCTGTGTGTTGGGATACGAAGAAAGTAAGTAGGTTACTGAACCATATTGGCTAAAGAATTGCTGACTGCAAAGGCCTCCGCTGCTCTCCCTTCTGGATCGGTTTTTGAAGATCCTAGCCATTCCTTATTATGGACATTGAAGTCACCAAGAACAGTGACCTCGGAGGAAGGATATTCAGAAATCAGATAGTCGGTTTTTTCAGAAAGGTAGTCAAAGAGCTGGACAAAGTTGTTGTCAGAAGGTGACCGGTAAATGCAACAAATGAATTTAGTTGCAACCCTGAGAGAGAGTTTTATCTTTAATATGTATTTTCTTCCAGCTTCTAAATTGGGGAGTCTGGTGCAGGGTAGATTGCTACGGATGTATGCGCACACACCTCCATGCAATCTAAAGGAAGTAAGGAGCTCATACCCCGGGAAATTAAGGCGATTAGTGGCTGTTTTGGCACTGATTTGGGTTTCGGTGAGGAAGAGGAGTTGGGGCCTGTTAGCCTAGGTAGGCAATTAACAATTTTCTAACAAATAAAAAATGACAAAAATCTTCTTGGCGTTTTTTAGGCACAACACTTTATTTGTATTTCCACATAGTCAATACGTGAGAAAGTATGTTAACGGTGACAGAAATTTGTTTTTTGTCGCTGCAACGGCGTAAAAAGTGTCAAAAGACATAGAAAACATGATTTGGAAACGAAGATTTTTTTGGCTGTCTGCCTGTTTGTCTGTCTGTTAATAGGCACGATAACTTTCGAATGAATTGACAAATCGTCTTCAAATTTGGTATACAGCTAGAACCTGACAAACGAATGGTTGGGATTGTTTTGAGTAAAATCGTTCCAGGACGCAGGGGATGAATGAGGATTGATTTGAGGAAAGTTGATTTTTTTTAACTAGAGTTATATAACGTTTCAAGTTCTGTTTATTAGAAAACTGTCTTCATTACTCATCTAGTATTCTATGATGAAATTGAAGTAGGGGTTGAAGGTGAACATTAAATAAAATATGATCGTACAAAATCAAACGTAAAACTCAAACAAGTGACAGTGATGAAATAATTTGTTTAAATAATAAATTCATTTATACAAAACATAATAATAATAATAATAATAATAACACCACAGTAGACAAATAGTATATGAATACATATACACATATAAGCTTTAAATTAAACTAACCGTTTTTAATGAGAACAGAGCCACTGAGCAAGGTAATATTGCATTAACATTGCAGAATCTTTGCTGCCAAAGCAAGTGTAAGTTTGATAGATAACTTACAGAAAGCCTCCTGCAAGTTTGTTGCAAATGGCAAATCTTCCCCCCAGTGACTTTACATATGTAAGTGTTTCTTTTGTAACTTTGCTGCAAGTTTACTGTAGTGAGTTGTTACAAACTTTCTTTATACTTACAAATGTTACCTTACAGCAAGCTTTAATTTTAAAAGGGCCTAGCAAAGTTGTAAAATTTAAACTTACATTTGCAACTTATCTCCAATTGTATATGTTATATATACAGTGCAAGTTTGTAACTTCGGATAATTTCAATTAATCTACTTCAGCTTTTTTCAAAAATGCTCGGAGACAGATAATATTCTCAGTTACAATCTTTTCAAAAATGTATTATGCAATGTGTCAAATGTCATTGATAATTTTTGTAAATGACAACCTTAGCTTTTTGTTGACTATTTTTAAAGTACACACCAAGCAATGCAAAACCACCAAATTTTAAATTTATATTATAAATCTTGAGTTGAAAGCACGAAAAAAAAAATTGTGTAGTTATCAATGAATAAAAATTTTAAATCTGCTGGTTTTCTACAACTTCACATGTAAGAACTTTAAAAATAGTCAACAAAAACGTAGGGTTGATTTAAAGAAATTATCGATGAAGTCATTTTTCAAATATGGTACATACTGTATAGCTTCTTTAAAAGACTGCAACTTGAAATACTGACCAATGTGTCCAAGCATTTTTGAAAAAAAGAAACTGTATTTGATTAAATGAATTTATTTCAAATTACAAACTAATACTGAATATAGGTATAGGTAAATTTATACGTAATATATATTTCTTGTAAAACTGTAAAAAAACGACAAGACAATGTTAATTGGAATAAAATCTTTATTACATAAACAAAATTAAAGTCTTACAACACATTTCATTTCTGCTGATACATAGATATATACACTTTATTGACCATCAAATGTACATGGTAAGTCACTGTCTTTATAAGTACCGACAATAGTTACTAGATAGAGTTAGTTAAGACATAGAGCGAGTGTCCATGTTTAGCCTAAAATGCAGTTCTAGTCAAAACTCAGCGACAAAATAGATAACTTGAACTCGTTATATCGTTATTAGTTGACGGATTTCAAAAATTATTTTTTCTAAATGAATACCAATTACATGTTTTTGATATTGTTTTACTAAATAACTCTGTCGTCTAGGGAAATGTGTGAAACACCAATAACAAAAACGAAGTAGCATTACTTATTTTAAGAGGCGAGAATTTTTTTAGCTTCTATAATATGTGGTAACATATGTGACATAAAATAAAGTGAACATATCAAATACCATTGTTAAAAGAGAAATATCTAAAATGGTGCGTTCATTTCGATTTTAGAGAAAGTTTAGTTAAGCAAACGTAAGAATATGCAATGGATAAATCAAGCGCATGGAAATGAATAGAACTTCAATGCGAAAATAGCTGAAATATGGTGACAGTCTCTGAAAGTGTTCACGCATATGTCTTAACTATCCCTATCAAGTAAGTATAGTACGGTCAATGTCTGTGTACATTCAGAAACATTGAATTAAAGTAAAACAAAATTATGACTAAAATGAATTACTTATATATAAAAAAAGTTTGTGGCTAGTGGAACTTGCCTTCCAAAGCTTTTGCCTAACGCACACACACACACACACACACACACACACACACACACTACAAAGAATGAATACAAGTAGTATGTAACACTATACACATTAGCTTAGAGCACCAATAAATTCCTTCACCTTGGTTTTTGTTTATAACATCCACTAGTGCCTACTGTAATCTTGTTAGTGGGAGCTCTTAATAACATTAGGTAGAAAACTGAGGAATTTGATTCCCAAGTAATCAAACATCTGCTTTGTTTTCTCCCTTTTGTGCAACTGTATTTTTAATCCATGCCTGCACCTGGTATTGATGTTGCGAGCTTCATCATTCACTGGATATTTTGAATACATATACTGAAGAAGCATATGACTGGGAGGGTACCTAAGTATCCCATTGGCCTCGAACACATCAGGGCAGCTTTTTCTTGGACCTACGCACACTATGTCCTTGTTGCTCTTTTTTGCATGATAAAGACATGTTCCGCTGCTGACGAGTTAACCCATATGAATGTTCCATACGATAGGATACTGCGACAATGTACAAAATAAGCAATCCTGGCAACTTAATGTGTATTGTACTGTTCCTTATGATTTCAAATGCTCTGGATAAGCCTCATTCTTCCATAGGTCAATCATATTTAACGTTTTAAAATGAATTGGTCTGACCAGGTAAGACATCTCCAGGCTACTTCTAAGGACATAACAAAATTCGTATTTAGCAATTAGGTTATCTTTTTCGTTGAGTATATTTTATAAAAAGAAACAAAAATACAAATGCAGCCATTTTAGAATAATTCGCCGGCGATCCTTAAGTAGACGGGTCCCTAGGATCGCCGCTGTTTTAGGGATTCTTACATGTTTGCCGATATTCTCCATGTTTCATTATCTACACTCCACACAACGAATTACTTAATTACCCAAAATTCAAACAATTCAGGCTACAATAGGATTGTTCAATCTTTAAAACTTCCAGAAAAATAAATAGACAATGATCAAATAACAGCTTATGATGTTATCATGAATATAGTATAAACAACAATCCGCCATTAATCATTAATACCGGGCACATTGTCAGAGTCAGTTCGCTGTTGGCGTTAGTGTTGTATGTTGCTATTGGACGACGATGACATACGATCGAACATACGCGAATACGAAAATGGAGGGAATTAAAATAAATGTTTACAAATGAAAACAAAATTCCAGAGACATTACAATTGTAACTTTACGTGAGCTTACAAATGGAGAAAAACAACAAGCCGGCAAAGGAGATATTACATTTGAAAGTTATGTTAAAGTTTCATTTGTAAGTTTGCATTGGTTTTTTGGCTGCAAACATTTAGAAATGTTGCAAACTTAACTTGCTTAATGGTAAATTATCTAACGTTGCGGTAAGCATTTGTAAGTTACCATGCTTAGTGGGAAAGATTAGGCAATTCTAATTATTATTATTCTGCTAACATATTATCTACTTATTCTGCTCACATAACTGTTTTTTCGGTAAGTATTGTAAACGAAAGTTTTTACGCGAACCCAGTTTTTATTCTGAAATATAAAGGGGTATTTTTATTTGTTCCACAGATTCGTTCTTTTTTTTGTATCTTTATGAAGCGATACAAGTAAAGAGTAAATAAATATAAATAGACTCCAATCTTTTGCAGTCTATTTTAAGACGGTATTTTTACCGGGTCCAAGCAAATAATAGGGTCTAAAATAGAAAAAGTGAGGCCAAGGGCAAGATCTCTTAGTAGTAAGCAAAAACCTAATATGTAGATTTGTCAACATTGTTGGTGCCGTATACGAATGATACGTGTACCGGATCAAACACAAAAGGAGTTGTTTTCAACGATTTATATATGGAGGCGTGTTACACTTAAAAATGTGCCAATAAACAGTATAAAACAAATCTAATTAATACTTACCCCTCTCATGTTGCCTTTAAAGATACTTATTGTTACAAGCTTAATCTACAAAATATACATAAAGAACCAAATGATATATCATGGAGGCCTGGGTGCCTTTTCGGTGGGTGGAGGTGACAAAGATAGCTGTGCACATATATATATATATATATATATATATATATATATATATATATATATATATATATATATATATATATATATATATATATATATATATATTGAAATAAAATAAATTGATGTGGTATATATAATGGGAAGGTAAACATCCACATATAAACACTCTTACATGACAGTCGAACAACATACAAGCCAACAACACACTCTAAAAACAACCCATACAAAGCCTAACAAATTTCAATAAACAAACAAAAACCTACTATTTGGTGTATGCAATGTCTATGCAGTATATAAGTAGTATGGCAGGGAGAAACTAAATTTTACAGGCATCTTATAAGACCTGGTATAATAATTAAACTCAGGATTGATTCCCAAGTATGATGTATATATATATATATATATATATATATATATATATATATATATATATATATATATATATATATATATATATATATATATATACATACATATATATATATATATATATATATATATATATATATATATATATATATATATATATATATATATATATATATATATATATATATATATAAATGAAAGACTCTAAAGCAAGAGAATGTAAATATGTTGGACAATACGAAATGTATGACTAGTTGTTTAGATAGTTTAAGGTGTTATTGTTTGTTATCTCTAAGAATATTAAGATGTCAGATTATTGTTTGTTAGATATTAAGATGTCATGTCATAACCTAGATATAAGTCAGATATTTATGTACGAACAAATGTCAAATTGACAGTGAAATTGTAAAATATAGGTTAACTAATGAACTAAGGGAGAGATAAAGGCCAACAACAATGAGAAATGATGTATCCAGGCGAATAATCAAGTGCAGGATGATTGTAGGAAATTTGTTTGATATAAATAATTTGAAAAGGGCCTAAAAAGACAGAATTTAACTAGAGACGGTCGCTACGAGAAAAATAATAAACAGATTGGAAAATTTTGATTAAAAGATTAGATTGGAATTTTTTATATAAACTAAACAGATCGACATTTAAAGAGAAAAGGTTGGGTTAAAGTTTTCAGATAAGAGAGGATTTAGAAAAAAATTGAAAACAGTAAGAGTTTCTTTAGGTTCAAGCAAGTTAACAATCAACAGGAGTCACTGTTCAGACAGACAACACAGAAAATCAGAGCAGAGCAAGTACCAGAAAAAAAACTGTAAGTGAGTAAAGCAATAACACTTACTTTTTATGTGTGATACATCCGCCGCTTCAGGAGAGTATCACATAAATCATTAAAGCTTTTATAAAGTAGACATAAAAAGGGGGCCAGCATATTGAAGCAACCATATTTGTTTTCTATCAACTGTCAGATATATCAAGGCGTTTGCAGGGCCATCTCTTGGCTTTAACCCTCAGTAAGCGTACCCAGCTTGTGAAGGTTCTTGTCCATTGACTGCGTACCATAATACGGTGTTGTAGAAACCAGACAAATACCAATAGGTGTCGCTACATCCTGATTTAAGAAGTACGTGAAATTAGTATATATATATATATATATATATATATATATATATATATATATATATATATATATATATATATATATATATATATATATATATGTGGTGGCAAAATTTAAATAAATAATACTGAGTCTGTTTGGGGGTTTCTAATTAATCAAATTGAAAGAAAGAGCTCTAAATTAAAAAGTAAGAAGCATATTATAAGTAGTAAATAAGCATTAGGTTTTTGTTAGTATCAATAGTTCAATAAATATTCAATTTCTGTGAGAATACAACATCCTTGCTTTATTTTGTTTTTATACGTATATGGGAGAAAAGAGCTAAAATCAGATAGGGCAATATATTACAAAATTTAAAAAAGAAACAAACATATTTCGGACTTATAAACAACGACAAGAAAAGAGTCAGTGTTTTTTAAAGATTTAATTGTATTTTTGGAATAATAATAATAATTTGAGGGCTTGAACCCACCAGCCAAAGAGGCTCCCTGATTTAAGAGTAAGTTCATCCATGCTATAAATGTATTTAGGTCTTGGGCAGCAGTAAAAGGCAGTGGATACACCAGGGTGTAAGTCACATATACTTTTATTTTACAAGCATAATTTACAACATTTCACAAAACTTCTAAGCTAAAATACCTAGAAATTTACATCACATAAAACACTAAGTATATATATATATATATATATATATATATATATATATATATATATATATATATATATATATATATATATATATATATATATATATATATATATATATTTGTGTCTATGCGGAAGTAGCTGGACCTTTCTCTCTAGGGATTTATATATGTTTATAAGGAAGTAGCTGGACATTTCAGCCATAAAAATTTATATGTCCAAAAGGAAGTAGCTGGACCTAACCTCACAGTGTTGCCGCACTTTTTAGTAGGATATATAAAAGTTTTCTGGTTAGTTTTATGTTGTACACTTAAACAGGTAGCATTACGGTTTTAAGGTCTGCGTGCCAGTATACAAAGATGATATGTTTTAATTAATACATTATTTATTCTCTTTACCTTGACAGTTTTACAGTGAAGCACTTCGTGAATAATATTAAAATTATAAAAAGTGACTACAAATTATTTTTAGATTATTTGCCTACATAAATTATCACACCAATGTGGTAAAGCAGAAAAATGATAAAAGACCAATTTTGTGTTGTAATTTTTTACCAGTTATTTTAAATTAAATAAATTGTGTATAAAAATGTATTTCTGACAGTCTTGTCTAAAAACACACGTGTTTTATCTCAAAATGTAATACATTGAGTTCCTAGAAAACAAAATTATTGTAATTAGTTATCTGGATCTGAATACATTGCATGTGATCTGTTCTCATAATGGAAGTAACATAATTCAAACTCTTAACAAAACTATGATGACCAAAGCTTTTGCATAAGTTACATATGAAACACAATTCTTGTCTTATGGTTTGAATTGAACGTGAGAAATGACTGAAAATAGTTGTCGTAAATAAATAGAAAATGCAGAAAAAGTGGAGAACTCAGGAATTTAGTAGAAGAAAATTTGTACAAAGTAGGCAAATTTGTAAAATGTAATATAAATAGTCATTGATGTATTTTTATGTTATTTTATTTTAATATAGCTAAAAAGAAATATTTATCATATTGTCTGTCTTTTTTCTTTTTTCGTGCTACTAGAAATGTAAGGTTTTAGAGACTGGGGAGTTCGTTTGTTTAACACTGGACAATTTTCAATCAGAAGTTCACATTCAGCTATCGAGGGGTTGATTCCGTCCTTTTCCTTGTGCTGCTGTGAAAGAATAATCATAGTAATTAGCTTAGTACAATGGGTGAAGATTGTAACCTGTGATGAGCACTGATAAGTACCATTTGGAGAACCCAATTCATCACAATACAGTTTTTTGACCTGACGATCGTTTCGCTAACAAAATTAGCCTCATTAAGGGGATGAATAAACTTAGTTTATTCAAATTTTGAAAATTAAAAAATTTCTTTAAGGAAGACGCAGAAGGTGAAGACATTATTCCTTTACCTAGAGGAAAACCGTAGCATATTGTTTATGCTAAGCTTATAGTAAGAAGTGCAACAGTGATAGAGTGTATACTGCGGAAGCTACTTTTAACGGGTGTTTCATAATCATTCTTTATTGTTAACTTTAAATACTTGATATTTAAATTTCCGTGCAGGTTAACGAAAATGCAGCAAACAAAAGGCTTTTCCTTGGCTAAAGAATAACCATGTTATATGTTATATTTTCAAAATTTTATCGAATTATTGATTTATTGATGTAATTGTTTTCAATTTTTGATAATTTAAAATATTTTACCTTAGAATATAAATTTTTGCAAATTAAATTTTATGCACCCCATAAAATCCCATCTAACAGGGGGGGAGTCATCCGACACGATAATATGTATTTTATAACAAAATGCAACGATGACACTTCTCACACATTACATTATAGTCTCGGCTCCCATAATGACTTTCTGTAGCGTGTCTTGGGTCCGAGATTATAAATATATGTACTTACATTATTTAACTGTTATAGTAGCCTCATAATAAAGGTAAACCCCCTTGCTCCGTAATTGCTTAAGAAACCCTTTAAGAAAATTCGGACAAGGGTAGTAACAGCTTTACCCCCTAGTGCAATAAATCATAATCATTATACAACGTTCACTATTCAAGCCTGACTGTGGTCTTTTAATATTTTCCGCCATTTGAAAACGTACAGTAAACACTTGTAAAAAAAAACCGGTACCACCAGCTAAACATGGTCAATTAAAATAATTAACTATTTAGAATAAATCCATTTTTGGTCGTTGTTGTTTGCTTAATTTTCTTAATGATTTAGAAACGTCAGAATGAGACTACTTATAAAGTACCCCAAGTCACCATTCAAATACCTGTACCAAAAAGAATGTTTTAAAATACACGATTCAAATACATGTACCAAAGAGAATGTTTTAAAATACACGATTCAAATACCTGTACCAAAGAGAATGTTTTAAAATCGGTTGTTGGTAAGTGAAAATAGAATTGTATTTTACGACCATAAAATGTTTTCTAACCACAAGGTCATTTGATTAACGAGTACACCAACAAAACATATTGTAGGCTCTGTCTAAAGAAAGCATTGGTAATTGAAAACTTACAACTATTTAGTCTGCCTAAGAAATGAAACTTGTTTTAAAAATTTTCTGCCAAAGTTTATTCTTAAAAAATGTTCCGACCGAAATTTATAAATCGACATGGTGTCTAAATTAATAAGTCAGTCAAACTGATCCTGAACTATTTTCAGTAATTATAGTAGATGTTGGGGCGTAACGTACATAAAGGGTTATTATTATTATTTTTTAATTTTTCAACAATACACCACGAGGGCTTACAGCCTAAATACTATCGTGCCGTGGGTGTCGAGAAGGAGGAAAGAGGCAACTTGTTAATTCTGGACTTGAAGGTTTGGAGGTTCTGTGAAAAAGGAAAAACATGTGCCGTCAAGGAATTCCACAACTTGGAAGGCCTCGGGACAAAAGAGCGGGCATAACAAGATGTTCTATGTCTGGTGACCTGGACAGTAAAACGGTGCATTCGCTCTGTTCTTGGTAGATCTGTTGGGGGCAGCAGCTGGAGGAACTATGGAAGAAAGCTCATCTGAGCAGTGCCTGTGCAGATATCTATAAAAGAGAGCGAGGTCACCAACGGCACGTCGGTGGGCAAGGGATGGCAGCCTTTGGGTGATGGTAGTGTTACCGATGAGACATATAGCTTTCTTCTGAATGGTGTCCAGAATAGCGAGTGTAAAAGCGGCAGCGGCACCCCAGATGTGGGAGCAGTATTCTAGGTTTGACCTTATTTGTAAAGTATATAAGATATATAGATTATCTGGTAAAAAGTATTTGCGAGCCCGGACGAGGAAACCTAATTTCTTAGCAGCCACTTCTGCAATTGATGTCATGTTGGTGCGAATTGAGATTTGGATCCACAGATATGCCAACAAGTGTAAAGGTCTCATTACTTTGAATAACTTGGTTGTTCATAGAGATGGGTCTAGGGCTTGTGCATCTCTTATGAGATAGAAAGCAAGACTGAAATTTGATGGAGTTGATTTGTACAAGATTTCTACTTCCCCAGTATAATATTTTTTGAAGATCCACAGAGGCAGAACCCTCCATGAGTCTGCGATCCTCATCTAATTGAGCTAAAGAGGCAGGCTTAGAATATTGTATATTTGAGAGGAGGGTGCTGTCGTCCGCGTAACTGTGAACTGGGTTGGATGTGCTAGAGAGGAGGTCATTGATGTGGAGAAGAAACAAAGTAGGGGCTCAAGCTGAACCTTGAGGGACTTCTGCATTAATTGGATACAGTTTAGGGAAATGGCTATTCACGACAACAGAAATGCTCCGGTTGGAGAGGAAATTTGCTGTCCAGGTACAGAGTTTTGGTGGTAGGCCATAGGCCGGAGGTTTATTAAGCAGCGCTGCGTGCCAGACCTGGTCGAATGCTTTCGATATGTCTAGAGTGACAATCTGAGATTCACCGTGTAGTTCCATAGACTTGTTCCAAGAATGGGTGACAAAGGAAAGGAGGTCGGCAGTTGATCTGCGCTGACGGAATCCATACTTCCTGTCGTGAATTAGACTGTGTTTTTCAAGAAATTTTAGTAATTCGGTGTTTATATACTTTTCCATCACTTTAGATATGACTGAAAGGAGAGAAATAGGCCTGTAGTTGCTAGGAAGCGCTTTGGATCCTTTCTTGGGGACGGGTTGTACTCGAGCAGTTTTCCAGTTACTAGGGAATATGCCTCTATTGTAAGATGTCTAAAACAGACAGGTGAGGACAGGAGCAAGTTCTGGTGGGCATCATTTGAGAACAATTGCTGGGATCTCGTCAAGGCCAGAGGCTTTCCTGGTATTAAGAGAAGAGAGCATCTTTCGTACCTGTTTTTTGTTTTGTAATATAGTATTTTGAATTAAAATTAATCCAACTCCTGCTTTTTTTAGAAGATAACACAATAACTTAATTCAAAAATAGGACAAGGTGTATAATGACTGTTGTTTTATAAACTTACGAGATCTACTTTTAGTGTTATAGAGTTATATATTTTAGATTATTGTATCCAATTGTTGCAAAAGATATTTTACAATTATTATCAAAAAGCCTGAGTGATCTAGTGGTAGGAAAGTATGCCGCTGGATCCAAGGGTACTGGGTTCGTTTTCCTGGGTTCCCCATTCATTTTTTCAGCCCCTACTGTAAAATTATCATTTAGTTTGAGCAGGTTGAAGTTCTGCAGGTTCCGATTCACTGAGGAGTCGTGAAGTCGTTAGTCCTGTGTACCGTGCGAGGTTGGGCACGCTGAATATCCCTACCCTCCTTATAGAAAAAACGGGGTTCGACCAAATTTAAAGGAAAGTGAGTTGAAAGTGCTCCCTGTCGTCGGTGATTGGCCATAGTCGGAGAAATACGTCACCGTTGAGGAAAAGACAAAAAAAGATAAACAATTATCAGCATTAGTACTGCCACATTACACAATGCATGTTGGTAACTTAGAATACATTCAGTTAATCAAATACACCTTTTTCAAATGCGCGAACACGTCAATTAGTGTTTTTAAGCTGTGATCTTTCTTTAATAATATAAAGTTGTCCCAAATTTGAGATATGACGTCGATAATTTGTTTAACCGACAATCCTACTGTTCTGTTGGCTATTTCTAAAGTACATGTCAAGTTATGCTAAACCACCAAGTTTATATTCCTTCTCACAAAAATATACGTTATATTATTTTAAAAACAGAAATAAAAAATAGATAATGTAATCAATTTTCTTTAATAAATGCTTAGGTTGTTGTCGATTGACTATTTGTTAGTAGTATAAACGGAATTGAAATTCGTTTTACACATTTCTGGTTATCTTGGGAAAATATGTCAACATTCATTTCTTATTCGTGCTACTAATTCCTTTAGATTTATAATAATAAATAAATAAAAATTTAAAATCTGCTGTTTTTTTCAACTTAATGTGTAGGTTAAACCTATTTAACAAAAACAAACTAGGGTAGGATTTGAAAAAAATATCGATGAGGTCGTACCTTAAATTTGGCACACACTGTATGATATTTATTTTATTTTTTGAAAAGACCGCAACATAAAATGTCTATCGACATGTCTGCGAATTATTGGAAAAAGATAGCTGTATCTGATTAACTGAATTTATTCCATGTTTTAAACTCGCGCTATATGTATATAGCTGTCAAAAAATTATACTGGCAGATTTAGGCAAACAATGTACATATTTTTTATTATAAATAAAAAGCCGTAGGGGTAGAAATAGTAGCATTGGTAAGTACATAACTTAAAAGCTTTATTTCCTGGAAAGCCGCTGCATTTTAAGATTCACATAGTTGCATTTGCATCATGTTCGATGCAGCAGAGATAAGACATGTTTGCTGAATATAACTGGGATAAAGTTTGCGTGAAGTTATCCATAAATTCCCAGCCATAGATTTCCACGTAGGGTCAGCAGAAAGCGGGATGGATCGTCGCGATCACAGTATCAGTGAAGCGGATTCAACGTAGTAAATTTATGACTAGCCATAGATGCCAGCCATATATTGATATATGCTACTACACCTTACCGAAGAAAAAAGAATTTGTCTTAAGTGTTTTGCAATAACATAGTAACACTAAACCAATAGTTTATTATTAACATAGTCATAGAGGAAAACTAAATTTTAGTATGTATTATTTGTTATTTTGGTTACATGTACCCAAATGACAAATATTGGACAATAAAGCCAAGGCCCCAATATAAAAATAAACACAAAAACAAGTTACCAAAGACCTAGTGTATAGCAACCTAAGCAAATTATTTTTTGTCACACTCTGGAAAATAAAAGAAAATCATTTGAACATCGAGATACTTATTACTAAGTTTTTTTTCAAATATTACTTATTTTTTGATATTTACAGTTAATGTGCAAAATCATAAAAGCGCAAAACTATTACCAAGACCCTAATGTATAATAACTCATGCAAATTATTTTTTGTCACTTTTTGCATAAGTGAAAAAAATACATATGAAGATCGAAATAGCTATTACCACTTTATTTTTTCGCATTTGCAATAGATGTGCCAAAATCACAAAAAAGAAGATCGGGATAGCAATTAAGACGTTTCCGAAATATGAATTAATTTTTGATATTTGCAGTAGATGTGCCAAAATCATATAAACACAAAATGACTACCAAGGCCCTAGTGTATAATAAGATTGCAAATTATATTTTGTCACCGTTTGCAAAAGTGAAAAAAATGCATATGAAGATCGGGAGAGCTATTAAGAAGTTTCGGTAATATGAATTATTTTTTGATATTTGCAGTAGATGAGCTAAAATCATAAAAACCAAAAATGATTACCAAGACCCTAGTGTATAATAAGATATGCAAATTGTTTTTGTCACCTTTTGCAAAAGTGAAAAAAACGCATAAGAAATTCGGGATCGCAATTAAAACGTTTCCGAAATATGTCATATTTTTTGATATTTGCAGTAAATGTGCCAAAATCATAAAAACACAAAATGATTACCAAGGCGCAAGTCAATAAACCAATAATAAGAGATGCAAACTATTTTGTGTCACCTTTTGCAAAAGTGAGAAAAATGCATATGAAGATCGGGATAGCAATTAAGACGTTTTCGAAATATTAATTATTTTTTGATATTTGCAGTAGATGTGCCAAAATTATAAAAACAAAAAATGATTACCAAGGCCCTAGTGTATAATAAGTTATGCAAATTATTTTTTTGTCACCCTTTGCAAAAGTGAGAAAAATGCATATGAAAATCGGGATAGCAATTACGACGTTTTCCAAATATGTATTATTTTTTCGCATTTGCAGTTAATGTGCCAAATTCATAGAAACAAAAAATATCACTAAGGGCCTGACGCATAAAAGCTCATGCAAATAATTTTCTGTCACCCTTTGGAAATATAAAAAAAATGCATTTGAACACCGGGATAGTTACTACCACGTTTTTCATTTCAACATTAATGATTCTGTGATACTTACTGTTAATGTGGTAAAATCACAAAAGCAAAAATCCTTACCAAGGCCCTATTGTGTAATACTACACCAAGTTTATTTTTTGTCACCTTTTGCAAAGGTAAGAAAAAAAGAATTTAAACATCGGGATAGCAGTTAAGAGGTTTTCCAAGAATGTATTTTTTTTCAGTCAATGTGCCACATGAAAGGCAATGGGAAACCACCTTATTTTAACCTATCGTTGCGACTACTAAGCGACTTTGCCTTCAGTCAGTGAGTGAGTGATACGGATTATTATTTTTATTATGTTTTGGAAAAATGATGAATTTAAATAAATTTAATAAACATGTTGTGTATACAAAGAAACTACCCCAATCTCGTTATAACAATATGTTTATTATAAAAATTTGCTATAAATTAGGTTTAAAATGCAACTTATTTTTAGTGGCATAAATCTTGGTTACATAGCATAAGAAGACTGTTTCTTATGCTGTACTGCATACTTGAACAATGCAACATAAAAATTATGAGAATCTAATTAATGTTAGTCACTCTAGTATAGCAGTTAGTGGCTGGTCATATTCAAATATTAAACCTAGCATTTTTTCTCAAATATTATGTATTTGTATATAAAAGCGTCGCATAGATAAAGAACGTTTGGGCTTTGATATACCGCTTTTACGACGTTGATCCCAGAAAGTTTTACAGCTCTGTTTCTGTACCCTCCTTTTGTAAATTTCAAAGCTTTTACCTGACCTGTCAAACATATGTTTAGAAAAAATTGAAAAGTAACTGTATCACAGCATAATCAATCAATTATTATGCTGTGACTGCACATTAGATTTTAGCGCGTTAAAAAATCTGCAATTTGAAAAATAGGAATAGAGTCATATTCAATTCATTCTAAAACTGGCCGAGTTGAGAGTTGTGTATGCTGTAGTATTATACACTAGGGCTTTGGTAATAGTTTTGTGATTTCATGGTTTTAAATGTAAATATATAAAAAAAAAGAATCTTGTTTAAAAAATTGCAAATGTCAAAAAATAATGCATATTGCGGATCTATTTTCGCATTTTTTTTTACTTTTGCAAAGGATGATAAAAAATCATTTGCATATCTTATTATACACTAGGGCCTTGGAAATCATTTTTGGTTTTTATGATTTTGACACATGCGAAAAAATAATACATATTTGGAAAACGTCTTAATTGCTATCCCGATATTCATATGAATTTTTTTCACTTTTTCAAAAGGTGACAAAAAATAATTTGAATATCTTATTATACACTAAGGCCTTGGCAATCATTTTTTGTTTTTATGATTTTGGCACATCTACTGCAAATATCAAAAAATAATTCATATTTCGGAAACGTCTTAATTGCTATCCCGATCTTCATATGCATTTTTTTGCTTTTGAAAAAGGTGACAAAAAATAATTTGCATGGTTTTTCCTATATAAGGGCTTAAGTAATAATTTTTTGTTTTTATGATTTTGGCACATTAACTGCAAATGCGATAAAATAATAAATATTTGGAAAACGTCTTAATTGCTATCCCGATCTTCATATGCATTTTTCTCAATTTTGCAAAGGGTGACAAAAAATAATTTTCATATCTTATTATACACTAGGGCCTTGGTAATCATTTTTGTTTTTATGACTTTGGCACATCTACTGCAAATATCAAAAAATAATTCATATTTCGGAAACCTCTTAATTGCTATCACGATCTTCATATGCATTTTTCTCACTTTTGCAAAGGGTGACAAAATATAATTTGCAATCTTATTATACACTAGGGCCTTGGTAATCATTTTGTGTTTTTATGATTTTGGCAGATCTACTGCAAATATCAAAAAATAATTCATATTTTGTCTCTTCCAAAACATTATTTTTACAAACCACCTGTAGATTTTTTGCTATATTACATGAATAGTAACTTATGCAATAATTATTTTTAATCCAGAATTCCTAAGAGATATACTGATGATATTATTATTAAATAAAGTCTTAAGTAACCTCATGCTTTTTGCGGTCCTAGTGTACATAAAATTAACTAAAACATGTAAATATTTAAATATAATTAATATTTTGAGCATTTGGCAACACCGCACAGGCGCATTAATTTTTACTTTTAATGTTCTCATGAAATAGGTCCAGCCAATAACGCATGTACATATTAATACCAGCATGTTAATAGCTGGACGTCCAGCTATTGCACGGTTGGTCCAGCTATTATACACTTGGTATACGAAATGGTCCAGCTACTTCCGCATAGGCATAAGTATATATATATATATATATATATATATATATATATATATATATATATATATATATATATATATATATATATATATATATATATATATATATATATATAATCACATAAAAGACTAAGTATATATTTAAACCGGTTACCATATCAAGTATATCAATTATTACAAATATTAAGTCAAACAATATAATAACATAAACCTTAGATAACCTTTCTTAAACAACTGACACCCAAAAGTTGGTCAATTCGTCATCAATAAAAACCTCAATAAAACCAATCTATTACAATTGTCGCCTGAACGTGGGGCTCCGAAAGTCCACAGGTATAATAAATAAAGAAATAAACAAACGTAATAAGAAAATCGGGAAAAATGTCTAGGGGAAGGAAACCAACCACGTCAAAGGACAGGGGGGACGAAAAAGAACATGAACAACTGGAAATGGATCAGGAAATGGAAGAAAATACTAGGCAAGTAATGTCACAAGAGAGCATAAATGTGGATGAAATGGAGAATGTTAGAAGAGAAAAGGTGAAAAAGAACAAGAAAAAGAGAAGCAAACTGGTCCACGCATCGAAATGGTAATACAATGTTAAATGGATATGAAGGAAAATATTAAAGGGAATGGCATAGATGAGAATATGAATGATAAGTTCGAAAGACAAGAGGATAATAACAAGATGAAAGAAAGTATGAGTGAGAAATTTGTTGAACAAGAGCAGAATATGAGGCAAGTGGATGTGAGATTGGATAATATAGAGGAGAAATTAAAACAGAAATTAGAGAAAAGTGTGCAAGAGGTGAGAAAGGAGCTGATACTGAAAGTAAAGTATCAAAATAAAAGAGGGGGTAGAAGAGAAAGTAAAACAAAAATTAGAGAGAATGGAGCGACAAATGAGAGCAGATATGGGCAATGAAAGAATTATATACCAGACCACGAACGACACTACTGGACTAATAAAATCCACTGGGCATGTGGATAAACTACACCCCAAGGTGTTTATTACGAGCCTCTTGAACAAACTAAGGAATATCTATGACACGCGAGACATGAAAGAAATCATAAGGCAGAGGGGATGCATTAATATGGTTCACCAGCAAGGAGGAAGCAATAGAGGATGTGGAAGACTTCCAGGAGAAATTTATAAGCCAATACTGGGGAGAAGCACAGCAGGCCATAGTCAGAGAAAAGCTGTACTTTGGGAAACACGATCCCAATGACCCAAGAGAATTGTAGTAAATTATCCGCAAAGTAGTGTTCAATGTGTCTAGGAAGTCAACCAACACCCAGTAGATGATTCAAACCATGCGAGCACGAAGAGGTAACAATATATCGGTAATAAATACCAACGTATTACCAGTAGAACGATCAGCAGACGCCATCAGGTACCATAATAATTAGGGTAGACTGGGGTTAACTGAACAGGGCGGGTTAACTGAACACTTGACCTTACTGCTATCTAGTGGCAAAACGAAGAACAGACCTTGTCTTCTTTTAAGCAGTTGGTGGTAGCGCTCTATTGCATCTAGCTTTCGGTTGATTATTGTTGTTCGTTTAGAGGTTATGATTACAAAGCTGTTTGTCATCACAAAAAGTAAATTTTCGGCGCCCTATATCGAAGTCCCAAATTAACACTTATATTTGAAGGAAGTTTTCGGTAAGTTTACTATTGTTTTGTTTACTCCTTCCTGTGCGATTTTCAATTATTATTTTGATTATTGACCTAACTGAAACCTTTTTATGTGGTTTTTTTCCTGAAAAGTCAAGATGGGGTTAACTGAACACTGATAAGGTAGGGTGAACTGGAAATGTTCAGTCAACCCCATTCAAGACAAATAAGCAAAATTATTTCCTAAGAGCCTTTCTTTTCTTCTCTTTCCTGTAGTACTTAACAACTAGGATGCCTCGTAACAGAATAAGAACAACTAACAACAGAGACTACTCAACGGATGCACTAAAAGAAGTTATTCAGAAATTCAGATTGTCTTTTCGTACCCCAGAGGCCATTAGTTTAGGCCGCGCAACAAGTTTGAATGAAGCCAATGTGAAAGGTTTTTTTGATAACCTGCGAGAACTAAAAACGAAATATAACTTTCCACCACAGGATATTTACAATCTGGATGAGACCGGCTGTATAACTGTCCATCGTCCACCTAAAGTTATTGCTCCGAAGGGCAAGAGAAAAATTTCGCAAATGACCTCCGGTGAACGAGGAACGCTGGTTACATTGGTTGCTATCATTGGTGCTACAGGAAAAGCAGTACCTCCATTTTTGATCTTTCCCAGAGTGCATTACAAAGATCGCATGCTTTGCAACGCTTCCCCAGGCAGCAAAGGTGCAGCTAACGCATCTGGCTGGATGGTTTCAGATTTATTCTTTCCAGTCTTGGAGCATTTTGTTGCCCATGAAAGACCAACGAAAGACAATCCTAAGCTGATAATATTAGACAATCACGAGTCCCATCTCAGCATATCTGCTATTGATTATGCACGTGCAAATGGCATCATCTTGTTAACATTGCCTCCACACTGCAGTCATAAATTACAGCCGCTAGATGTCGCAGTTTTCAAATCTTTCAAAGCATTTTTCAACCAAGCAGCGGACAAATGGTTACTGAATCACCCAGGTTCTGCGATCAGCATTTATGAAATCGCAGAGCTAGTCGGTGAATCATTTTCCAAAAGCTTCACCCCACACAACATTTGCAGTGCGTTTAAAAAAACTGGTATCGAACCGTTTGACCCCAATGTCTTTGGTCCAGAAGATTTCCTATGCTCCTACGTTACAGATCGGCCTGATCCAACCAATGTGCAAGCAGTTAACGAAGATTCTGTTGTGCTCCCTACGAACTCTACGTCCAGATCATTATTGTCTGCGGAACCTTCTAATGTCTCGGAGGCGCTCACTCCCCAGGCGGGACCGTCAACAAGGTGTGCAGACACACCAACATCCTCCAAAGCATCTGTTTCCTTGGTTTCTCCTAAAGAGGTGCGGCCTTATCCAAACGCAGCAGCTAGAAAAACGATGACAAAACGAGCAAAAACAATTTCTGCTGTGTTAACAACGACGCCAGAAATACAAAAATTGGAAGAGAAACAGAGGTTTAAGGAAGAAAGGGCAGGAAGGAAGAAACAAGCTGAAGAGAAAAAAATTTTGAAGACAATTTTTCCAATGAATGGTGCTAAGAAACAAAATCCTTACAAGAAGAGGTTTTTTCTTAACACCGATTTAGACGATTCTTCTGATTCAGTGGACTCTGAAGATGTCTCGCTCCATGATTCAGACTCATCGAATGAAGAATTTGATTGTGATGAACCTTCGAAAGACTTAGAGGAGGGTGCGTTTTCCCTGGTTAAAGTTTACAGAAAATCTAAAGATAACTTTCGTTTCTATGTTTGTCAGATCGATAGAGCTTACTCAGTGGGTTACGACCTTACTTTTTTCAAGAGAGTTACAGGGACATTCAAGTTTAAGGTTACTGAGGAAACAGGGTTTGTAAAACCTCAAGATTCCATTGTTTACCTGATCCAATAAAATTTAAGGCAGGCAGATTTATGGGTATGTTTGCTTTCAATTTTGATTTTGATGAGTTCAGTCCTATTTTCTGATTAATGTTAGGTTAAACATTTATTGTAATAATTTAAGCATTTATACCTGTTTCACTTGTTTAATACAGTTTTTTCTCTAAAAATATGTTTTTTTTACACAAGCGTTCAGTTGACCCACCCTTGGTGTTCATTTAACCCACCCCATGGGGTTAACTGAACACTTGCCCATTTTTTTAATCTCAATTTTGACTACGGCAAAAGTGAAAAATTAAGTCAAACAATTTTTTTAGACACCTTAAACTATATCGAAGACATTCTTCTTTACAGATTTTCTCTATCTATAACCAGACAAATTTGACAATTTTACAAAAAAAAACGGTGTTCAGTTAACCCCAGTCTACCCTACCACTAACACAAACCTCAATAAAAGCAAGTTTCATCTGTGCAGAAATCTATATAAACAATCCATTCGTTATGGGAATGTAAATGTCTAAAGCAGAAATCATTAATTAAACAGAATTTAAATATAACTCCCATCGTATTACACAAGCAGATTCAGAGAGGGCGCATCTGGAGTCCAAGCCAAAACTGTAGAAACAAGTGGTCATTTTATAAAATTCAAACACTGCTAAAATCCTGCCACTTAAATTTTAAATAAATTTGTTATTAATTTTAACAGTAGAGGATCCAGTAGTAAGGGAATTCTAGAATTCCAATTTCAATTTAAACTTTTAAAAATAATCGTTAATAAAAATCCTTGTTAAATTTATAAAATTCTTTCACATATATTATTTGAGGTAATTTATTTTAAATGCAGGAATTATTGATATTTGACATCATTTAGCAACTAGAACCAGCTAACTGTGAGAGAGAGTCAATATTGCTGAGCAGCTGGAAGGGAAAATAAGTAAAGGGCAAGTATAATATATATATATATATATATATATATATATATATATATATATATATATATATATATATATATATATATATATATATATATATATATATATATATATATATATATATATATTTAGTTGTCAAATGAAAATGTCAAAATTTTTGTGTTGTAATTAATATCAGTATTTTGGAAGAATTTTCTGGTTTAAGAGGCGGAGTTATTGTAAAATGAGAGATGAACATTTAGAGTGGTAGTCCAATTGTTATTGGCAGAAAGGAAGTTCAAAATTATTGAGTATTTAACAAAATTGTAAATGTGACAGTAGCAAGATTTGGCAGTTCCCTTTAGACAAATCAGAAATCAAAATTGTGTTTATTGCAAGCACAAGCATTAGGCTTATTTGTGAAACACATTGTAAAATTATGTACTAATAAATATACTAAATAAAAAATAAAATATATATATATATATATATATATATATATATATATATATATATATATATATATATATATATATATATATATGTATGTATGTATTTATTAATGCTATAACAGTGGCAACGAATATACCACCAGCAATACATGTCATTATACAAAATCAAACACAAAATTTACATAGCTGAGCATAGATATTGAGGACAGGCTACGAGTATTATTCTTGAAGTCAAATCAAATTAAAATATTATATACATATAAAATAAACCACAATCAGGTTAAACATTTTCTCACCTTAAAATAAATTCTAATCTAAATATACATACAGGTGATCCTAAAAATAAATATATCCAACTTAAGAAGTATATTAAAACTAAATATATACTATAAAATTTAACAAAATATATAACGTATAAAAACCATTTTAATTGCTATAATAACATTTCAATTGTCGCACAATCGTGTGGCATTATATATATATATATATATATATATATATATATATATATATATATATATATATATATATATATATATATATATATATATAAATAGTGACGTTTTCAATAGGAGTTTTCAATTTTAATTTAAATTAGAATAGCATAGGTTTTACTTACATTTTAATATAATGAATGGTATATTGAAATAATTGTTTCAAATAATATAGATTTAAATACTATTAGTTTTTATTTATCTGTAAAGGTTTTGTGAAATAAGTTGTTAATATGTGCTTATTAAAGATATGTGTATGTAAACTACACCTTGGTGTATTCAATGCCGTTTTATTGTAGTATGCAACATAAAAAAATTGATAGCATGAATAAATTGACACAAAACAGGGAGCTTATTAAGCTAGTGGGTTCAAGTCCTCCAAAAATTTTTAAAGCTTCAAGTA
Organism: Tillus elongatus; assembly: GCA_964006375.1. NCBI lineage: Eukaryota > Metazoa > Arthropoda > Insecta > Coleoptera > Cleridae > Tillus > Tillus elongatus. The sequence continues at coordinate 123,690,414 of OZ023263.1, read as the reverse complement.
TATGAATAAATTTTCAAAAAAAAAACTGATTTATAAATTTGTAATATATTTTTCTTTCTTTTTAAATTTGCAGATGCTGCCCCTTCTGATATGTTGTCTTTCCCAAGTACTTATATATGTATAAACCAAAATAAAGCAAGGATTTGAAATTAACACAAAACTTGAATACTTATTAATATCAAGCTAGATGACAAACCCCTATTACTAATTACTCTTTATAATGTACCTTTTTTTCTTTTTTAACAATAACAACCCCCGGAAAGAAAAGGACTGTCCAATATATTAGTTTACTAAATTTTTAAATATACTTAATATATATATATATATATATATATATATATATATATATATATATATATATATATATATATATATATATATATATATATATATATATATATATATATATATATATATATATATATATATATATATATATATATATATATATATATATATAATACTACATAGACTAAAAAGAACAACACCAAATGGTAACCGCTTCGCTTATTCAATTTTTAATTTTGACGCGTAGTCAATGGATGATCTCTTCATTGGCGAGGTACGCGTAATGGTCTTTACTGTCGAAAGATGGCCCTTGTTATGATTGATGGAAATAAAGAGGGTTGCGTCAATAAGTTGTCCCCCATGTTTGTTTACTTTATAATAGTTTTAATGTTTTATACGATAATCTTCCGATGCTGTGGATGAGCCACACAAAAAGTAAGTATTATGACTTTATTCACTCACAGTTTTACTCTCGTATTCCTTCTTCTCCGACTTGTTTTCTTGCTATTAAGTTGAACTGTCAATCTTCTTACTTCTTCCCTTGAACTTCCTTCCAACCTTTAAAAAATCTTCCTTCGTACCTAATTTTTTTCTTCCTTCAATCTTCTAATAAGTTTTCTCCTCTCTGTTTATTTTTCTCTTCTGACGACCGTAACGAATTAAAAAAATATTTCGTTGGCCACATTCAAAAATCTTTCATCAAAAATTTTACACAATAATCTTGCTCATTATTTCCGCGGATACCTCATTTTAATTGTTGGTGGTCATTGACTTTACATTCATTTAAGCTATATATGACATTTGCCTTGTCAATTTGCCATCTGCTAGTAAATGAAAGCATCTGATCTATATCTAGGTTATGACATCTTAATATTCTTAATTCTAATAAACAATACCACATAAACCTCCTAAAAACTATTTTGTACCGTTTGTACTGGCGAAATATTCACTTTATCTTGCTTTAGTCTTTATACCTTACTTGTCCGCACTAAGTTCAATCATTTTCTTGTAGTCTATTCTGTCCTGGATATTATCTCACTTTGTATAGACCTTTCACTTCCTATAAAACAATTTACATTCTTCTCTTACTTTCTTTAACCTATACATACAACATATTTGGGAATCAATCCTAACATAGATTTTAAATTTTAAACCAGGTCTTACTTTCTCCCTGTCATGATAATCATGCATATACATTTCTCTTTCCTAGATAGACTAGCCGTTCAGGGGAAAAGTAATTTGCTGACCAAAGTTAGTTATTTTAGCTAACCGACTACTTATAGACTAAACTTTTTCATGAAACTCTATATCTTGGATGCCACCTACCAGCCGCATCTGCTACCAGAAAAGTATAGAAAAACAACCCTATTTAGGGGTAGTTTACTCTTGAGTTTTTTTCATTTTTTAGTGCGACCAGAAAAAGTATCAATGCGACCAAGCTATAAATTTACACAGAATCAGTCCTGGTACATATCTTTCAGCTACCAAAGTTTCACAAAAAAATATTCATATTTAAGGGTAGTTTACTCTTGAGGTTTTTTCATTTTTTAGTGCGACCAGAAAAAGTATGAATGCGACCAAGCTATAAATTTACACAGAATCAGTGCTGGTACATATCTTTCAGCTAGCAAAGTTTCACAAAAAATATTATTATTTAAAGGTAGTTTACTCCTGAGGTTTTTTCATTTTTTAGTGCGACCAGAAAAAGTATCAATGCGACCAAGCTATAAATTTACACAGAATCAGTGCTTGTGACTGTCTTTCCGCTACCAAAGTTTCACAAAAAAACATTAATATTTAGGGGTAGTTTACTCTTGAAGTTTTTTCTTTTTTTAGTGCGACTAGAAAAAGTATCAATGCGTCCAAGGTATAAATTTATACAGAGTCAGTGCTAGCAACTATCTTTCCGCTGCCAAAGTTTCAAAAAAAAAAAATTCATATTTAGGGGTAGTTTACTCTTGAGGTTTTTTCATTTTTTAGTGCGACCAGAAAAAGTATCAACGCGACCAAGCAATAAATTTACACAGAATGTTTGCTCGTAACTATCTTTCTGCTACGAAAGTTTCACAAAAAAATCTTCATATTTAAGCGTAGTTTACTCTTGAGGTTTTTCATTTTTTAGTGCGACCAGAAAAAGTATGAATGCGACCAACCTATAAATTTACAGAGAATCACTGCTGTTAACTGTCTTTCCGATACCAAAGTTTCACAAAAAAATATTCATATTTAAGGGTAGTTCACTCTTGAGTTTTTTTCGTTTTTTAGTGCGACCAGAGAAAGTATGAATGTGACCAACCTATAAATTTACACAGAATCACTGTTGGCTACTGTCTTTCCGCTACCAAAGTTTCACAAAAAAATATTCATATTTAAGGGTAGTTTACTCCTGAGGTTTTTTCATTTTTTAGTGCGACCAGACACAGTATGAATGCGACCAAGCTATAAATTTACACAGAATCAGTGCTGGTACATATCTTTCAGCTACCAAAGTTTCACAAAAAAATATTCATATTTAAGGGTAGTTTACTCTTGAGTTTTTTTCATTTTTTAGTGCGACCAGAAAAAGTATCAATGCGACCAAGCTATAAATTTACACAGAATCAGTGCTTGTGACTGTCTTTCCGCTACCAAAGTTTCACAAACAAACATTAATATTTAGGGGTAGTTTACTCTGGAAGTTTTTTCTTTTTTTAGTGCGACTAGAAAAAGTATCAATGCGACCAAGCTATAAATTTACACAGAGTCACTGCTAGCAACTATCTTTCCGCTACCAAAGTTTCAAAAAAAAAATATTTATATTTAGGGGTAGTTTACTCTTGAGGTTTTTTCATTTTTTAGTGCGACCAGAAAAAGTATGAATGCGACCAAGCTATAAATTTACACAAAAAGATTGCTGGTAACTGCCTTTCCACTACCACAGTTTCACAAAAAAATACTCATATTTAAGGGTAGTTTACTCTTGAGGTTTTTTCATTTTTTAGTGCGACCAGAAAAAGTATCAATGCGACCAAGCAATAAATTTACACAGAATGAGTGCTGGTAACTGTCTTTCTGATACCAAAGTTTCACAAAAAATATTCATATTTAAGGGTAATTTATTCTTGAGGTTTTGTCATTTTTTAGTGCGACCAGAAAAAGTATCAATGGTACCAAGTTATGAATTTATACAGAATCACTGCTGGCAACTGTCTTTCCGCTACCAAAGTTTCACAAAAAAATATTCATATTTGAGGGTAGTTTACTCTTGAAGTTTTTTAACTTTTTAGTGCGACCAGAAAAAGTATCAATGCGACCAACCTATAAATTTACACAGAATCAGTGCTAGTACATATCTTTTAGCTACCAAAGTTTCACAAAAAAAATATTCATATTTAAGGGTAGTTTAGTCTTGAGTTTTTTTCATTTTTTAGTGCGACCAGAAAAAGTATCAATGCGACCAAGCTATAAATTTACACAGAATCAGTGCTTGTGACTGTCTTTCCGCTACTAAAGTTTTACACAAAAACATTCATATTTAGGGGTAGTTTATTCTTGAAGTTTTTTCATTTTTTAGTGCGACCAGAAAAAGTATGAATGCGACCAAGCTATAAATTTACACAGAATCAGTGCTGGTACATATCTTTCAGCTACCAAAGTTTAACAAAAAAAATATTCATATTTAAGGGTAGTTTACTCTTGCGGTTTTTTCATTTTTTAGTGCGACCAGAAAAAGTATCAATGCGACCAATCTATAAATTTACACAGAATCAGTGCTGGTACATATCTTTCAGCTACCAAAGTTTCACAAAAAAATATTCATATTTAAGGGTAGTTTACTCTTGAGGTTTTTTCATTTTTTAGTGCGACCAAAAAAAGTATGAATGCGACCAACCTATAAATTTACAGAAAATCACTGCTGTTAACTGTCTTTCCGATACCAAAGTTTCACAAAAAAATATTCATATTTAAGGGTAGTTTACTCTTGAGGTTTTGTCATTTTTTAGTGCGACCAGAAAAAGTATTAATGCGACCAAGCTATGAATTTATACATCATCTCTGCTGACCACTGTATTTCCGCTTCCAAAGTTTCACAAAAAAATATTCATATTTAAGGGTAGTTTACTCTTGAAGTTTTTTCATTTTTTAGTGCGACCAGAAAAAGTATCAACGCGACCAAGCAATAAATTTACACAGAATGTTTGCTCGTAACTATCTTTCTGCTACCAAAGTTTTACAAAAAAATATTCATATTTAGGGGTAGTTTACTCTTGAGTTTTTTTCATTTTTTAGTGCGACCAGAAAAAGTATCAACGCGACCAAGCAATAAATTTACACAGAATGTTTGCTCGTAACTATCTTTCTGCTACCAAAGTTTCACAAAAAATATTCATTTTTAGGGGTAGTTTACTCTTGAGTTTTTTTTCATTTTTTAGTGCGACCAGAAAAAGTATCAATGCGACCAAGCTATGAATTTATACAGAATGACTGCTGGCAACTGTCTTTCCGCTGCCAAAGTTTCACAAAAAAATATTCATATTTAAGGGTAGTTTACTCTTGAGGTTTTTTCATTTTTTAGTGCGACCAGAAAAAGTATAAATGCGACCAACCTATAAATTTACAGGGAATCACTGCTGGTAACTGTCTTTCCGCTGCCAAAGTTTCACAAAAAAATATTCATATTTAAGGGTAGTTTACTCTTGAGGTTTTTTCGTTTTTTAGTGCGACCAGAGAAAGTATGAATGCGACCAAGCTATAAATTTACACAGAATCACTGCTGGCTACTGTCTTTCCGCTACCAAAGTTTCACAAAAAAATATTCATATTTAAGGGTAGTTTACTCCTGAGGTTTTTTCATTTTTTAGTGCGACCAGACAAAGTATGAATGCGACCAAGCAATAAATTTACGCATAATCACTGCTGCTAACTGTTTTTCCGCTACCAAAGTTTCACAAAAAATATTCATATTTAAGGGTAGTTCACTCTTGAGGTTTTTTGGTTTTTAAGTGCAATCAGAGAAAGTATGAATGCCACCAAGCTATAAATTTACACAGAATCACTGCTGGTAACTGTCTTTCTGCTACCAAAGTTTAACAAAAAATATTCATATTTAAGGGTAGTTTACTCTTGAAGTTTTTTAATTATTTAGTGCGACCAGAAAAAGTATGAATGCGACCAAGCTATAAATTTACAGAGAATCACTGCTGTCAACGTTCGTTCAATTTTGGCTTTGAGCAACGATTCTCTAGAAAATTTGTCGGTTACAGCAGACAAAATCGTGGAATTTTCCGGAATAAATACAACGTGGCTGGAATTCAGTCACGCGAGCCCGACAAGCTAGCCAAGTTAGAAGCGCAATTAGAGAAGCTAACAGCATCAGTCAACGAATTGCGAACGCGTTCCCGATCTACCGCCCGAGAAAGACCCAAGCTTTCTCGAAATTCCATAAACACCAATTCCTCAACCTCCACGTGTTGGTATCATGAACGATTTGGCAACAAGGCCAAACGTTGCATCCAACCTTGCAATTTTAAAGCAAAACATGTGTCGGAAAACTAATAAGGCACTCCCTCCACGCGGCAGGAGACGAGAGCCACCTAACACGCCGCCTTTTTATTTTTGATAGACGCTTCAATATGAAATTTCTAATCAACTGTGGAGCGGATATTTCAGTTATTCCACCCACTCACGACCAACGGAAATTTCAATCGAAACGTACCTTGTATGCTGCAAACGGGACCCCTATTCATACCTATGGCGAACAACTATTAGATTTGGATCTAGGTTTAAGACGTAGGTTCTACCGGCCCTTCACACTTGCCGATATCAAGCAACCAATTATAGGCGCTGATTTTCTAGCAGAGTTTGCTTTACTTGTGGATATGAAACATAGAAGTTTAATCGATACAAAGACAAACCTCTCTAAGACCGGTGCTAACCCACCACCAGGAATTAATTCTAAAATTCATCTCGTAGACCCGACACACCATTACTTCAAATTGCTACAACAATTTCCTGACCTTTTTAAGGAAACTTCTTCTAGCAACCTTCCAGAGGTTGAGTTCTTCCATACTATAAGTACGGAAGGACCACCTGTCACTGCAAAAGCTAGAAGATTGTCCCCAGAAAAGCTAGCTCAAGCAAAGCTAGAATTCCAGCACATGATAAACTTGGGAATTTGTAGACCCTCCAAAAGTCCATGGTCAAGCCCCCTCCACATGGTGCAAAAAAAGGATGGCTCATGGAGACCATGTGGGGACTACCGAGCACTAAACGCTAAAACAATCCCAGACAAATATCGCATTCCAAATTTGGAGGATTTTAATGCCCAGTTAGAAGGCAGACGTATTTTTTCAAAATTAGATATCATTCGCGCTTTCCATCACATCCCAGTAGCACCTCAAGATATTCCCAAAACAGCAGTCATAACTTCATTTGGGTTATTCGAATTTGTTAAAACCCCATTTGGCCTTCGTAATTCAGCACAAACATTTCAAAGATATTTACATTCAATTTTAAGACATCTTGACTTGCCTACACCTATCTTGACGATATTCTCGTTGCATCAGCCTCTGAAAAAGAGCATCTAGCAAAACTTTTTCAGACACTTCAAGACAACGGCATCCGTATCAATTCATCTAAATGTGAATTCGGAGTGGCCGAAATTTCATTTTTAGGTTTTCGTGTAAATAAATCTGGATTATTTCCACTTCCTGAACGCATCAAAGCTATTACCGACCTACCTCTTCCCGATACCATTGAAAAACTCAAAAGATTTCTAGGTCTCATAAATTTCTACCGTCGTTCTCTTCCACTTGCTGCGGAAATTCAGCAACCACTATTCGACCTCTGCCAGAATCCCAAAAAACGCGACAAACGTAAAATCGAGTGGACTCCTCAGACTCGAGAAGCGTTCGAACGTTTGAAAGAGGCACTAAAAAACGCTACACTAATAGCTCATCTGTCTTCTTCGCTACCACTGATTCTCCATGTCGATGCTTCTGATTATGCCGTAGGTGCTTCCGTCCAACAACTACGTGATCAAACACTAGAACCCCTAGGTTTCTACTCTAAAAAGCTTACTTCAGCCCAAAAATCTTACAGCACCTACGATCGCGAACTTCTAGCCGCTTATCAGGCAGTTAAATACTTTAGATATACCCTAGGTCGCCATTTCACCATTTATATGGACCACAAACCTTTGACATACACTTTTGAACAACGCGTCGATAAAGCATCTCCAAGGCAACTACGACATTTAGACTTCCTAGGTCAATTTACCACAGACATTCGCTACATACCAGGTCGTACAAACATTCCCGCAGACTATTGTTCTCGCATTGAAACAATTTCACTTTCTTCCACTGTGTCACTCCAAGAAATTGCGCAAGCTCAGTCATCTTGTGAGGAACTCAAACACCTTCTGCAGTCTAAATCTTCCTCATACAAATTTCAAAACATGCCTCTTGACAACGGATTGAATCTTATTTGAGATTCTTCTTCAAAGAAACTTCGCCCATTCATTCCGCTTAAATTTCGCCGAAAGATTTTCGATTCTATCCACAATTTATCTCACCCAGGCATATCAGCTTCAGTCTATCTGGTCCAGGATAGATTTTGTTGGCCCGAATTGAAACGCGATGTATCTCTTTGGTCTAAAACTTGCAATTCCTGCCAGAAAGTCAAGATATGGAGACACACTTTCAGTGCCATTGGACAATACACCCCAGCCATGAGAAGATTCTCGCATATAAATGTTGACATTGTGAGACCATTACCACCATCACAAGGTCAACGCTATCTGTTAACAATAATAGACAGATTTTCTCGATGGCCCGAAGCAATTCCATTGTCAGATATTACAGCAGAAACAGTAGCGAACACTATTTTATCATGCTGAATCTCTCGTTTCGGTGTTCCGCAATACATCACCACAGACAGAGGTAAACAATTCGATTGCCACCTTTTCACACACCTCACTAAAACACTAGGTGCAGACCACATCAAGACCACAGCTTACCACCCAGCAGCAAATGGTGTAATCGAGAGATGGCATAGAGTTCTGAAACAGGCCTTGAAAGCTCATATGGACGAAAACTGGGTCGCTAAATTGCCAATTGTGTTACTATCACTCAGATCGTACATAATTCCAGAATATCGCTCAACACCCGCTGAAATAGTCTACGGAGAATCAATCAAACTTCCCACCGACTTTTTCAACAGCACACAAGCTCATGATGTTCCACCACTTATATCTCAGCTGAAAGAAGACATAAGGAAACATCGACCAGTACCTTTTAAACATCATACTGCCAAAAAGGTATTTGTCCATCCTAAGCTTATGGAAGCTCCTTTTGTTTTTGTTCGCATTGATATTCCGCGAAAAACCCTCGAACCAGTTTATGACGGCCCCTTTGAAGTGTTATCCCGAACTGACAAATTCTCAAAACCAAGAAATCACACGGAGAAGAGACAATTTCTGTTGACCGTCTTAAACCCGCATTCATTCTTTGTGATAACGAACAGAAAACTTTCCAGCCTCAGAGACATCCTAGTGAAACTGAAAGTGACAGTGAAAGTCCAACACCTAGTGAAATTGAAAGTGACAGTGAAGTTCCCGTTCAAACTACACGTCCTGGACGTAGAGTTCGATTTCCACGAAGATACTTGAACTAATAGCGTTGCCACTGAGAGGGGAGTATGTGGCGGTGGTCCCGACCGCAGTGTTTCCGTCAACACTACTCTATGTTTCTGCATAAATACTCTTGACAGTTAAACGTTGCGTTACGTTATGCGACAGAAGCTGTCAAGAAGTACGGCATATAAGAGACACCAGGCGAGCTCTCTCTCTCTCTCTCTCTCTCTCTCTCTCCTCGCTACCAACCGCTAGAGTGAACACACGTCCTCCACGCTCAGTCAGTTATCTGTTATGTACTCATGTACTGTTGTAATTGTTATAGTTAAATGTATCATATAGTTTATTCAGTTAGTGAAATAATAAAGTATATTAAATGTTTACGTATGGATTTAATATCAACAAGTGCAATTAACATCCATATATATATATATATATATATATATATATATATATATATATATATATATATATATATATATATATATATATATATTGAGTGCAGTAAGTTAAACACTTTCGGGGGTAGTGCCAATAAAGTGAAATAAGTCAAAAATAAACTACCTCTAAATGAGGGTACTTTACAATCAACGCCTGGTAGCAAACTGATAGTTACCAGCAATGATTATGTGTAAATGTATAGCTTTGTGGGATTCATACTTTTTCTGGTCGCACTAAAAAATGAAAAAACTTGAAGAGTAAACTACCCTTGAATATGATAATTTTTTTGTAAAATATATATATATATATATATATATATATATATATATATATATATATATATATATATATATATATATATATATATATCTATTGAGTGCAGTAAGTTAAACACTTTCGGGGGTAGTGCCAATAAAGTGAAATAAGTCAAAAATAAACTACCTCTAAATGAGCGTACTTTACAATCAACGCCTGGTAGCAAACTGATAGTTACCAGCAATGATTATGTGTAAATGTATAGCTTTGTGGGATTCATACTTTTTCTGGTCGCACTAAAAAATGAAAAAACTTGAAGAGTAAACTACCCTTGAATATGATAATTTTTTTGTAAAACTTTGGTAGCAGAAAGATAGTTACCAGCAGTGATTCTGTGTAAAATTATAGCTTGGTCGCATTGATACTTTTTCTGGTCGCACTAAAAAATGAAAAAACCTCTAGAGTAAACTACCCTTAAATATGAATATCTTTTTTGTGAAATTTTGGTAGCGGAAAGACAGTTACCAGCAGTGATTCTCTGTAAATGTATAGCTTGGTCGCATTCACACTTTTTCTGGTCGCACTAAAAAATTAAAAAACTTCAAGAGTAAACTACCCTTAAACAAGAATATTTTTTTGTGAAACTTTGGTATCGGAAAGACACTTAGCAGCAGTGATTGTGTGTAAATTTATAGCTTGGTCGCATTTATACTTTCTCTGGTCGCACTAAAAAACGAAAAAAACTCAAGAGTAAACTACCCTTAAATATGAATATTTTTTGTGAAACTTTGGTAGTGGAAAGATAGTTACGAGCAAACATTCTGTATAAATTTATAGCTTGGTCGCATTCATACTTTAACTGGTCGCTCTAAAAAATTAAAAAACTTCAAGAGTAAACTACCCTTAAATATGAATATTTTTTTGTGAAACTTTAGCATCTCAAAGACTGTTACCGGCAGTGATTACGTGTAAATTTATAGCTTGATCGCATTCATACTTTCTTTGGTCGCACTAAAAAACGAAAAAACCTCAAGAGTAAACTACCCTTAAATATGTATATTTGTTTGTAAAACTTCGGTAGCGGAAAAACAGTTAGCAGCAGTGATTCTGTGTAAATTTATAGCTTGGTCGCATTCATACTTTCTCTGGTTGCACTAAAAAACGAAAAAACCTTAAGAGTAAACTACCCTTAAATATGAATATTTGTTTGTGAAACTTTGGCAGCGGAAAAGACTGTTACCGGCAGTGATTACGTGTAAATTTATAGCTTGGTCGCATTCATAATTTATCTGGTCGCACTAAAAAACGAAAAAACCTCAAGAGTAAACTACCCTTAAATATGAATATTTTTTTGTGAAACTTTGGTAGCGGAACGACAGTTACCAGCGCTGATTCTGTGTAAATTTATAGCTTGGTTGCATTTATACTTTCTCTGGTCGCACTAAAAAACGAAAAAACTTCAAGAGTAAACTACCCTTAAATATGAATATTTTTTTGTGAAACTTTGGTATCGGAAAGACAGTTATCAGCAGTGATTGTGTGTAAATTTATAGCTTGTTCGCATTTATACTTTCTCTGGTCGCACTAAAAAACGAAAAAAACTCAAGAGTAAACTACCCCTAAATACGAATATTTTTTTGTGAAACTTTGGTAGCGGAAGGACAGTTACGAGCAAACATTCTATATAAATTTATAGCTTGGTCGCATTCATACTTTCTCTGGTCGCACTAAAAAACGAAAAAACCTCAAGAGTAAACTACCCTTAAATATGAATATTTTTGTGTGAAACTTTGGCAGCAAAAAGACTGCTACGGGCGGTGATTACGTGTAAATTTATAGCTTGGTCGCATTTATACTTTCTCTGGTCGCACTAAAAAACGAAAAAACCTCGAGAGTCGACTACCCTTAAATATGAATATTTTGTTGTGCAACTTTGGTAGCGAAAAGGCAGTAGCCAGCAGTGATTCTCTGTAAATCTATAGCTTGGTCGCATTCATACTTTTTCTGGTCGCACTAAAAAATTTAAAAACTTCAAGAGTAAACTACCCTTAAATATGAATATTTTTTTGTGAAACTTTGGTAGCGGAAAGATAGTTACGAGCAAACATTCTGTATAAATTTATAGCTTGGTCGCATTCATACTTTAACTGGTGGCTCTTAAAAATTTAAAAACTTCAAGAGTAAACTACCCTTAAATATGAATATTTTTTTGTGAAACTTTAGCATCTCAAAGACTGTTACCGGCAGTGATTACGTGTAAATTTATAGCTTGGTCGCATTCATACTTTCTTTGGTCCCACTAAAAAAGGAAAAAACCTCAAGAGTAAACTACCCTTAAATATGAATATTTGCTTGTGAAACTTTGGTAGCGGAAAAACAGTTAGCAGCAGTGATTCTGTGTAAATTTATAGCTTGGTCGCATTCATACTTTCTCTGGTCGCACTAAAAAAATGAAAAAACCTCAAGAGTAAACTCCCCTTAAATATGAATATTTTTTTGTGAAATTTTGGTAGCGGAAAGACAGTTACCAGCAGTGATTCTCTGTAAATTTATAGCTTGATCGCATTCGTACTTTTTGTGGTCGCACTAAAAAATTAAAAAACTTCAAGAGTAAACTACCCTTAAATATGAATATTTTTTTGTGAAACTTTGGTAGCGGAAAGACAGTTACCAGCGGTGGTTCTGTGTAAATTTATAGCTTGGTCGCATTTATACTTTCTCTGGTCGCACTAAAAAACAAAAAAACCTCAGGAGTAAACTACCCTTAAATATGAATATTTTTTTGTGAAACTTTGGTAGCGGAAAGATAGTTACGAGCAAACATTCTGTATAAATTTATAGCTTGGTCGCATTCATACTTTCTCTGGTCGCACTAAAAAACGAAAAAACCTCAATAGTAAACTACCCTTAAATATGAATATTTTTGTGTGAAACTTTGGCAGCAAAAAGACCGCCACGGGCAGTGATTACGTGTAAATTTATAGCTTGGTTGCATTTATACTTTCTCTGGTCGCACTAAAAAACGAAAAAACCTCAAGAGTAAGCTACCCTTAAATATGAATATTTTTTTGTGAAACTTTGGTATCGGAAAGACAGTTAGCAGCAGTGATTCTCTGTAAATTTATAGGTTGGTCGCATTCATACTTTCTCTGGTCGCACTAAAAAATGAAAAAACCTCAAGAGTAAACTACCCTTAAATATGAATATTTTTTTTGTGAAATTTTGGTAGCGGAAAAACAGTTACCAGCAGTGATTCTCTGTAAATTTATAGCTTGGTCGCACTCATACTTTCTCTGGTCGCACTAAAAAATTAAAAAACTTCAAGAGTAAACTACCCTTAAATATGAATATTTTTTTGTGAAACTTTGGTAGCGGAAAGACAGTTATCAGCGGTGATTCTGTGTAAATTTATAGCTTGGTCGCATTTATACTTTCTCTGGTCGCAGTAAAAAACCAAAAAACCTCAGGAATAAACTACCATTAAATATGAATATTTTTATGTGAAACTTTGGTAGCGGAAAGATAGTTACGAGCAAACATTCTGTGTAAATTTATAGCTTGGTCGCATTCATACTTTCTCTGGTCGCACTAAAAAACGAAAAAAACTCAAGAGTAAACTACCCTTAAATATGAATATTTTTGTGTGAAACTTTGGCAGCAAAAAGACTGCTACGGGCAGTGATTACGTGTAAATTTATAGCTTGGTCGCATTTATACTTTCTCTGGTCGCACTAAAAAACGAAAAAACCTCGAGAGTAAACTACCCTTAAATATGAATATTTTTTTGTGAAACTTTGGCAGCAAAAAGACTGTTACCGGCAGTGATTACGTGTAAATTTATAGCTTGGTCGCATTCATAATTTCTCTGGTCGCACTAAAAAACGAAAAAACCTCAAGAGTAAACTACCCTTAAATATGAATATTTTTTTGTGAAACTTTGGTAGCGGAAAGACAGTTACCAGCGGTGATTCTGTGTAAATTTATAGCTTGGTCGCATTTATACTTTCTCTGGTCGCACTAAAAAACAAAAAACCTCAGGAGTAAACTACCCTTAAATATGAATATTTTTTTGTGAAACTTTAGTATCGGAAAGACAGTTAACAGCAGTGATTCCCTGTAAATTTATAGCTTGGTCGCATTCAGACTTTCTCTGCTTGCACTAAAAAACGAAAAAACCTCAAGAGTAAACTACCCTTAAATATAAATATTTGTTTGTGAAACTTTGGTAGCGGAAAAACAGTTAGCAGCAGTGATTCTGTGTAAATTTATAGCTTGGTCGCAATCATACTTTCTCTGGTCGCACTAAAAAATTAAAAAACTTAAGGAGTAAACTACCCTTAAATATGAATATTTTTTTGTTAAACTTTGGTAGCGAAAAGACAGTAGCCAGCAGTGATTCTATGTAAATTTATAGCTTGGTCGCCTTCATACTTTTTCTGGTCGCACTAAAAAATTCTGGACGCAGCAAGTGCGTTATGGTAGTGAATTTTCATAAAAATCTTTTTAATAACAAATATGTGGTTTTTTTTTAAGAAAGCAGGCATCAAATTTGGTTACCAATATAACCTATATTGTAAAAACAATGTGCCATGTTCCATTAAAATAACTTTATTGTGTGAAAATGTACAAAAATTTCCAAAAGTTAACTTAAAATGTTCCCGAAAAAACACGTTTCTTGGTCAACCTTATAGGTTAATAGCAAGTTGAGCTGTTCAAATATGAAACATTTGATCAAAATTCGCTACCATAACGCACTTGCTGCGTCCAGAATTTCTTTTCGTACAAACATGCATTATATTTCGATGGAAAATGCAAAAATGCAATAACATAAGGCGTGTTTGATTAAAAAAAAAAGGAAATTTGTATCACCAACGACTTATGGGCCAACCTGTGATTGTAGAAATATTATTTTAAGATGTAGCTCAAGACACCCTATCATTAATATATACAAATTTTCTTCATATCTTATATAATAACGGATATATTCAGCTTTATTGATTTTTTACGAAAATTCGACAAAAATTATATACCATTAAATGATAAACTATATAGCTAAGACTACTGCCAAGCATCAGAGAAAGGGTCTATTTGAAATGAATTTTCTGCAAATATTTTAGTAAAATGGAGGACAATGACGGTTGAAACGAAGACTTTAGGGTTTGTAAAACATCCTCTCTGAGACATTTTATTTCTATAGCCCGTATTAGATTTAAGTTATTTGCCTAAATGTTGCCAATTTTGACATTTTATATCGCCACTTTGACGTTTTGAGGAAAACCTCAATTTATTTTTCTTTAAATGCCTATAACTTTTTTGTCTTTTGACCTACATGGCTAAATTTTGGTTGGTAACTTACCTATAAGGATGTAAACCTGCGTACCAAATTTGGTTGCCCTTACTTTGTTAATTCCGGAGATATAATTTTTTTTCAAAAGAAAACACAAAATGTTCCGGGAAAACCTGGGCAGATTTTCCTGGCTAACGAACTCATCCAAGCCATTTGCAAAAGGAATTTTTTCACTAAATTTGATCAAAATCGGCCCATTATTTTTTGAGTTATCGGTGTGATACATATATATATATATATATATATATATATATATATATATATATATATATATATATATATATATATATATATATATATATATATATATATATATATATATATATATATATATATATATATATATATATATATATATATATATATATATATATATATATATATATATATAAACATATAAAAATTGAAACTGACCCCGGATATGTTTTCTGGGGGGCCTAATTAGCGCTCATTTGAAGAAATTTTTTCAAAATTCAAAAGTCGGGATCTCCTCATTAGTGAATTTTTTTTTAAGAAAATTCACTAAAACGAAAAAACCTCAAGAGTAAACCACCCTTAAATATGAATATTTTTTTGTGAAACTTTGGTATCGGAAAGACAGTTAGCAGCAGTGATTCTCTGTAAATTTATAGGTTGGTCGCATTCACACTTTTTCTGGTCGCACTAAAAAATTAAAAAACTTCAAGAGTAAACTACCCTTAAATATGAAATTTTTTTGTGAAACTTTGGCAGCAGAAAAACAGTTAGCAGCAGTGATTACGTGTAAATTTATAGCTTGGTCGCATTCATACTTTCTCTGGTCGCACTAAAAAATGAAAAAACCTCAAGAGTAAACTACCCTTAAATATGAATATTTTTTTGTGAAACCTTGGTATCGGAAAGACACTTACCAGTAGTGATTCTCTGTAAATTTATAGCTTGGTCGCATTCATACTTTCTCTGGTCGCACTAAAAAACGAAAAAAACCTCAAGAGTAAACTACCCTTAAATATGAATATTTTTTTGTGAAATTTAGGTATCGGAAAGACAGTTACCAGCAGTGATTCTGTATAAATTTAAAGCTTGGTCGCATTAATACTTTTTCTAGTCGCACTAAAAAATGAAAAAACCTCAAGAGTAAACTACGCTTAAATATGAATATTTTTTTGTGAAACTTTGGTAGCAAAAATACAATTACCAGCGGTGATTCTTTGTAAATTTATAGCTTGGTCGCATTCATACTTTTTCTGGTCGCACTAAAAAATTAAAAAAATTAAAGAGTAAACTACCCTAAAATATGAATATTTTTTTGTGAAACTTTGGTATCGGAAAGACAGTTAGCAGCAGTGAGTGTGTGTAAATTTATAGCCTGGTCGCATTCATACTTTCTCTGGTCGCACTAAGAAACGAAAAAACCCTAAGAGTAAACTACCCTTAAATATGAATATTTTTTGTGAAACTTCGGTAGCGGAAAGACAGTTGCCAGCAGTGATTCTGTGAAAATTTATAGCTGGGTCGCATTTATACTTTCTCTGGTCGCACTAAAAAACGAAAAAACCTCAAGAGTAAACTACCCTTAAATATTAAGATTTTTTTGTGAAACGTCGGTAGCAGAAAGACACAAAATTAGGATACAAAATATGAAATATCAAAGAAATCCTTAAAGATGAAAGCCTCGGCCGGCAACATTTATTTTGGTCAGCAAATTACATCGTCCCAGCCGTTCATGAACTTTAATCATTCACTGCCTAGACATTGTATACATCAAAGAGTAGGTTTTTGTTTGTTTATGGAATTTTGTTAGGCTTTATATGGGTTGTTTAAGAGTATTTTGTCGGCTTGTATGGTATTCGACTTTCATGTAAGAGTATATACGTGTGGATATTTTCATTGTTACCTTCCCCTTATAGATACCATATCAAATTCCCTAATAACAAATTTAGAAGGCTTTAGAAGCTTCCCTTCTGAAGCTTGGAAATTTTTTTATTCAACGCTTCAAGTCAGAAACAAAATAATTACAAAAATTGACAACTTTTTGGTTGTTTCCAAAATTTGGATTCATAGTTATACATATATTTATAGCAATCTAGTTGTGTCTTTTCCTCATTTAATGCTTTATTTTGTATTTCAGATCTTGAAGAGAGTCACTACAATTCCCGCTTCAAGTTATGCTGTGGGGTCACGCCTACTATCCGAGATATACGTGCTTCAGATGCGAACTCGAGAAGTCATAAGTTTGCATGCCAGATGACTTTTAGACGAAGGACATTACCGTGCCTACAAATTCCTAAAAGAATATCACATAGCTGTGATAATTAAAGTGTATAACGAATAACCAGACATAAAAGTATTTTATGTTCAGGACACTACCGTGCGTACAAATTCCTAAAAGAATATCATAATATGGCTGTGATAATTAAAGTGTATAACGAATAACCAGACATAAAAGTACTTTATGCTGAGTATGAGACTGTAACTCACACAAATAGAAAGACATATCCAAATTATTATTTTTTCTTTTTGATTTGGTCAGTGGCGAAATATTGTGACACAAGCCAACAAAATATTGCATGAGAAACAAACGCTGGATCCACATCCAATGGATCGAAATACGAGTGAATGTATCAATGATGTGCTGGTGAATCCAAAGAACAAATTACAGCCAAATTTAATTTTTTTAAAAAGTAATTCATAATTCTTTGGTTAGTTTCAAGGTTATGAGTTTTATTGCTGAGTGGAAAGTTTTGATATCAATTACGTTCCTTCCGTTGGATGATGGTGCCTTCCTGCTGTTGTCGAATACTGCGCCTGCTGTCATCACCGCTGGATCTTGTTAGCTGATGTCATCTCTGCTGCATGTTTGCTCCAGTTTGCTGTAATTCGAGTTTCGCAAGTGTTCAGTTCTTCAAAGTGTTTATGGCCTTTATTACAGTGCTCGTGGTGTGTCTAACACATTGTTTTTGAATTGTGATTACCCATGGCCTGTCTTAGTGATGGCCTTTGCCTTTAGTGAAACAGTGCTTCTTTCTACTACAAAAATTTCACCAGAAACCATCATATCCGTTTCAATCATGACCAACGTAGTGATATTTGTAAATGTTGAGTCGTGATAAACGTTGATTTTGCATGTGATCTTACAGACATGTTGATCACTGTCAGTCTCACTATGTAAATATTGACTGACATGCATGTATTATGAAAGTGGTCCATGTTCTGCATGACTTAGTTTATAAGCTATATTTCCCCCCGTTTGCCATTGTCATTTAGGGCTCCGTACTTTTCTTGATTCTTACTGAGTTATTCTATTTTCCAATAGCGTGTGTTCGTATGCGTATATCCAAACAATTTCTATTACATGTTCGTAATCACCCCAATATTTGAACCTCCTCTTTTCTTTTTATTGCAGCTGCCATTTCGAGTTTCTATACGTTTCTTTTGATAATAGGTCATTTCCTTTGTCATTCGCTTGATTATTCTGATACCCAACTCTCCTTTCTATTGTTAATCTGAATCTATTACTTATCAGTCTATATATGCTCCTTTCACTTGACTTTTCATCTTAGTCCCCTATATTTCCGCTTATTTTTCATTATTTACCGCATTTCGCTTCTTTTCAGCTTTAACATTTATATTTTCTTGCAACTACTATGCACATAATCGTCTACATTTACCTTCATTATTTCAATATTCCCTCTATGGGTTTAAATATTTACTGGTTAGCTTCTCCATCTATACAATTCATTTTCACTGTTCGTACATATATATATATATATATATATATATATATATATATATATATATATATATATATATATATATATATATATATATATATATGACTTTTCCCATTACTCCTTGATTCAGACGTCTTTATTCAGTTGTTATACTGAATGTTTCATAATTTTCAAAAATTTCATATAATTGGCCTTGATATCTATATTTTCTTCATACTTTGCTTCTTTCTTCTCGTTCGTTGGCAGCTCTGGTCCTCTTATCTTGTTCATTCTTTTGCTTCCAGCATTTATAATTCTATATGCTTGCTTTCCTAGGCTTTTGCAAATTCTTGGGTTTAAATTTGTCACCACTACTTCGTTGGTTTCCGATTGTATATTTCTTGTTTGACATGCAATTCTACTGCTTGTTTGTCGTAAGATCCTTCCCCACGCTTGGCTGATTAATAATTTTATCTTCCTCGGTTTTAAGTTGGCCTATACCCTTCCATGACGCTTGACATTGGCTTTAAATTTTGAATTTTTACGTTGTTATTGTATTTCGAAACAATTTTGGTTGAGTTTTAAGACTTCCCCAGGTATATTTTTGTTTTAATTTTGAATTTTGATTTTTCTTTTTCCGAAATAGTTTTGGTTCAGTTATAGACTTGATCCAGGTCTGTTGTAATTTTGAATTTTGAATTATATTTCGAAACATTTTTGGTTCAGTTTATAGACTTGATCCAGGTCTGTTTAGGTTTTAATTTTGAATTTTGATAATTATTTGTGTTTCTAATATAATTTTGGTTGAGTTTTAAGACTTCCCCAGCTCTATTTAGGTTTTAGTTTCTCTTCTCTTCGTATTTGCCCCATTTTTATTGCTACGTCGTCTCCATATCCGTTATTTGGTCTTCTGCACTGCTCATTATTTTCATCAGACTCTTCTGCCTGTTTGGCATCGTATACTATGCTAGAATCGTATTTGTAGCTACCCTCGTTCCTACGGCATTCATACCTATTCGTGCCATCGTTATCATCTTTGTTTTGATGTCTATACCTATTATTTCCTTTACGTTTTCGTTTAAATTTGTCTCCCTTATTCCTGATTCCTTCTAGGCTTGCTCGTTTCTTTTTATTGGTTTTATTCCCCATACCTTGTCTTTCTGCTCTTGTCCATTTTTCAAAACATTCTTCCATTTCCTCTATCATCCTTTTACTCCCTAATTCCAGCTTTATATCTGGTTCTGCTCTCAAATTCTCCAGTTTTCCATTCGTTTCTTTCAATTTCTCTTCCATTTCGGTTTCACATCTGTCTCTTTTGCGTTTGCGCATTTTCCCAGCACCTCTCATTCGCTGACTTCTTTCGTTCCCTTTCTCTATAATCTTATCTATTGATTCATCATTTGCTCTAATTTTCTCTATTATTATCTTACGTACTACATCCACTTAGGTTTCTGCTTTACTTTCCAACTTTCCTTCTGCCTCGCTTATCTCTTCCCCCTCCATTTCTACATCTTTCTCCACTTCTTGTATATCATTTTCAAATTTTTCTGTGATTTTAGCGCTCATTTCGTTCATTCGTTCATTCATCAGTTTCATACCTTCATATATTTCTTTCTTTATGTCTTCTTTCAAACTACCCATATTTTCATTCATCACTCGCCCTTGGTTTTCCATTTTCTCATTCCACTGTCGTGTCAGCCTATCTGCCAGGGGACAGCACGGACCCTCCTGCACCCAAGGCATTGGAGCAGCTTATGGTGGGTAGCAGAGCAGGTGGATGGCAGACCATCATCGGTATGGATGCGAACGAGCACCATAAGTTGTGCGGAAGCTCGGACACAAACTGTAGGGGTGAGGCACTTCCACAATTATTTATGAAATTTAATTTAGACATATTGAATAGAGGTAATAAACCGACCTTCGTTACAACACGGCGTGAGGAAGTTTTAGATCTAACAGTTTCCACCCAGTTTCTGGGTGACTATGTTAAGAACTGGGCTGTGTTTGGGGAAGTTAGTAGCTCAGACCACAGATACATCCGGTTTGAAATCGCCAAAGTCGAAAGACAAACTTGATCTCAAGAAGTACGTACAAACGTAAGCCTCAAAAGTTTATATTTCAAGTTGTGTATAATGTATATGACCACACCATCATTTCTATTGGCTTTTCCTTTATTATAAACCAGATCATTTACCTGCATGCTACATACAGACTTGGATACTACTTCTCTTGCTTCACTGTTGCGTTTCGTTTCTGTAAATGAAGGATATAGCCAACAAGTAAACTAACAGGAGCAGGTGGACCTTCAGAATTCTAAATGTTCTAGGATGTTCTTCAATGTTACTGTAACCGGTTTCACTGCTTGACAGCATCCTCATACAGATAAAAATTGAATTAATGCGAAATCATGACAACTACAAATAAAGAGCTGTTGCAATGTTATCATGTTTCGATCAAAAAATTCTTTAAAAATTAAAATAAAATGAAACAAAGTGACGGATGACACCTCAACATGTCTACGTGATGTATGTCAATATTTAACATAAAGGTAGAATTAACCTATAACAGTAATAACTATAATAACGATTACAACAGTACAAACAGTAATAAAGCATACTCTATACAATAAAAATATCGATATACATCAATTCATAAATACCTGTACAAATACAAGGGTAGCTTTTAAAGCTTACACGACGTGTGATTTGTTATTGCACGTCTAAGAAAAATTTTGTTTGTTGACTTAAGCCGGAGTTTATAAATTAGTTTGTAGGTTGGTAGGTCAAACTTCTAGAAATTTTAACACCCGATACACAGAACATATTTCTGCATTTCGAAATAACCACGCTGACAAATCTACATTTGCAAAACATATTATTGATACCCAACATAGACCTACAGTAAATAACCGCATAACATCACAATATTTTTGTAATAACAAGTGTAAACTAGACTGTTTTGAAGCTTTTATAAGTAAAAACGCACATACACCACAATAGCCACCTTGTTTTAAATGAGCAAACTGATTTAATGGATTTCTCTCTCTTGGATCTTCTTCTTTCTAATTAAATAAATCGAACAAAATATTTCTAACTATTTTTTCAATGTTCTTTAATGTTGTTCTTCAATATTGTTCAAACAACAATCAATGAATTGAAGAAGTCATCTTTCGAAGACCCATTTGTATAGAAAATTAAAAATCAAGCAGATGAAAGTTTCCCAGCATGCACCACCAAGAGTGCATAAGAAAGAACGTCCTCCGCCGAGGTACGTAATCATGACAACTACTGCATCATCAAATCAATTAAAAATTGCGATCAGAAAAGCCAGCTTGATCTGGCTGAAAGAAGAATCCAAGAAATCCATTCGTGATAGTTTGCTTCGTTATATGAAGGTAATACATTCAGAACTTACTTATAAATTACATCCCATAGAATTTGACATATCAGATGACCAAATATATGTTTTAGTTAATGAATTGAAATTTAAAAAACGCTTAACAGCCAAACAAAATTAGAAACCTAGAAAGGACACAACATTTACATAATCGAGAAAGATCTCCACACAAAGGCATAACCTCTACATACGATTTGAAAACTTAAGCAATACAATTTTAACAGAAAAAAAATTTCTTAATAAATGATATATAAATACTGTCCACATTTTAAATTTACAAACAAAATTAAAGAGATATTAGCGTCTGAATACAGGGAAATACGACAGCCTAAAAATATATCAATTTTTAGGACATTTCAAAATATGACAAACATAAAATTAATCAAAATAAAATTGTAAAATCCATCCAGCATAAAATATCAGAAAATGATTTAGTTTTTACTAAAGCTGATAAAGGAAATACAACAGTAGCTACAAATAGGGACACATAACATAAAAATTAATGATTTTATTACTGCAGAAAATGTAATAGAAATTAGGAGAGACCCAACGAATTCATTTCGGGTAAAACAAAAAAAAATGAACTTAAAAATACATCTCTGTTTAGTCAACAAAAAGAGAAATATATTTTATATAAAAATCCACAACCATCAAATATGTATGGCTACCTGAAAATTCACAAGCCAAATTTCTGTGAGACCAGTAGTTGGCTATGTTAATACACCTAATCATAAGATAGCGAGCAAACTGGTTTCACTTATTAGAAAATACAATTACATTTCAAAATTTTGCTATATAAGAATTCTTATGAACTAACACAAAAATTAAATAACTTAATTATTGTTACAAATAGTAAATTAGTCTCGTTTGATGTTTGTAGCATGAATTCTAAGATACCACCTAGAGAATGTTTATCTCTATTAGAAAACTGTTTATTAAAAAAGAACGTAAATGTCATAAAGACAAGATATAACGAATCTTTTTAACGAATGTATAAAACAAAACTATTTTAAATTTACTGATCAAATTTATAAGCAAAATGAAGGCCTACCTATGGATAGTCGGTTGTCTCCTTTATTAGCATATTTATGGAAAACTTAGAAAACCAACTTTTAACATCAGAGCTTTCATATAATATTGTCTTTTGGTACAGATACGTAGATGATATTTTAGCATGTTTTCAAGGTAGCCATACAGAATTAAATGAATTTTTAAAGTTTATTAATAACCTTCACACAAATATTAAGTTTACTTTGGAAGAAGAAGCTAATAGTTGTATAAATTTTGTAGACTTACCAATTAAAAAGTTAGAAAATAATTCATTTGACTTTTCAATATACCCCACTGAGCAAGGTAATATTGCATTAACGTTGCACAATCTTTGCCAAAGCAAGTGTAAGTTTGATAGATAACTTGCAGAAAGCCTCCTGCAAGTTTGTTGCAAATGGCAAATCTTCCCCTCAGTGACTTTACATATGTAAGTGTTTCTTTTGTAACTTTACTGCAAGTTTACTGTAGTGAGCTGTTACAAACTTTCTTTATACTTACAAATGTTACCTTACAGCAAGCTTCAATTTTAAAAGGGCCTAGCAAAATTGTAAAATTTTAATTTACATTTGCAACTTATCTGCAATTGTATATATTATATATACAGTGCAAGTTTGTAACTTGGGATAATTCCAATTAATCTACTTCAGTTTTTTTTCAAAAATGCTCGGAGTCAGATAATATTCTCAGTTACAATCTTTTCAAAAATGTATTATACAATGTGTCAAATGTTATTGATAATTTTCTTAATGACAACCTTAGCTTTTGTCGACTATTTTTAAAGTACACATCAAGCGATACAAAACCACCAAATTTCAAATTTTTATTATAAATCTTGAGTTGAAAGCACGAAAAAAATTTGTGTAGTTATCAATGAATAAAAATTTTAAATCTGCTGGTTTTCTGCAACTTCACATGTAAGAACTTTAAAAATAGTCCACAAAAACGTAGGGTTGATTTAAAGAAATTATCGAGATGAAGTCATTTTTCAAATATGGTACATACTGTATAGCTCTTTTAAAAGACTGCAACTTGAAATACTAACCAATGTGTCTAAGCATTTTTGAAAAACAGAAACTGTATTTGATTAACTGAATTTATTTCAAGTTACAAACTAATACTGAATATAGGTATAGGTGTATTTATACGTAATATATATTTCTTGTAAAACTGTAAAAAACGACTTAAGACAATGTTAATTAGAATAACTATCCCTATCGAGTAAGTATAGTACCGTCAAGGTCTGTGTACATTCAGAAACATTGAATTAAAGTAAAGCAAAATTATGACTAGAATGAATGATGTATATATAAAAAAGTCTGTAGTTAGTGTAACTTGCCTTCCAAAGCTTCTGCCTAACGCACTCACACACACAGACACACACACTACAAAGAATAAATACAAGTAGTATGTAACACTATACTCATTAGTTTAGAGCACCAATAAATTCCTTCACCTTGGTTTTTGTTTTATAACATCCACTAGTGCCTACTGTAATGTTGTTAGTGGGAGCATCTTAACAACATTAGGTAGAAAACTGAGGAATTTGATTCCCAAGTAATCAAACATCTGCTTAGTTTTCTCCTTTTTGTGCAACTGTATTTTAAATTCATGCCTGCACCTGGTATTGATGTTGCGAGCTTCATCATTCACTGATGGGTACTGTACTGTTCTTTATGATGTCGATTGCTCTGGATAAGCCTCATTCTTCCATAGGTCAATCATATTTAACGTATTAAAATGAATTGGTCTTACCAGGTAAGACATCTCCAGGCTGCTTCTAAGGACCTAACAAAATTGGTATTTAGCAATTAGGTTTTCTTTTTCGTTGAGTATATTTCATAAAAAGAAACAAAAATATAAATGCAGCCATTTTAGAATATTTAGGGATTCTTACCTGTCATGTTTGTCGATATACTCCATGTTTCATTATCTACACTCGCCAGACAACGAATTACTTAATTACCCAAAATTCAAACAATTCAGGCTACAAAAGATTGTTCAATCTTTAAAACTTCCAGAAAAATAGACATAAATCAAATAACAGCTTATGATGATATCATAAATATAATATAAACAACAATCCGCCATTAATCATTAATACCGGGCGCATTGTCAGAATCAGTTCGCTGTTGGCGTTAGTGTTATATGTTGCTATTGGACGACGATGACATACGATCGAACATAAACGAACACGAAAACGGAGGGAATTGTAATAAATGTTTACAAATTAAAACAAACTTTCAGAAACATTACAATTGTAACTTTACGTGAGCTTACAAATGGAGAAAAACAACAAGCCGGCAAAGGAGATATTACATTTGAAAGTTATGTTAAAGTTTCATTTCTAAGTTTGCATTGGTTTTTTGGCTGCAAACATTTAGAAATGTTGCAAACTTAACTTGCTTAATGGTAAATTATCTAACGTTGCGGTAAGCATTTGTAAGTTACCATGCTTTTAGTGGGACAGGAAACCAACTTACACTGACAACCATACCATACGGTTCATGTCACCCTTTTTCTCAAAAGCTGTCAGCAGAGTAATCGATGATACATCCTGCATTTTCAATACCTATGTCTCAAAACATTTTTTAAAAAAATCAATAGTTAAGCAAATAGCATTTAATAATGGCTACCCTGTTAAAATAATAGATAAAATGATAGAGAGAAAAGACTAGAAATTAGCGATTAATTCAATTTATCCTAATAATAGAGACAAAAAAGACAACACCTATGTTTTGATAACTTATTTTGGAACCATTTCAGGAAATATTTCAAAACTTTTAAATACCTGTACAAATACAAAGGTAGCTTTTAAAACATACAACAGAGCCTAAGTGGTTCAGCGTTCTACTTTCACTTTTTCAGTACACACTGTAACATTAACTGAGGTTCTGGCATTGTATTGGAGCAAGTTGAATGTCTGTACGTTCCGCCCTTAACAGGGGGCGTAAAGGCGTCGGTCCCGTGTCCATGCGATGTTGGGCACGTTAAATATCCATACCCTCCTTACAGAAAGTCAGGGGTTCGGCAAAATTTCCAGGATAGTGAGGTGAAACTGCTCACTTACAGAAACGAAACCCAACAGTGAAGCAAGAGAAGTAGTCTGGTATAGACTAGTTTCACCAAGTAAGGGCAACAACAGGCAATGAATCCCTGCATGCTGTAAAGCTTCAGATTATACAAGGCAAAAGTTTCAGTAAGAATAATGACATCGAAATTCTGAGAAAACAATTGCAAAAGTAAATACAGTTCATCTTTACTTTTATCTAAGCTGCATATATTAATGTGAAATGTCTTAAGATTACAGTTGATGGAAGATGGCAGTTGCTCGTCAGTATGCACACTTTCAATCTTTAGTGTTGCAAGTGACTCACTCTTGCAAGTTTTTTACACATTTGTCCATCTCTACATATGTTTGTTGGTAAAATATAAAGTAACACAGTAAGTGAAATAGTGTAATAAAGTTTCAAAAACGTTTAAGACAAAAAAACTTATATTCTAACTCTGTACAAAAGCATTAGTTATACTTCTCAAAAGGTACTATAATAAAATACGCCTAAATAAAAATATGGAATAAACAAACAATACTTATAAGTTTCCAAAATACTATTTTTCAATTCAAGAAATAAAATAAGTGTTGATAGGAGAGAGATTTTCTTGTGCGAGAAGGCAATTGAGCTACCCACACACAAACACTTTAAATATATCTTGCTTAAAGTTATTGAAATGTATTACGTTTAGGCAAAATTGGATTTATTGATTTTGGATGCCTGCCTTGTGAGTGCAGCCGAAGTTGATGAAGTTGAATTTTTCCTGCTGTGTTTACCAGTCTTCTCGGTTCTTTTGAGCTTGCATTGAGTCTCCTGTCAATTTTCAGCTAATCTTTCACCAACAGCGCAATGTTCTCTATGAATGTTAATTGCACTTGTTGATATTAAATCCATACGTAAACATTTAATATACTTTATTATTTCACCAACTGAATAAACTATATGATACATTTAACTATAAAACAATCACAGACAGTACATGAGTACATAACAGATAACTGACCGAGCGTGGAGAGACGTATCTTCACTGTGTCGGTTGGTAGCGAGGAGAGAGAGAGAGAGAGAGAGATCCCTGGTGTCTCTTATATAGTAGTTCTTGACAGCTTGCTGTCGAATAACGTAACGCAACGTTTAGCTGTCAAGAGAAACATAGAGTAGTGTTGACGGAAACACTGCGGTCGGAACCACCGCCACATACTCCCCTCTCAGTGGCAACGCTATTAGTTCAAGTATCTTCGTGGAAATCGAACTCTACGTCCATGGCGTGTAGTTTGAACGGGAACGGGAACTTCACTGTCACTTTCAGTTTCACTAGGTGTTGGACTTTCACTGTCACTTTCAGTTTCACTAGGTGTTGGACTTTCACTGTCACTTTCAGTTTCACTAGGATGTCTCTGAGGCTGGAAAGTTGTCTCTTCGTTATCACAAAGAATGAATGCGGGTTTAAGACGGTCAACAGAAATTGTCTCTTCTCCGTGTGATTTCTTGATTTTGAAGACTTTGTCAGTTCGGGATAACACTTCAAAGGGGCCGTCATAAACTGGTTCGAGAGTTTTTAGCAAAATATCAATGCGAACAAAAACAAAAGGAGCTTCCATAAGCTTAGGATGGACAAATACCTTTTTTGCAGTATGATGTTTAAAAGGTACTGGTCGAAGTTTCCTTATGTCTTCTTTCAGCTGAGATATAAGTGGTGGAACATCATGAGCTTGTGTGCTGTTGAAAAAGTCGGTGGGAAGTTTGATTGATTCTCCCTAGACTATTTCAGCGGGTGTTGAGCGATATTCTGGAATTATGTACAATCTGAGTCCTAGTAACACAATTGGCAATTTAGCGACCCAGTTTTCGTCCATATGAGCTTTCAAGGCCTGTTTCAGAACTCTATGCCATCTCTCGATTACACCATTTGCTGCTGGGTGGTAAGCTGTGGTCTTGATGTGGTCTGCACCTAGTGTTTTAGTGAGGTGTGTGAAAAGGTGGCAATCGAATTGTTTACCTCTGTCTGTGGTGATGTATTGCGGAACACCGAAACGAGAGGTCCAGCATGATAAAATAGTGTTCGCTACTGTTTCTGCTGTAATATCTGACAATGGAATTGCTTCGGGCCATCGAGAAAATCTGTCTATTATTGTTAACAGATAGCGTTGGCCTTGTGATGCTGGTAATGGTCCCACAATGTCAACATTTATATGCGAGAATCTTCTCATGGCTGGGGTGTATTGTCCAATGGCACTGGAAGTGTGTCTCCATATCTTGACTTTCTGGCAGGGAATGCAAGTTTTAGACCAAAGAGATACATCGCGTTTCAATTTGGGCCAACAAAATCTATCCTGGACCAGATCGACTGAAGCTGATATGCCTGGGTGAGATAAATTGTGGATAGAATCGAAAATCTTTCAACGAAATATCAGCGGAATGAATGGGCGAAGTTTCTTTGAAGAAGAATCGCAAATAAGATACAATCCGTTGTCAAGAGGCATGTTTTGAAATTTGTATGAGGAAGATTTAGACTGCAGAAGGTGTTTGAGTTCCTCACAAGATGACTGAGCTTGCGCAATTTCTTGGAGTGACACAGTGGAAGAAAGTGAAATTGTTTCAATGCGAGAACAATAGTCTGCGGGAATGTTTGTAGGACCTGGTATGTAGCGAATGTCTGTGGTAAATTGACCTAGGAAGTCTAAATGCCGTAGTTGCCTTGGAGATGCTTTATCGACGCGTTGTTTAAAAGCGTATGTCAAAGGTTTGTGGTCCGTATAAATGGTGAAATGGCGACCTTCTAGGGTATATCTAAAGTATTTAACTGCCTGATAAGCGCCTAGAAGTTCGCGATCGTAGGTGCTGTAAGATTTTTGGGCTGAAGTAAGCTTTTTAGAGTAGAAACCTAGGGGTTCTAGTGTTTGATCACGTAGTTGTTGGAGGGAAGCGCCTACGGCATAATCAGAAGCATCGACATGGAGAATCACTGGTAGCGAAGAAGACGGATGAGCTATTAGTGTAGCGTTTTTTAGTGCCTCTTTCAAACGTTCGAACGCTTCTCGAGTCTGAGGAGTCCACTCGATTTTACGTTTGTCGCGTTTTTTGGGATTCTGGCAGAGGTCGAATAGTGGTTGCTGAATTTCCGCAGCACGTGGAAGAGAACGACGGTAGAAATTTATGAGACCTAGAAATCTTCTGAGTTTTTCAATGGTATCGGGAAGAGGTAGGTCGGTAATAGCTTTGATGCGTTCAGGAAGTGGAAATAATCCAGATTTATTTACACGAAAACCTAAAAATGAAATTTCGGCCACTCCGAATTCACATTTAGATGAATTGATACGGATGCCGTTGTTTTGAAGTGTCTGAAAAAGTTTTGCTAGATGCTCTTGATGTTCTTTTTCAGAGGCTGATGCAACGAGAATATCGTCAAGATAGGAGTAGGCAAAGTCAAGATGTCTTAAAATTGAATGTAAATATCTTTGAAATGTTTGTGCTGAATTACGAAGGCCAAATGGGGTTTTAACAAATTCGAATAACCCAAATGGAGTTATGACTGCTGTTTTGGGAATATCTTGAGGTGCTACTGGGATGTGATGGAAAGCGCGAATGATATCTAATTTTGAAAAAATACGTTTGCCTTCTAACTGGGCATTAAAATCCTGCAAATTTGGAATGGGATATTTGTCTGGGATTGTTTTAGCGTTTAGTGCTCGGTAATCCCCACATGGTCTCCATGAGCCATCCTTTTTTTGCACCATGTGGAGGGGGCTTGACCATGGACTTCTGGAGGCTCTACAAATTCCCAAGTCCATCATGTGCTGGAATTCTAGCTTTGC
The DNA here is from genome assembly GCA_964006375.1 of Tillus elongatus. Lineage (NCBI taxonomy): Eukaryota > Metazoa > Arthropoda > Insecta > Coleoptera > Cleridae > Tillus > Tillus elongatus. The sequence goes on along the minus strand of OZ023263.1, from coordinate 123,660,472 downwards.
TTGAGCTAGCTTTTCCGGGGGGGGGGGGGGTGTGGTCCCTTAGCCTGGTCGTGCGCTGATCGTTCTCTTGATCGATCAGCGAGTGACTTAGCTACTGGACTCCTAGAGACTGGCTCCACGTGCCACCCCTGGCGCGACTGTCGGCAATGGGAATAACGCCCAGGGCCGATGGTCTACTAAAGTCTCAAACCTTCACACACACGTCATACACACGCATACAAACACAGACACGAGGCACATAGATCGGGTTGGGCTTCTCGGCCTTCGGCGCGGACTCCGAGGAGGGGCTCCGAGCGGAGCCTGCTCTGGACTGGCAGCGCTGTGCAAACCAGGGTTGGCACACCTGGCGCCGTATGGACAGTACAGGGGCCCACCCTTGCCTTGGCCGGTGTAGGGGGCTGCCCTATCATCCATTCGAAAAATGCTCGATCGTGCCAGCAGCACCGGGTGGCTCCGGAACAGGGGGTTAGCTGCACGCTTCGGGTCGCCACGGCGTGGCCGCAGAGCCGCTCTTAACGGAATCAAGTCTCATCACGGATGAAGCGCCGGGGGGGCGGTGGGGTGACCTCCCGTATCTATACGCTCACCAAACCATAAGCACACCATCACACAACATTTTTTCTAGCAACCATGAATGAGGATAAAGAATATAAAGGTAACGTGCCAAAAATAAGCGAGGAGGTAGAAGGTAGAGAGATCCCTGTCTCTCCAAGCAGTTCCAGCAGGGAACTGGAAGAAACGCTCCTCCGCTCTCCTGGCGGGGTGTCCGGGGTGGAGCCGTACGGGTCCGTCGGGGACGTTGCTGCCGGGGGGAGCGACGGGGGGCGAACTTCGTCGGCTGCGAGTCTGGCCGGGCCCATGGACGTGTCCATGGGAGGGGCCGAGGACGAGGAGTCGCGAAGGAAACGGAAGAGAGGAAGGAAAAGGAAGTGGAGAGCCCAGAAAAGGAGGCGAGAGAGGGAGGAGCTGAGGCAGCAGCGTCATCAGGGGGGTGTGAGTCCTCCAGAGGCGCAGGCTGCTTCGGCAGCGGCGGCCCCGCAAGGCGGGGGGCCGCCGCAAATCCCCTTCGCCACTGCGGCCGGTCGGGCTGCTTCTGAGCCGGGTGAACCCTCAGGGATCGTCAGGGCGGGGAAGCTGCCGGATCGGGCGGCCTGGCGGCAGGTGCGACGACGGCACCGTGAGGCGAGAGAAAAGGAAGTGAAGGCGATTGTCCTGCCGACGGGACCGGGCGAGGGCCGAGGTGTGGGGGAGCGGCCGAAAGGCTCTACCCCTGTGTCGCCCCCCGGGCGGTCGGCAGAGAAGCAGGAAAAAAAGAGATCTGGGGCGCAGCCGAGCCCACAGGGACAGAAGCTGGACAGGCGGCCACTGGCTCAGGGGGGACCATCAGGCTCTCCACGGTCGAGGCCGGCAGGCTGGCCCAAGTCAACTGGGGGCGCGTACGCGAAGCGCCCAAGACCGGGAAAAGAAACACCGGCGGAGAGGCGGGCCAAGAGGGTTAGCCGCGGTTGTGCGCCGGCGGCCGGGGGGGAAGCGGCTAATGTGTCCCCACTCCTTCGGGGGCGGGGCGCGGTCGCGACCCCGGCTGCTGGGGCGGGCCCTGGCCCCTCGGGAACGTCAGGTCCGGCGGGTAGGAGGGAAATGCAGGTAGTCATCACATCCAACAGGGGGGATGGCGTAGTCCTGACGGAAGAGGCGGAGCCAATAAGGAGGAGTTTGCTGGCGGGGATGTTGGACGCCATGACGATATCCGACAGGGCGTTGCAGCTCCGCTTCCGCAACTCTGGGATAGTCGATCCGGGGTGGTTCTTGGTGACCGCCGAGGATGACGAGTCCCTGAGTTGGCTTCTCAACGGCTGGTCCGGGACGACGGTGGGGGAGATCGCCTTCAGCGCCGTAAGGGCAGGGGGCGCCCCATGGCCGGTCCGGATCGGCTTTTGGCTCAGAAGTCAAGAGGTGGACCTAGAGGATGTTGTCAGGATGCTTGCGCTCCAGAACCGCTCGCTCAATGTTGGGCAGTGGCGGCACTTGGAGACGGCAGGAGGACCTGGGGCATGGCGTCTGGTCTTTTCGGTGGGGCCTGAGGTAGCTCGCGAGCTGGACGGGCAAGGCTGGCGACTGTACTTCGAGTTGGTGACTCTGAGTGTAACCAGAGTTCCGACATGGAGTGCGGTCGCCTCCGCCCGGCCTGCGGCGGGCGAACGGACGGGCTCCGACCAGGGGAGGCGTCGCGATTAAATTCGCGGGGCAACTGCGGGTGGGCCAGATCAACCTTCAGCATAGCCGGGATGCCACTGGGGAGCTAGCAAAGCTCCTCGCAGGCGGTCCAGGCGGCGTAGTGTTGATTCAAGAGCCTTATGTGTTTAGGAAGCAAGTTAGAGGGCTTGGAGGAATTGGCTTCAACATCCTCATCGGTGGTGAAGCACAGGAAGAACAACCAAGGACATGCATACTGGCGTCGAGGGATCTGGACGTGATGTTGCTGCCGCAGCTCGGGTCCAGGGACGTCACAGCAGCTGTCCTGGAGTATAAGGTGAGTAATATTAGGCTTAAGGTTCTGATGTGCAGCCTTTATGTTCCCTACGATCGGCGGGGGCTGCCTCCGTCGGAGGAATTGGTGCGTATCGTCGATTACGCGAGGGAGCATGGGCTACAACTGATAATAGGCTGCGATGCCAATTCTCACCACAGATTGTGGGGCAGCACGGATACCAACCCACGCGGTGAGGCTCTATTAGAGTACTTGGCTACAACGAACCTAGAGGTATTAAATAGAGGTACAGCTCCAACGTTTGTCAATCGTATCCGACAGGAGGTGATCGACATTACGTTAGCGAGCAGAGGAATAACGGAGGATATATCTAACTGGAGGGTGACGGAACACATATCAATGTCTGATCATCGTATGATCAGCTTTGAATTGGATGTGGACCGTGAGAGTTCTCCCCCCAGGAGAAATCCAAGGAAGACCGACTGGGATGCCTATCTAATAGGCCTCGGTGGGTCGCCAAGGAGCCCAGAGGGGAGTAGACTCTCTATAGAGGCATTAGATAGCGAGGTCGAGGCCCTAGAAGGGAAAATAATGGCAGCCTACGAGGCCGCGTCACCACTTAGGGGGGAACCGTCCATCAAAGTTAGATGGTGGAACAAGGATCTCGCCGTACTACGCGGGCGGACTCGGAGGGCCTTAAACCGAGCCGTCCGAGAATCGGGTGAAGCGGCCTGGGACGAGTTTAGGACTGCCAGAAGGGAGTTTAAGAAGGAATTACGCCGGAGTAAGCGAGCTGGTTGGCGCGCGTACTGCGGGGAAGTCAATTCCCTGCCTGACGCAGCCAGGCTGGTGAGAGTACTCAAACAAGAGTTAGGTAGTAATGTAGGATCTTTAAGGAAACAGGACGGGAGCTGGACAAGCACCGGTGAGGAGACCCTGCGTCATCTCGCCGAAGTTCACCTTGAGGGCGGTGGAGCCGTCACGGAGGCTGCCGAACCGGGCCGGTGGACAGTCCCGAATGCGGACTGGCAGCTGGCGGAGGAGGTGGTCACAGATGGCTCTATAACCTGGGCGGTGAGCGAGTTCGCTCCATTCAAATCCGCAGGCTGCGATGGGATTTTTCCAGCCCTGCTCCAGAGGGGCCTGGATATACTGCTTCCCAACATAAGGGAGGTTTTTCGGGCCAGCCTGGCGTGGGGCTACGTCCCAAAGGCCTGGCGCCGGGTTAGGGGGGTCTTCATTCCCAAACCGGGAAGGGAGGACTACACGCTGGCCAAGGCGTACAGGCTAATCAGCCTAACATCCTTCCTACTTAAGGCATTGGAAAAGGTAGTAGATAGGTTTATGTTGGGAGGGATCCTCAAGGATCATCCCTTCCACAAAGGTCAGCACGCGTACCAGCGGGGGAAATCGACGGAGACGGCGCTCCACGCTGTGACGCGGAAGGTGGAAAGGGCTCTACACTACGGGGAGAGCACATTAGCTGTGTTCTTCGATGTGGAGGGGGCCTTTGATAAGGCAAGGACGGATACGGTCTGTAACGCCCTACAGGAGAGGGGAACGCCGAGGTCCCTAATAAGCTGGGTGGCGAGCATGCTGGGGGACAGGAGAGTGTCGCTGACCTTGAGGGGCCGAGGGCTGGACGTTGGGGTGACGGGCGGCTGTCCCCAGGGGAGCTGCCTTTCGCCTCATCTATGGTGTCTGGTCATGGACGGCCTCTTGGAGCGGCTCTCTGAGAATGGCTTCTACGCACAGGCGTACGCTGATGATGGGCTGGTCTTAGTCACCGGCAAATTCCTCGGCGTCGTCTGTGAGTGCATGCAAGCTGCCTGTAGCATAATCGAAAGGTGGTGTGGTGAGCAGGGACTCTCCGTAAACCCGGCGAAGACGGAGATGATTCTATTTACCAAGAAGAGGAAGGTAGAGGGGTTCAGGGCGCCCGTGATGTTTGGAAAACCTTTAGCTTTAGTGCGGGAGGTCAAATATCTGGGGGTGATCCTGGACCCGAAACTAACATGGGGGTCGCAAATAGAACGAGTTGTGAGGAAGGGAGTAGCGACCCTCTGGCAGCTGCGTCGTGTGATAGGGAGGACCTGGGGAGTTAACCCCCGGATCCTTCATTGGATCTACACTGCGATCGTCAGGCCGAGAATCCTCTATGGGGCGTTGGTCTGGTGGTGTGGTGTGAACCAAACAACCAGCAGGAAGCTGGCCAAACTCCAAAGGCTGGCTATCCTGGGTATCACAGGCGCTATGAGGACGACACCCTCAGCCGCACTAGAGGTCCTGTTGATGCTGCCACCGCTTCCCATCTGTATCAGAAGGGAGGCTATGGCGTCGCATCTTAGGATCCGGGACTCAGGTAACTGGAGCGGAGAGGGAGCAGTAATAGGGCATGCAAGAGTCGCCAAGGAGGTGGAAAAGGAAATTCCGATTTCCGCCATAAAGGTGAGGGATGCCGAGGACGATATTAGGTTGACTAGGCCATACACCCTCAGGATCCCCAGTAGGGATCAGTGGAGGGAAAATGAGGTTACATTCCAGCCCGCAAGCCTGGTCTGTTTCACCGACGGATCGCGGCTGGAGGACCAGCAATCCTCCGGGGCAGGAATATACATCGAGGGCCTGGGGGTGCGCGAGAGCTATGCTCTTGGCGCATACACCACGGCATTCGAAACAGAGGCGTGCATCCTGTCTGTGGCCAATAGACAGGATGTGAAGATGAGTCCCGAGAAATGTGTGTGCATTTGCTCGGATAGCCAGGCGGTCCTCCGGGCAGTCTGCGCGGCCAGAATCAGGTCACCCCTGGTTCAGGAGTGCGCTGACGCCCTCAGAGGGCTAGCCAGGACGAAGGAGGTGCAACTGGTGTGGGTTCCGGGACACTGTGGCGTGGCGGGGAATGAGGTGGCGAATAATCTCGCAAAGCTTGGTTCCCGGCGGCCGTTCTGTGGCCCGGAGCCTGCGATAGGCATAAGTAGGAAGACAGTCTCTGTCGTCTTAGACAGGTGGACCGAGGAAGCAATGGAGAGGCACTGGGGGTCGGTTGATGGCTGCAGGCAGGCGAGGGACTTCGTGGAGGGGCCGGACAGAGATAAAGCTGTCTGGCTACTCGGAAGGAGTCGACCTGCGCTTCGCCGCATCCTCGGGGTGCTGACAGGCCACTGCGCCCTTAGAAGACACCTCACATTGATAGGCGTAGAGAGGGATCCCATTTGCCAGGAATGTGGCGAGGATGAAGAAACGTCCTACCACTACCTGTGTGAATGCGAGGCTTTTGGGAGTCTTCGAGCAGAATTGTTCGGATCAAGGACTCTGCAGAGGAATCAGGTAAGTACCGTCCAATTGAAGACCGTCACGGCCTTCATCTCGAGGTCGAGGCGGTTTGGCGACGGAACCGAGGAAGAGTAGAGCATGGTTGCTGGGTTGCTGGGGTTGGCAAAAAGGGCCCATTGTGGCCTACTTGCTTGGCGTTGGCCTCCCCACCACTGCTACTACTACTAGCTTTTCCGGGGGCAATCTTTTAGCTTTTGCGGTGACAGGTGGTCCTTCCGTACTTATAGTATGAAAGAACTCAACCTCTGGAAGGTTGCTAGAAAAAGTTTCCTTAAAAAGGTCAGGAAATTGTTGTAGCAATTTGAAGTACTGGTGTGTCGGGTCTACGAGATGAATTTTAGAATTAAATCCTGGTGGTGGGTTAGCACCGGCCTTAGAGAGGTTTGTCTTTGTATCGATTAAGCGTCTATGTTTCATATCCACAAGTAAAGCAAACTCTGCTAGAAAATCAGCGCCTATAATTGGTTGCTTGATATCGGCAAGTGTGAAGGGCCAGCAGAACCTACGGCGTAAACCTAGATCCAAATCTAATAGTTGTTCCCCATTGGTATGAATAGGGGTCCCGTTTGCAGCATACAAGGTACGTTTCGATTGAAATTTCCGTTGGTCGTGAGTCGGTGGAATAACTGAAATATCCGCTCCAGAGTCGATTAGAAATTTCATATTGGAGCGTCTATCAAAAATAAAAAGGCGGCGTGTTAGGTGGCTCTCGTCTCCTGCCGCGTGGAGGGAGTGCCTTATTAGTTTTTCCGACACATGTTTAGCTTTAAAATTCCAAGGTTGGATGCAACGTTTGGCCTTGTTGCCAAATCGTTCATGATACTAACACGTGGAGGTTGAGGAATTTGTGTTTATGGAATTTCGAGAAAGCTTGGGTCTTTCTCGGGAGGGAGATCGGGAACGCGTTCGCAATTCGTTGACTGATGCTGTTAGCTTCTCTAATTGCGCTTCTAACTTGGCTAGCTTGTCGGGCTCGCGTGACTAAATTTCAGCCACGTTGTATTTATCTCCGGAAAATTCCACGATTTTGTCTGCTGTAACCGACAAATTTTCTAGAGAATCGTTGCTCAAAGCCAAAATTGAACGAACGTTGACTGGTAAACGTTGTAGAAATAAAATTTTAAGGAAATCCTCTCCAATCTGACTACCGGCTAAAAACTTCATTTCGCGTAAAAGTTGCGATGGTTTTCTGTCACCTAATTCTAATTCTGTTAAAAGTTTATTTATTTTGCGACTATCGGACTCTTCAAATTCTAATAAAAGACGTTTCATTAGATCTGAATAGGGGGTTGATGATAACGGTTGGGTTAAAAAATCTGAAATTGACTCTGCGACATCAGGATCGAGTATAGCGAGTACATGACTGAATTTTGTCTTTTCAGAACTGATCTGCGATATATCAAACTGGGCGTCAACCTGCATTTGCCAGATTTTCACGTTACGTCTCCATATAGGAGGTAATTTTATTGCAACCCTTGCCATGATATTGCTGCTTGAAGAATCTTCGGCCATTGTGAAAAAAAACAGATAATTTTTAAATTAGAAAAGACTGACCTGTTTAGATATTCGTTTTCTGTAGGCATGAGCACGTGCGTGGAAGTTAGGCGACGTCGGCTGGAACATCAGGCTGGGCATGTTCGGCTTTCGGCACGGGGTCACCAATATGAATGTTAATTGCACTTGTTGATATTAAATCCATACGTAAACATTTAATATACTTTATTATTTCACCAACTGAATAAACTATATGATACATTTAACTATAAAACAATCACAGACAGTACATGAGTACATAACAGATAACTGACCGAGCGTGGAGAGACGTATCTTCACTGTGTCGGTTGGTAGCGAGGAAAGAGAGAGAGAGAGATCCCTGGTGTCTCTTATATAGTAGTTCTTGACAGCTTGCTGTCGAATAACGTAACGCAACGTTTAGCTGTCAAGAGAAACATAGAGTAGTGTTGACGGCAACACTGCGGTCGGAACCACCGCCACATTCTCCAACAATGTTGTGCAGCTTTTCCTTCTCTATTTGCTTTAATGTCAGTATTATGTTGTGATAAATTTTCCTCTAGTTCGTCTAGTAGTGATGAAAGTGGTGTTCCTGGTTCACTGCGTGACCTAATTGGTAGCTCAAATTCAAATTCTCCTATAAGTTGTTTAAGTGTATAACTAACACCATTTATTATAATTTTGTTCGGTTTTACAAACACATTCATTCCTTTTGATCTAAATTCTTTCTGGTTTCTTTCAACTTCTTCTAGCTCTTTCCCAGTGTATAGTAGTAGATAGGGCCCCACCTGGGTCCATCCCCTCCACTTTTTACTGCGCATGCGCGAGTCATGCGCATGCGCTGACCTGCGCAGACCTGTGACAGTTGACAGCTGACCTGTCAGATTTGACAGGTGTCAAATGTCACTGACCTGACAGCTGTCAGCTGTCAGCTAACCTGACAGCTGTCAACGTCAGCTGTCACCTGACCTGACATGTGTCAACGTCAAATGTCACCTGACCTGTCAGATGACGTCACAAGCATTCCAAAATGGCTGACCTGTCATAGACAGTCGCAAGCCGGGTTCTCTCTATGGAACTAACCTGAGATGACGTCACAAGCATTCCAAGATGGCTGACCTGTCATAGACATCTGCAACTCCGGGGTTCTCTCTATGGAACTAACCTGAGATGACGTCACAAGCATTCCAAGATGGCTGACCTGTCATAGACAGTTGCAACTCCGGGGTTCTCTCTATGGAACTAACCTGAGATGACGTCACAAGCGTTCCAAGATGTCTGACCTGTGTGTTCATAGATATCTACAAGTCAGGTTAGCTCTCCATGTGTGTGTTTGTCTGATTGTTTATTAAGGTTATGTATTTGTTTATTAAGGTTATGTTCGCTCACGTGTCATCTGTTTGTTTATTAAGGTTATGTTTGTATTTGTTTATTAAGGTTATGTTCACACACGTGTTGATTACCAGTCATATGATTGTTTGTTGAGGTTATGTTTGTATTTGTTATTTGAATGCAAACAGACATAATACAAGAGTGTACTTACATACAACAAGAGACGTCAGCCTTCTTTCACAGCTTAATACACACACTACTGAACAGGTGTCTTCTGTGTTGAGGATACAGACAGACAGACAACTGATTGCCATTGTTGAAGCTTATACATGCTGTTTAACAAACACGTCATGACAGTTCAAAGTCTTTGCTTAAACTGACAGATGCATGTGTATTTGAAAGAAAAGCATTCGCCTGAACTTAGATTTGAACCCACGAACCTCGAATCAGCCGTTGTTTGCTTTACATATATACACTGTCCCTAAACCAATAGCTCCACAGACACACACGTTAAAAGTTTGTTCGCTGTTGTATATATAAAACAAAGCCAGTTGTTGTTGACATATGAGGTTAGGTGTTTGTATACATGTTGATTACCAATCATCTGATTGTTTAGTAAGGTTATGTTTGTATTTGTTATTTGAATGCAAACAGACATAATAATAAGAGTGTACTTACATACAGCAAGAGACGTCATCCTTGTTTCACGACTTAACACATACTGAACAAGTGTCTCTGTCTCTTGTATTGAGGAAACAAACTGATGTAAGAGAGAGAGAGAGGCCTTACAAAAGGATAAACAACGTTTTACAGTTGTTAACCTTGATCCTGTTTGAGCTTGTCTGTGTATCTGTTTAATATACACAAGAGAGAGGTCCTCTTAAAGGTAAACAACGTGTCAGTTGATGACCTTGGCGAATGTTATCTTGTGTTATATCTGTTGAATCACCCCCTGCAGTCGTGTTTGAGCTTGTCTAGCATACAGACATGAAAAGGATGACATCATCACATTATTTGTGTTTGTAGAAAAGGCCCCCGCTAACACCTTAAATCGTTCCTATTTCCCATAAGATTCTATGTATTTTAGCCTAATATAGAGCTTTTGACACGGTTTCCCATAAGAAACAACGTATTTGTAGACACACACACATTTAGTAAGGTTTCTGTGAAAACAAATATGGTTTTAAAAACGGTTATTGTGGCAGCATATATAAATTGGGTACACACACTCTAAAGCTCATTCACAATTCAGTTGTCGTTGAGAAAAGACGTGCTTCAGTTTGCTCTACCCAAATCTGTTTCAAAATGGCTACATTAAGTGATGTGTGTTACCAGCAAATTAAAGACAACTTCTGGTATGGTCTATTTGGAGACTTTCAACTTATTATCGATAAAAATACTGGATATTTTAATGCAACTAAACTGTGTAAAACTAGTAATAAAAAAATGTATCATTGGTTGGAAAATAAGAAAACTAAAGAGCTGATTGCCTATTACAACAGTCTGCTAAAGGAAGAGTCAGGGTATCTGAATACCGATACCCTCAATATTTCAACCGAGGGAGCCCACTTAGAGTTATCGCCAGGGAGTCGAAATACCCTAAAAACGAACGCAACAACTCAAGTAATACCAACAACAGCTATATATCTGGTGGACTTTGGTGGGAGACAGGCTGAAAACAACTTGATATCTGGTACATATGTGTGTAAAGATTTAATATTAAATTTGGCTTGTTGGATATCCAATCAGTTCTATAAAAAATGCAACCAAATTATTTATGATTTTTTCCTAAACGAATTTGATCAGAAATACAGGGACAGCCTAGATGCGATTGAAGTAAAATTAATGGAGATAAATGATGAGTTGCAGCGTATGCGAGAAACAAATGCTAAAGTCACAGAATATCTTGAAGATATATCCCCAAAGCCAAGTAACCTGGGAAAAATAAGTGTGTTTGGTTTACTTGCAAGAAACGAGAAAGACGCCCCCTATCCATATCATGCTGTAAGAACACAAAAGAAAAGTTTCCCCAGGGCTGTGAGGAACTTTAAAAATAAACACCCCGACGCCCAAGTGATCCTAAACAAGCTGTACGATCCAAATTCAGTAAATCTCTTTAACAGAATCAAGACTGAAGTGAAATACCTTACAGCACATAGAAACAACCTACGTATAGCAGATGTACCACAAGATAAGTTTGTTCAGGATATTATTGCTTTAAGACATACTTTTTAATTGTATTACAAAATAAAAACACAGTAATTTTAACAAAGACTTTTATTTGATTCTAAGTACAAGTATGTAAACTCTTTGTTGGAATACATTTATAGAATTATTAACATTAGATGGTTCAGTGTTGCGTTGGTGCTGTTGTTGTTGTTGTCGTTGGTGTCTCTTCATGGCTGTGGGCTTACTAGGTGATAACACTAGCTTCTTTTAGTTCTTCCAAGATTGACTGAATTTCGTTGTTATGAGCATTATTACCTGCAACTTGGGAAGCCACTAAAAGTCTAAGTCTGTCAACCAACTCGTTTATGTCATTCCAATACACATAGGCTATTTGTTTGTTATTTTGTATCATATAGTTGTTGGTGCTGATGTTGTTGTTAGGGCTCATGCCGTTGCTATCGCTGCTCTTATCACTCTGAGTTTTAAGTTCAGTCTTTTGTTTTTTGTTAAGATGTCTGTCGTTGCTGTCGTCATCGTCTTCCTCGTAGGTGTAACCAAAACCTTGAGGTGTTGAGGATCTACGACCTCGTGGATTTATCACTGGTTTTATTAGAGTCAGATACTTTTCAGAGGAACAACCCTTGGTTCGGGCGTTAGGATCATAGTTCATTTTATAAACACTAGTTGCTTCTAGAATATCTCTATAGTGCTGAAGATCGTCATAAGTATACAGTAGATAGGGCGACACCTGGGCCCATCCCCTCCACTTTTTACTGCGCATGCGCGTGACGTCATGCGCATGCGCTGACCTGCGCAGACCTGTGACAGTTGACAGCTGACCTGTCAGATTTGACAGGTGTCAAATGTCACTGACCTGACAGCTGTCAGCTGTCAGCTGTCAGCTGACCTGACAGCTGTCAACGTCAGCTGTCACCTGACCTGACATGTGTCAACGTCAAATGTCACCTAACCTGTCAGATGACGTCACAAGCATTCCAAGATGGCTGACCTGTCATAGACAGTCGCAAGCCGGGTTCTCTCTATGGAACTAACCTGAGATGACGTCACAAGCATTCCAAGATGGCTGACCTGTCATAGACAGTTGCAACTCCGGGGGTTCTCTCTATGGAACTAACCTGAGATGACGTCACAAGCGTTCCAAGATGTCTGACCTGTGTGTCCATAGATATCTACAAGTCAGGTTAGCTCTCCATGTGTGTTTGTCTGATTGTTTATTAAGGTTATGTATTTGTTTATTAAGGTTATGTTCGCTCACGTGTCATCTGTTTGTTTATTAAGGTTATGTTTGTATTTGTTTATTAAGGTTATGTCATGTGTGTGTTGATTACCAAGGCATCTGTTTGTTTATTAAGGTTATGTATTTTGTTTATTAAGGTTAGGTGTTCGTAAACACAGCTGTTTGGTTTGTTTATTGTGTTGTTGTTGTTGTTAAGGTGTATTGAAGTTTGTTAGGGTATTTCGTTTTTGGCGGGAAATTTGAATTTGTTTGAAAATTTCTGTCTGTTGTGTCCAGAGATCTTACTCCTCAAGCTAGAGAACATTCTATTTGTAAAGTTGTAGAGTGTAGAGAATATTCTCTAGCTCGAGGGGAGACATCTGTTGGACACAGTCATTCGGTTTAGTCACACACACATACATATATGAGGAAGATATATTGAGCGGGTAATTTGAAATTTTGATTTTAATTTGAAATATGATTTTTGAAAGAAAAGCATTCGCCAGAAATTAGATTTGAACCCCCAACCATACAACTTACTAAGATATGCAAACGCCCCTAAACCGATCATGCTATTCAGACATACGATGAAAGTTTGTTATCAGTGGGTATATATATAAAACAAAAACCTGTTACATAAAACGAGTTTATGATGGTGCTGAGTTTGTGTGTGTGTGGGCAGGGGTTGTATCTCTATTACATTCCAATTTGAATAATAGGAACTGTAATGTTAAAAACAATTGTTTATTTATAGTAAAAAGAAATTTAAAACACGTACCAATTTACCTATCTAATATCATTTTAATAACAAAAACGTTTGAAGTAAACTATATCAATAACAAAAACGTATTTACATGAAGCTATGTTAATGATTTGTTTTAATAGGGTAATAAAACTCGGGGACTTGGTTTTATTGCCGGCGTGTTTGTTTATGTTAGTGTTTGTATTTTGAATGAATGAATCTAAATTTATATAGGGAGTGATCAAAAACACACAAGTAACAAAACTCAATTTAAAACAACTAAATTAAACTTTGATATACGAGGATTGTTTGATAAGTATTGTTTGTATGTAAACATAAATAATATAATAGTATACTTACATACAGCAAGAGACGTCATACTTGTTTCACGGCTTAGTACACACTAACGTATGTTGAGGTCTTGAATGGGGCCCCGTTATAGAAATAACACAGTTGTTTAATGACATCCACTTGAACCAAACAAAACATATATACGCTGTTGTTGATTGTTAACACACACACACAAGCACTCTATGACTAGAGAGTTATAGATGTACAACGGTCGTCGTACACAAGCCAGTCTTGTGTTTGATTCCGCAAAAACAAGAAACATTTTAGTTCCATACTATGGCGTTCTCAATTGTTGGAGAGTCGACTACAAGAAACAGTCGTTTTAATATTATACAGAACATGGTGCGTTTCAAGTTGAATCCACTCAATAGCAGTGGCGTCAATAATCCTGAACAATGGCTTAAGAACGGTATGCAGGAAATTTATAATCGAGTTATTAGAGACTTGAACACCGACACCAAAGTAAGCTTTACATTCTCCGGCTTGGATAGAGACTATCATATGCCGTTTAGGAAGCTGTCGTTGCTGACGTTTGAAGAAGTGTGGTCTGAGCTGTACAAGATGTATCAGAGCAATAAGGGGGCCATTGAAGGTGATGCCTTTACTATAACAGCTACAAGTCTAGGATCATCACAGCACCAGCAAGCAACCACTTCACAAGGTTCTGGTTTGTCGACGCAGCAGCAGCACCAACAGCAGTTTAATGAAATCAATCTACAAGAGAGTGAAGAAGAACACACAGCCGCGAGACCAACAACAACAACACAACCACTAACACAGGATGACAAGCAAGAACTGAATGATGATGGTCTCCGTTGCTGTGTCATTTGTTTTAAACGCTGTCCACCAACAGAGAGAAGCTGTTGTGACAAATGTTTCATTAAAAATGGTCAAAACTTGGGAAAATGGCTACCATACAACGCACACTCATGGGAAAGTTATGAAAATTTCGTAAAATGGCAATACACGTACGACAGGAGGAAGGTTACATGTTTACACTGTAATAAACAAATGTTGAGAACGTCCATTTATAGACACAAACAAATATGTCTAAAGAGAGCTGACGTCGATCCTAGGCCTGTAAACGAGTAAAAAGTATGTCGCTCTGTACACATGTCCATAACAGAATACATAACACAATAAAACAGAGAACAAACAACATGGTTATGACTCATATCCTGTAGAATGACATCATACCATTATTCGTGTTTGAGCTTGTCTGTGTATCTGTTTAATATACGCAAGTGAGAGGCCCTCTTAGGGTAAATAACCTGTCTGTTGATGACCTTGGTCTGATAAACCTGTTTGACGTTGTCTTTACAGTTATGATCTAGGGGTTAGTTCTGTTAGGTGGTATCCAACCATCAGTTGTGTTTGAGCTTGTCTAGAAGCTAGTTTTGTTGGTGTACGTTGAACAAGGTGTAACTAAAACTAATATGGTGCAGAATACGCGAAAACGAAAATCTCTCAACACAGAAAATACAGGTAGAGGTGCTGGTGGAGGTAAAAAGCTTAAAGTGTTACAAGATGTCTTGCTGGCTAACGCAGTTGAAAGTATTATAACAAAAGAAGAACCAAAGACGTGGGATAATATCATAGGTGAGCTGTACACAAGCTATCCAACAACAACAAACACAAGTGAACCGAATAATCTCTCTGATATTAGTATGAATGCTGCAGATCCTACAAACATACAAACAGTCGAATATCAGCCTACACACGATGAGCTATTCAATGAGAAGTTGGTGCAGATCAATCAGAAAAGTATGGAGAAAAAACTAAAAACACAAGACTGTGAGCTCGTTGGTCAGACAACGTTTGCGCTGTTGGCAAACGGTGAGAAAATACTTACGATCGGAGCTGACCCCATGCTTAACTTTATGCCTCTGGTTAAGGTTTCACAGAAAAATTGTAATATACCTGTGTTTTTCGACATGTGGACATTTGAAGAATTTTTAAACGTGTTACCCACCATAATTTTCAACCTGGAAAACCAATCACAAGGTACAGACAAAAACACCGATTCGTATACACTTACTAAATACTTGGTTCAAACACAACGAAAATCAGTGTTTTTTAAGTTTAGGTTGTGCAGTGATGAATATGTCACTAATTTCAACCTAAGCTTGGAATCATTGAAAATACTAGAAGATGTTGGCTCTGTGGTCAAAGACTTATTATTGGAATTACGTTTTAGGAGTTTCTTTGACCTAAACATGTTTATGGCTGACATTAGATCGGAACTGTCCAAGTTCAGAGACAGGGCAGTTATACCTTGTGCCTTCTTCATTGCCCGCTTAAAATACTCTGAGAATCTGTGTATAGTGTGTGAATTTATTACTAAATATCAACTTGTACTGAAAGATATGCTAACATGTAACAGATTTACCTATAACACTAGTTGATAATAAAATATATGTGTAAAAATCTCTGTGTTTTATTAGCTGTATTTTCTGACAATCATTCTGTTGGCGTGAATGCATAAAGGAAGATTTGAAATAAAAAAATACTTTTAACATGTTTCCTTTATTCATAACATAATACAAGTTATTTAATGTCTTTAGTGTTGACCCAGGAATTATGAGTACGATCAAAACCAAGCCATTTCACGTAAGACTTGGGGCCTTTTTTTCTCAACACTCGTTCGATTAAATACAGGTCAGAAGATAAAGTCTTTTGTAGTTCTTGCTCATAAAACCCTCCGCTGATTGGTTTGCCTTGCATGTCTTCTAGTAAATACGTCTCAAGTTTTCTGTTAACTTTCATGGTGTTTGTAACGCCCCGCAACGTTTCAGCAAAACCTGTATCTGTCTTTGTTAATAACAACCCTCACTCTGTGACACCAACATGCATACTGACTGGGTGTCTCACTTGCATTCATATATATATATATATATATATATACACACCCAAAAAATATAGTTTAGTTTAAGTTAAGATGCGTACCAGCAAACACGCTTCTGCCTTACCCATTACAAATATAGACGATGTTGTTACGGACACAGCTCAACAACAACTGAGGCATGGTCCTCTCTTTCCAAACACCGTTCGCTGTATCATATGTGGTCCGAGTGGTTGTGGTAAAACTAATGTCATGCTGAGTTTATTGTTTGAAGCAAACGGTTTAAAATTTGATAACGTGTATGTGTATTCAAAGTCTCTGTATCAACCGAAATACAAGATGTTAAAGGAGGTGATGAATGCAACAAAAGGTGTTGGTTACTATCCTTATAGAGAAAACGATGAAATATTAGATCCGGCAGATGCCAAGGACAACTCTGTGTTTATATTTGATGATGTAGCTTGTGACAAACAAGATAAAATAAGAGCATACTTCAGTATGGGCAGACATAAGAATATTGATTCATTCTATCTCTGTCAAACATATACACGAATACCCAAGCATCTGGTACGTGACAACACCAATGTTATTGTGTTATTCAAGCAAGATGAAACCAATTTAAAACATGTGTACGACGATCATGTAACCACCGATATGGACTTTAAACAATTTAAAACTATCTGCCACCAATGCTGGAAAGATAATAAGTATGGTGTGTTGGTGATTGTGAAGGAAAACGATGTACACAAAGGTCGATATAGAAAAGGATTCGATAGATATATATTATTCTAACAATGGTAGACAGGACAGACAGCTGTCTAACACAGGTGTCTAACACAGCTGTCTAAGACAGCTGTCTAACACAGCTGTCATACAGCTGTCTAACACAGCTGTCTAACACAGCTGTCTAACACAGCTGTCTAAGACAGCTGTCTAACACACAGCTGTCTAACAGACAGCTGTCTAACAGACAGCTGTCTAACACACAGCTGTCTAACACACAGCTGTCTAACACAGCTGTCATACAGCTGTCTAACACAGCTGTCATACAGCTGTCATACAGCTGTCATACAGCTGTCATACAGCTGTCTAACAAGACAGCCTGATATCGTGATAAATAAGAAGGCATGTACCATGACTGAGTCAGTATATGTTAAACCACCACACAACCTGTATCGCTCAAACAAACTATTAGACCAGCTGGTAATACCGACAGTTGTAGCACAATGGAAGTGTTGGGTAAGGAAGAGCAAAAAGTTAAGAAAAGGATTTTACAACTTGCTGACAATATTCGAAAAAAACATTTAATGCTTAAACTTAACAGAGCCGAGAATGATGATGCTCTGCAACGTTTATATAAACCACTTGTTGAGCCCCTAAGTGAAATATCTAAAAACACAGCAGCACTGCAGCAGCAGCAGCCCCAGCAACAACCAAAGGCTGAACAAATCAAAGACGAAGTCGATATACCAGAAACGAAACCCCAAGTACAGTTCCTTAAAGATCATGAAGTTTTTGAAGCTGAACCAAGGGAAGAGGCTGAGGCGGCAAGTTCCGATGAGGATATCCCAACATTTGAAGAGCTTGAGGCAGACCTACAAACTGTCACAACCAACCCTGCATATCAAGAATTTTTGGAGCAATATCCTGACCGAGTTCGATATTATGTAGACAAGTATTTTACTGAACCACCGAGGCTTGCTACTATTGATCAAACGTATGGTGCTCGCTACGCTAAAGATACTGGTAGCTGGAGTCTTGGCAACAAACACTTAGACTTTACCGATGCTGAGATTCAACTGGGCCAAAGGAGATACCCGCAAACACAAGGTTTGCTAGAATTGATATTTATGAAAACACCTAGAGGGTATACCTATGATGATCTTCAACACTATAGAGATATTCTAGAAGCAACTAGTGTTCATAAAATGAACTATGATCCTAACGCACGAACCAAGGGTTGTTCCTCTGAAAAGTATCTGACTCTAATAAAACCAGTGATAAATCCACGAGGTCGTAGATCCTCAACACCTCAAGGTTTTGGTTACACCTACGAGGAAGACGATGACGACAGCACCGACAGACATCTTAACAAAAAACAAAAGACTGAACTTAAAACTCAGAGTGATAAGAGCAGCGATAGCAACGGCATGAGCCCAAACAACATCAGCACCAACAACTATATGATACAAAATAACAAACAAATAGCCTATGTGTATTGGAATGACATAAACGAGTTGGTTGACAGACTTAGACTTTTAGTGGCTTCCCAAGTTGCAGGTAATACTGCTCATAACAACGAAATTCAGTCAATCTTGGAAGAACTAAAAGAAGCTAGTGTTATCACCTAGTAAGCCCACAGCCATGAAGAGACACCGACGACAACAACAACAACAGCACCAACGCAACACTGAACCATCTAATGTTAATAATTCTATAAATGTATTCCAACAAAGAGTTTACATACTTGTACTTAGAATCAAATAAAAGTCTTTGTTAAAATTAATGTGTTTTTATTTTGTAATACAATTAAAAAGTATGTCTTAAAGCAATAATATCCTGAACAAACTTATCTTGTGGTACATCTGCTAAAATACATGGATGATGTCATACTTCTAACGACTGTATTCTAGACAAGCTCAAACACGAATAATGTGGGGTTATTGAACAGATATAACACAAGGTCATCAACTGACAGGTTGTTTACCTTTAAGAGGGCCTCTCTCTTGTGTATATTAAACAGATACACAGACAAGCTCAAACAGGATCAAGGTTAACAACTGTAAAACGTTGTTTATCCTTTGTAAGACCTCTCTCTCTCTTACATCAGTTTGTTTCCTCAATACAAGAGACAGAGACACGTGTTCAGTATGTGTTAAGTCGTGAAACAAGGATGACGTCTCTTGCTGTATGTAAGTACACTCTTCTTATTATGTCTGTTTGCGTTCAAATAACAAATACAAACATAACCTTACTAAACAATCAGATGATTGGTAATCAACATGTATACAAACACCTAACCTCATATGTCAACAACAACTGGCTTTGTTTTATATATACAACAGCGAACAAACTTTTAACGTGTGCGTCTGTGGAGCTATTGGTTTAGGGACAGTGTATATCTGAGAAAGCTGTCTATGGCCGATTCGAGGTTCGTGGGTTCAAATCTAAGTTCAGGCGAATGCTTTTCTTTCAAATACACATGCATCTGTCAGTTTAAGCAAAGACTTTGAACTGTCATGACGTGTTTGTTAAACAGCATGTATAAGCTTCAACAATGGCAATCAGTTGTCTGTTTGTCTGTGTTATTACATACCTCTGTCTTCTCAGTCTAAGCAAAGACTTTGAACTGTCATGACGTGTTTGTTAAACAGCATGTACAAGCTTTAACAATGGCAATCAGTTGTCTGTCTGTATCCTCAACACAGAAGACACCTGTTCAGTAGTGTGTGTGTATTAAGCTGTGAAAGAAGGCTGACGTCTCTTGTTGTATGTAAGTACATTCTTGTATTATCTCTGTTTGCATTCAAATAACAAATACATAACCTTAACAAACAATCATATGACTGGTAATCAACACGTGTGTGAACATAACCTTAATAAACAAATACAGACAGTAGTGTGTGTGTGTGTGTGTGTGTGTGTGTGTGTGTGTGTGTGTGTGTGTGTGTGTGTGTGTGTGTGCGAACATAACCTTAATCAACAAATACAAACATAACCTTAATAAACAATCAAAATGGCTTGGTAATCAGTCTGTATACGAACACCTAACCTTAATAAACACATACATACATAACCTTAATAAACAATCAGACAGATGGTATTCTTCAAATACACACATGGAGATCTGACTTGTAGATATCTATGGACACACAGGTCAGACGGAACATCTTACGTCATCACAAGACAGTTAATACCTAACCTGACTTGTGGCTATCTATGGACACAGGTCAGACATCTTGGAACGCTTGTGACGTCATCTCAGGTTAGTTCCATAGAGAGAACCCCCGGAGTTGCAACTGTCTATGACAGGTCAGCCATCTTGGAATGCTTGTGACGTCATCTCAGGTTAGTTCCATAGAGAGAACCCGGCTTGCGACTGTCTATGACAGGTCAGCCATCTTGGAATGCTTGTGACGTCATCTGACAGGTTAGGTGACATTTGACGTTGACACATGTCAGGTCAGGTGACAGCTGACGTTGACAGCTGTCAGGTTAGCTGACAGCTGACAGCTGTCAGGTCAGTGACATTTGACACCTGTCAAATCTGACAGGTCAGCTGTCAACTGTCACAGGTCTGCGCAGGTCAGCGCATGCGCATGACGTCACGCGCATGCGCAGTAAAAAGTGGAGGGGATGGGCCCAGGTGTCGCCCTATCTACTGTATACCCCCGGGGTCTTTTCATAAATAACAATTCTAGCAAACCTTGTGTTTGCGGGTATCTCCTTTGGCCCAGTTGAATCTCAGCATCAGTAAAGTCTAAGTGTTTGTTACCAAGACTCCAGCTACCGGTATCTTTAGCGTAGCGGGCACCATACGTTTGATCAATGGTACCGAGCCTTGGTGGTTCAGTAAAATACTTGTCTACATAATATCGAACTCGGTCAGGATATTGCTCCAAAAATTCTTGATATGCAGGGTTGGTTGTGACAGTTTGTAGGTCTGCCTCAAGCTCTTCAAATGTTGGGATATCCTCATCGGAACTTGCCGCCTCAGCCTCTTCCCTTGGTTCAGCTTCAAAAACTTCATGGTCTTTAAGGAACTGTACTTGGGGTTTCGTTTCTGGTATATCGACTTCGTCTTTGATTTGTTCAACCTTTGGTGGTTGCGATGGCTGTTGCTGCTGCAGTGCTGCTGTGTTTTTAGATATTTCACTTAGGGGCTCAACAAGTGGTTTATATAAACGTTGCAGAGCATCATCATTCTCAGCTCTGTTAAGTTTAAGCATTAAATGTTTTTTTCGAATATTGTCAGCAAGTTGTAAAATCTTTTTCTTAACTTTTCGCTCTTCCTTACCCAACACTTCCATTGTGCTACAACTGTTTGGTGTTACCAGTCGGTCTAATCATTTGTTTGAGCGATACAGGTTGTGTGGTGGTTTAACATATACTGACTCAGTCATGGTACATGCCTTCTTATTTATCACGATGTCTGGCTGTGTTAGACAGCTGTGTTAGACAGCTGTCTGTTAGACAGCTGTGTGTTAGACAGCTGTGTGTTAGACAGCTGTCTGTTAGACAGCTGTCTGTTAGACAGCTGTCTGTTAGACAGCTGTCTGTTAGACAGCTGTGTGTTAGACAGCTGTGTGTTAGACAGCTGTCTGTTAGACAGCTGTGTGTTAGACAGCTGTCTGTTAGACAGCTGTCTGTTAGACAGCTGTGTGTTAGACAGCTGTGTGTTAGACAGCTGTCTGTTAGACAGCTGTGTGTTAGACAGCTGTGTGTTAGACAGCTGTCTGTTAGACAGCTGTCTGTTAGACAGCTGTCTGTTAGACAGCTGTCTGTTAGACAGCTGTGTGTTAGACAGCTGTGTGTTAGACAGCTGTCTGTTAGACAGCTGTGTGTTAGACAGCTGTGTGTTAGACAGCTGTCTGTTAGACAGCTGTGTGTTAGACAGCTGTGTGTTAGACAGCTGTCTGTTAGACAGCTGTGTGTTAGACAGCTGTGTGTTAGACAGCTGTCTGTTAGACAGCTGTGTGTTAGACAGCTGTGTGTTAGACAGCTGTCTGTTAGACAGCTGTGTGTTAGACAGCTGTGTGTTAGACAGCTGTCTGTTAGACAGCTGTGTGTTAGACAGCTGTCTGTTAGACAGCTGTGTGTTAGACAGCTGTGTGTTAGACAGCTGTCTGTTAGACAGCTGTCTGTTAGACAGCTGTCTGTTAGACAGCTGTGTGTTAGACAGCTGTATGACAGCTGTGTTAGACAGCTGTCTTAGACAGCTGTGTTAGACACCTGTGTTAGACAGCTGTCTGTCCTGTCTACCATTGTTAGAATAATATATATCTATCGAATCCTTTTCTATATCGACCTTTGTGTACATCGTTTTCCTTCACAATCACCAACACACCATACTTATTATCTTTCCAGCATTGGTGGCAGATAGTTTTAAATTGTTTAAAGTCCATATCGGTGGTTACATGATCGTCGTACACATGTTTTAAATTGGTTTCATCTTGCTTGAATAACACAATAACATTGGTGTTGTCACGCACCAGATGCTTGGGTATTCGTGTATATGTTTGACAGAGATAGAATGAATCAATATTCTTATGTCTGCCCATACTGAAGTATGCTCTTATTTTATCTTGTTTGTCACAAGCTACATCATCAAATATAAACACAGAGTTGTCCTTGGCATCTGCCGGATCTAATATTTCATCGTTTTCTCTATAAGGATAGTAACCAACACCTTTTGTTGCATTCATCACCTCCTTTAACATCTTGTATTTCGGTTGATACAGAGACTTTGAATACACATACACGTTATCAAATTTTAAACCGTTTGCTTCAAACAATAAACTCAGCATGACATTAGTTTTACCACAACCACTCGGACCACATATGATACAGCGAACGGTGTTTGGAAAGAGAGGACCATGCCTCAGTTGTTGTTGAGCTGTGTCCGTAACAACATCGTCTATATTTGTAATGGGTAAGGCAGAAGCGTGTTTGCTGGTACGCATCTTAACTTAAACTAAACTATATTTTATTTGGGTGTGTATATATATAAATGCAAGTGAGACAAAGGCATGTATCTCAAGAAACAGCGCTCCGGTTATGGGCTGTATCTGCAAAAACCAATGCAATAAAAGACTGAAACAGTAGCCTGTGTGTAACAGTCATGGCGCACACCTTTGTGTTGAAAGACCGCAGCTCCCATCTGTCGTCAGACTACCATCCACCAATTGTTTTGGATGGTAATTATGCTGTTGCCTTGATAGGCTTTCACACCTACAACAACATACCCAACATCTATGAAGGTAAAAACAAATTTCATGTAAAAGAAGGAACCGGTTGGCGAACCATCACGATACCCACCGGTGCTTATGAAATAACACACTTGGAAGAGTTACTTCAAAATGAACTTGTTGGTGCTACAGCAACACACGAACAAAAGCAACAGGCTCTGATTCTGAGACCTAATCCGAACACCATCAAATGCAGACTAAAGTGTTATACAAATGTCAGTTTTGAATTTGATGGTTCGATTGGGCGAATGTTGGGCTTTTCAAAACAAGTTCTTCAGCCGGACACTTTTTATGAATCTGATTTACCTGTTGATATAGTGGATGTTAGACAGATTCGCATCGAAACCAATATCGTGTCTGGTTCCTATTATAACGGACAACCCTCACATACGCTGTATGAGTTTGCTCCGATGGTTGATCCTGGCTACGCAATCGACATAGAACCTAAAAATTTAATTTACTTGCCGGTGAACAAGCAAGAGATTTCCAATATAAGCATCGACATCGTCGACCAAGATTCAGTTCCTGTCAACTTTCAAGGTGAAGAGGTGTCTGTTCGCTTGAAACTTATAAAAGTTGCTTAGTATGTTGGTCTTCAAGGATATAAAAGCAAGTGCATCTACCACATCAAATTCAGTTGAGTCAGACACGTCAAAGGGTACGCTTCGTCCCGATAATATTGAGTTCCTGCAAAGCCTGGGTTATCATGTCGTCAAAACTAGAAATATTCAAAGAACCCGTGTTTGATGATGGCATCGATCGAGAAGAGCTGCGCTCTTACTATTCACCAACTAAATCGTTTGGTAACAGCGATGAAATTGAAATAGCCATCAACCAACAAGATGCGTTCGTATGTCTGGCCGAGTCAGCTCTAATAATCGAAGGTGCTCTGGAACCTGTAGCAATCCAAAATGCCACTGGTGCTTGTTATCTGTCAAATAATGGAGGAGCAGCTCTGTTTGAATCAATGACCTATGAGTTAAATAACAAGGAAGTGGAACGAGTGCGAGACCCATACACCACAACCATCATCAAAAGTCTGCTATCGTTCAGTAAGAATGAAGCCCAATCTCTTAGCAACGCCGGTCTGAATGTGTCGTTGGAGCACATCACCTTAAATGATAACAAGTTTCACATGCTCATACCTGTCTGGTTCCTCTTCAGTTTCTTTCATCATTTCAAAGGAGTTCTCTGTGGCAAACATACTTTCCGCTTTACAAGAAGTCGAAACGATTCCAATGGCTATTACAGCACAGGTACGGCACGAGCAAAAATTACCGTAACCAATATGTTTTTAAAGGTAAAACATGTCTTTCCCAATGATAAAATGAAATTGGAACTGATGGATAAAATAGCCAAAGACACCTCTATATTTCTCGCCTACCGCAAATGGGACATATACGAGTTACCAGCACTCAGAGATATCAACAGAGATGTGTGGGCTGTTAAAACTGCAACCAACTTGGAAAGACCTCGATATGTGATTATAGCATTTCAAACAGATCGTAAGGATAACGTGAAGAAGAGGTCAGACTATTTCGATAACATTGGTATGATGGACCTTCGAGTGTTTCTAAATTCAGAATGCTACCCTTATGAATCTATGAATATGGATTTTGAGAAATCGAAATATGCAGAAGCCTATAACATGTATACAGATTTTCAAAAAAGCTTCTGTTATAAAAACATGTCGGAGCCTATCTTGAATTATGACGAGTTTAAAGACAGAGCTCTATTTGTGATTGACTGTCAGCACCAGAACGAGTCAATCAAGTCTTCAACGGTGGACATTAAGGTGGAGTTTATGAGTCACGCCAACTTCCCAAAAAATACTCGTGTTTATTGTCTGGTTATTCATGACAGTGTAATGGAATATAAACCTCTAACGGGCATCGTTAGAGCCATTATGTAATAATAGTATGTCATTTATGTATCAATATGTACAACTTAATTAATCCTAATAAATTTTTATTGTATGTAAAACAGTTGTTTTATTTTTATTTTGTTGCATTTTTATTAACCCCTTTCTGTCTGTCAGTCTAAGCAAAGACTTCGAGCTGTCATGACGTGTTTGTTAAACAGCTGTACAAGCTCAAGCAAGGTTCTATATGATACTTGTTGGGCAATCAATTGTCTGTCTTTTATTACACAGCTCTGTCAGTCTAAGCAAAGACTTCGAGCTGTCATGACGTGTGTGTGTGTGTGTGTTAACAATCAACAACAGCGTCTATATGTTTTGTTTGGTTCAA
Source organism: Tillus elongatus (assembly GCA_964006375.1). Lineage (NCBI taxonomy): Eukaryota > Metazoa > Arthropoda > Insecta > Coleoptera > Cleridae > Tillus > Tillus elongatus. Next base: position 123,635,249 of record OZ023263.1, on the reverse strand, counting down.
GTGGATGTCATTAAACAACTGTGTTATTTCTATAAGGGCCCCCATTCAAGACCTCAACATACGTTAGTGTGTGCTAAGCCGTGAAACAAGTATGACGTCTCTTGCTGTATGTAAGTATACTATTATATTATTTATGTATACATACAAACATTACTTATCAAACAATCCTCGTATATCAAAGTTAATTTAGTTGTTTTAAATCGAGTTTTGTTACTTGTGTGTTTTTGATCACTCCCTATATAAATTTAGATTCATTCATTCAAAATACAAACACACTAACATAAACAAACACGACGGCAATAAAACCAAGTCCCCGAGTTTTATTAGGCTATTAAAATAATCTCATTAACATATCTAGATGTAAATACGTTTTTCTTATTGATATAGTTTACTTCAAACGTTTTTTGTTATTAAAATGATATTAGATAGGTAAATTGGAACGTCTTTTAAATTTCTTTTTACTATAAAATATAAACAATTGTTTTTAACATTACAGTTCCTATTATTCAAATTGGAATGTAATAGAGATACCACCTTTGCCCACACACACAAACTCAGCACCCTCATAAACTCGTTTTATGTAACAGGTTTTTGTTTTATATATACCCACTGATAACAAACTTTCATCGTATGTCTGAATAGCATAATCGGTTTAGGGACGTTTGCATATCTTAGTAAGCTGTATGGTTGGGGGTTCGAATCTAATTCAATCTAATTTCAGGCGAACGCTTTTCTTTCAAAAATCATATTTCAAATTAAATTCAAAATTTCAAATTACCCGCTCAATATATCTTCCTCATATATGTATGTGTGTGTGTGACTAAACCGAATGACTGTGTCCAACAGATGTCTCCCATCGAGCTAGAGAATATTCTCTACACTCTACAACTTTACAAATAGAATATTCTCTAGCTCAATGAGTCATATCTCTGGACACAACAGACAAATTTTCAAACAAATTCAAATTTCCCGCCAAAAAAACGAAATACCCTAACAAACTTCAATACACCTTAACAACAACAACACAATAAACAAACCAAACAGCTGTGTTTACGAACACCTAACCTTAATAAACAAAATACATAACCTTAATAAACAAACAGATGCATGGTAATCAACACACATGACATAACCTTAATAAACAAATACAAACATAACCTTAATAAACAAACAGATGACACGTGAGCGAACATAACCTTAATAAACAAATACATAACCTTAATAAACAATCAGACAAACACACACATGGAGAGCTAACCTGACTTGTAGATATCTATGGACACACAGGTCAGACATCTTGGAACGCTTGTGACGTCATCTCAGGTTAGTTCCATAGAGAGAACCCCGGAGTTGCAGATGTCTATGACAGGTCAGCCATCTTGGAATGCTTGTGACGTCATCTCAGGTTAGTTCCATAGAGAGAACCCGGCTTGCGACTGTCTATGACAGGTCAGCCATCTTGGAATGCTTGTGACGTCATCTGACAGGTCAGGTGACATTTGACGTTGACACATGTCAGGTCAGGTGACAGCTGACGTTGACAGCTGTCAGGTTAGCTGACAGCTGACAGCTGACAGCTGTCAGGTCAGTGACATTTGACACCTGTCAAATCTGACAGGTCAGCTGTCAACTGTCACAGGTCTGCGCAGGTCAGCGCATGCGCATGACTCGCGCATGCGCAGTAAAAAGTGGAGGGGATGGACCCAGGTGGGGCCCTATCTACTTATAGTCCTTCGTAATCCAAATCTTACATCCTTTAAGCTTGTGTGTATTTTTTTAAACTTCTTGCTTTCTAAGGAATAATAACAATTTAAGAAGAATAGGTTGATCATGCTCCCGTGTCCCCAAGCACTTTATATTGTTAATGTCTTGTAAACTTAAGGACATAACCAACAAGTCGTTTAGTTTTGTTATCACCACGTGTACAATATCTTCCTTTGACACTTGTATCCATAAACCACTGTTATTTCTTTTGCCTTTACTCCCCAAGTACCTGTTTTCCTTCTCAAGGTATTAACAGCATCTTTTAAGTCATCTATTTCTTTTTTATTTTTATTTACTTCACTAGCAAGCTTTTGTTTAACTAAATCTTGATGTACTTGTGCTGTCTGCTCAGAGTTTCTTTCTCTCATCACTTTATCAATTATGGTGTATAATTGCTGATCCGTAATCTTGCCCAGTTAAGTCTCGGACACACTATTCAAGTGCATGGCAACCTTTATATTGAAATATTCGGGAAAATTGTATTAAACTGACAAAAGATTAGATGTTTTATTTTGTCATTCCTTGTAAGTTTTACAGTATGTTATACTTCTGCTAACTAGAAATTAGAGGTTCTCCGCTACTTAAGTCAGGCGTAAACCCGATGTTGCGACTGCACATCCACTATACCATCACTGCAGCTAAACGTTACCACTCAACGGTTCTCCTATATATATATATATATATATATATATATATATATATATATATATATATATATATATATATATATATATATAAACATCCTCCGGTGGATATGACTTCAGTACGAAGACAAGCTATATGGAGTCCACCAGAATATATAAAAATTTGTTCATATCTATTAATTTTTTAGTAATGTAAATTAGCAAACACTTTTTTGTCAACAACCATTCTTCAGTGTTTATGAACTCTTTAAAAACAGGGCATATGAACTCCTGTCCGTATATTCATCATTCAGAATCCAGCGATATCAGCTCCCTATTGTATATATTTCCCCATCTACACTAGATTCAGCGTCATATGTCGTTGCCACTTCATTTAGATATACCTACCAAATACCTACATCAACAGGATAAAAGAGTGAGGTTTAAAAGAGGAAAGCAGGCATCTAGATAATTCAGTTCAGTATCAAAATCGTTATCAACTAAAATCGGGTAATTATTTTATTGTCGAACCAATTAAGTCATTATATTTCATTGTTCTTACTAATACATTTGTAAATGTTTTAGTCACTTCTTTACTTAAGTTTTGGGAAAATGATTTTATTAAATTTTAATTATAAGAGTTTTTTTAAGTTCCCTTTGCATATGCACAGTTATTGCAAGACGATTTAACAGTAGGTATAGAAGAGGGGTTCTGGAACTACCACCTTCCACCACCCGGCTACTGCGCCGGCGCGAAGCGCCGGAGTGACGTCATAGTGACGTCACTGGATAGAGAGCCAATAGGGTACAAACCTGAGATGACGTAATCCAAGATGGCAGCCAAGATGGCCGATCGGAAGTGAAAAACGCGGGAAATTTAAATTTTTAAATGACAGGTGGCACCACCTGTCAAAATAGCAGGGTCCGCCATTTTGATTTTTGGTGGTGTGACATACGCAAAGATGGCGGTTTGCGCATGCGCAAATCCAACTTTGTTATTAAGCGGTGTACAGGTATAGTGTTTGGTATCATGTGACTCGCCTAGGCAAGCAGAATATAATGCCGCAGCCGGAGGGGGTGGTTGGGGGGAGCAGCGGTGACGGCGGGGCAGCGCAAACCTAACTTTGTTATTAAGCGGTGTAGGTAGTTCCGCCACGCCCCTTGTAGGCGGAGCCCCACCCCGCCCACTTGGGCGGGACCCCATACGCGACCACACCCCGACTACACCCTGACCACACCCTAACCGGCGCGAAGCGCGGTAGGGACGTCATAGTGACATCACTGGACAGAGAGCCAATAGTGGACAAACCTGAGATGACGTGATCGAAGATGACGTCCAAGATGGCCGACCAGAAGCGAAAAACGCGGGACATATAAATAGTTAAACGACAGATGGCTCCACCTGTCAACGAAAGAGGACCCACCATTGTGATTTCTGTTGATGTGATGTACGCAAAAATGACGGTTTGCGCATGCGCAAACCTAACTTTGTTAGTAAGCGGTGTAGAGGTATAGTGTTTGGTAGCATGTGACTCGCCTTGGCGAGTAGAATTCAAAAATGGTAGATACCGCCGCGGGGGCGGTGGCGGGGACGACGGGGCAGCGCAAACCAACTTTGTAGTTTTTAAAGTTAACCCCTACGTGTTTGGTGTCATGTTAATCGTCTTGATGAGTAGAAGCCAAATTAGGCAACATGGTTCCTGTCTTGATGAAATCGAAGCAAACAAACACCGGATGTTTGCGGTTTGCAAGTCTGAGCATGCTCGTAAGAGAAAGTTAGAATATGCGACTACCAGACATGTTTAATCAAGCAGAATTATCTAGATGTATGAGTATTCCGATTGTCCTCCCTGTATGTTTTTCATTGAAAACAAAAATACCAGAAAGACCTATCGATAGTTAACATGGTTGTTTCTAAACAACATACTCGTTTATAACCAGTTTTAAGATCATAACTATATATGTATGTTTTAATACAATTAAAGATATTTCACTACGTATATGTTTTGATTTGATTAGAATTCCTATTTACATCGAAGCAGTGTAATAATTAGAAGAGAGATATACCAAACAGCATTTATTAACTACAAAGTAGAGAGGTCGTCACAGGTCAATTTAACAATTGATAGGTGCATCTCATTCATGCAAAAATTTAAAAACAAAGGCTATTTTCCATATCTAATTTACTAAAGACAACAGCCAGATATGTGTGTATTGAGAACTGCTTTCATTGAAACGTATAAATGGTCAGCACATTTAATCATAATTACAGTTGAAACATTATTATGGAGAAAATCATAAGTGATCGCAATAGATTTTTAAAGTTTACACAGAAGCCAAACAGAAAAATACAACCAATGAGAGTACATGAAGAGGGGGGAAGAGGGCAGCGAAACCTATTTAACAACAAAGCATGCAGCAATAAGGTTAGTTCAAAGCTAAATGTTGAAGATACTCGGTGTACGTAATTATAATTATATCAACATGTTGTACGATGAGAGTAATGATTCTCGAGTCACAGATCCAGAACATAATAGAAAACGGTCTAATATAGACGAAAATGATGGTCCTGAGAGTATCAAACCTGCTACTAACGATGTTTGTGAAGATTGTTATTGGGGTCAAACTGATGCAGCTCTGCGACAGAATATTAGTGAGATTAAGCAAGAAAGTAGAATGCTGCTAGAAACAAGGTATACCATTACTTCAACTCTAAGTGTTGCAATTGGTTTATCAAAAGCGGCCGGAGTGATTCCAATAATTAAAATTGTAAATACAAGTCTATATCCACCAAGTCCAAATATAGCAATCTCATCTAGCTCATGGGAATGGGATTATTTTATTTCAACACTGACAAAAGCAGCTGAAGAGTACTTTACCAAAGGTAATAAGATTGAACCTGAAAATATTGGAGTATGTATCGTCAAACCAATGAAAATGCTAAGCAGTAAAGGTATATCAATCTCAGATGACTCTGTTACTTTTTATTTAACCGAAGATGCAGTTCAACAGCTACTACATCTAGTTGAAATCATCAACGAACAGGTGAAGTTTCTAAGTAATTTGAAGTTTGATATTCGACTTCGTGATTTCCTCTATTGTGTTGCTGATGTTCTCAAATTGTGAATAACATGGAGCTGCCGTGTGACGAGGAGGTTGTAAAACTCATAAAAGTCATGTTAAAAGACTGTGAATCAACATTCCGAGTTTGTATGTTAGAATGCTTACACTTTGCAAAGAATCAAATACTTAATCGTTTTAAAGAAATACACACGATATACAATGGCCCATTTTAAAGCAGGTTTCATCATCCTGACCGCCCTAAACCAAAATGTGTTTTATATCTACAAACCACAAATGTTACAGAAGTGAGAATTTGTTTCGATGACGATAACTGTATGAAATGGTTTAGTCTTCCAGCAACATACCTAAACAACGATCACATGCTTGAAGTTTCAACATACAACATATCCAAAATTAAAAGTGATATGGTGCGCTATAAACTTATGTTCCTGTTTGATAACGGTACCCGTGATGAGACACCTGATTGGAGAACACTCATATTAACTGATTCATATCGGTTCACTTCAAATTACATTTCTATGTGTATATCACCTGGTTCTCTTGTATATCTAACTATATTTATGTTGATATACTTTTGTTTTAAATATAACACTGTAATTAAAGATATATATCGTAAACATGTTTGTTTGTAAATAAATATACATAAAGTGAACACATATGTTTTATTTATTAGGTAAGTAAGACGTGTGAAACATATAGTAAGAAACACAAGTTTAAACCGTAAGTGGTGTCAACATCTATAAATTGTCGTACACACTCGTAAGCTCATTCAAAAATTTAGTTGTCGTAGAAGGAAGAAGTGCTTCAATCTGCTCTATATGTTCAAATAGCTACATTAAGTGATGTGTGTTACCAGCAAATTAAAGACAACTTTTGGTATGGTTTATTCGGAGACTTCCAATTAATTATTGATAAGAACACTGGTTATTTCAATGCGACAAAATTGTGTAAAAATGATGAGAAAAAAATGTATCACTGGCTGAAAAATAAGACAACTAAAGAGCTGATTGCCTATTACAACAGTAAGTTAAAGGAACATTTAGATAGCCGGAATACCGATACCCTAAATATTCCAACCGAAAGAGCCCACTTAGAGTCATTTCTAGGAGCCCGGAATACCGATCCCCTAGAAGTGACGGAAGCAACATCTCAATTACCACCAACAACTGCTACATACTTGGTGGACTTTGGTGGACGACAAGCTGAAAACAACTTGGTATCCGGTACATATGTCTGCAATGATTTAATATTAAATTTGGCTTGTTGGATATCCAATCGTTTCTATGAAAAGTGTAATCAAATTATTTTTGATTTTTTCGTAAATGAATTTAATCAAAAATACAAGGATAACCTTAAAGGAATTGAAGTAACATTAATGGAGATAGATGATGAAGTGCAGCGTATGCGAGAAACAAATGCTAGTCACAGAACATCTCGAAGATATATCCCCAAAACCAAGAAACCGAGGAAAAATATGTGTATTTGATTTACTTTCAAGAAATGAGAAAGACGGTACATACCCATATCATGCAGTGAGAACGCAGAAGAAAAGTTTTCAAAGAGCTGTTAGGAACTTTAAAAAGAAAAATCCCGATTCCGAAGTGGTTCTAAACATGCTGTATGATCCAAATTCTATAAATCTCTTTAATAGACTAAAGACCGAAGTAAAATACCTTAAGACGAATAGAAACGATCTACAGATAGCAGATGTACCACAGGAGAAGTTTATTCAGGATATTATTGATTTACATCATAATTTTTAATTGTTTACTGAGTTAAATTGTAATATATGTCATATGGAAAAAATAAAAAACAATAATTTTAACAAAGACTTTTGTTCTAAGTACATTAATACATTAAATATAAACTTATTTAACATCATCTGGATTTATCCAAGTAACATACATCACCCACGGTAAATTTATCCTGATCAAACACTTTAATATTTGAGTAGACTTGTTTAAACATCTTGATGTTTTACACCAGTTGTGCGATGAACAGTAGCGTTGTAGGCAGCCGTAACATCGGTCGCCTAAAGCAGATCAATCTCTCCAAGGTACAACCAACGACAGACAACTGTCTAACAGGATAGACAGCTGTCTAGCAGGATAGGCAGCTGTCTAGCAGGACAGGCAGCTGTCTAGCAGGACAGACAGCTGTCTAGCAGGACAGACAGCTGTCTAGCAGGACAGACAGCTGTCTAGCAGGACAGACAGCTGTCTAGCAGGACAGTGGGTATACGAGTGACTAAGAATCCCAGTCCGTCTACAATATTCACTGATATGCCTTAGAAAGTAAACTGCGTTTATGCTCCTCCCTTCAGGGGGGTGTAAAGCCGTTTGTGACTTATGATTTACTTATTACATTTAAAAAAAAAGGACTTCTGTTAGTGATAACTGAACATAGAAGTGGAAATAGTAGCACATTAAATAAAGCAGAATGTACGTGTGTTTCATTAAATAATCTTGGAAACCAAGATGTATGTATCGAAATAATAATCCCACAGAATGCGCCAACTCCATTACAGAAACTATTTTATTATGCATAGAAACATATATTGCTCATTCATCAAAACATGTCGAATCTAAATCAAAATCCTGGTTTAATAAAGCTTGTCTTAAAGCAGTAGTTACTAAACATTTTTACAATTGCCTACAATATTTCACGCAAAAACCCTTTGCATCAGCAAGGAACAGATGCAAACAGACAATCGATCAGGCCAAAAATGACTTCCACCAATTAATAAGCGCAAGGTTGGGGTCAAGAAGTCGCAGGCCAAAGGATTCCAGGGGGCAAGCTGAAGAAGTGGAAACAACAACATAAACTTTCGATAAAGCTTTCCCCAAGACAGTCATGCACGGTGAACAGTCGGATCCTGCATGAGGTGACCCTGCTGATAACTAAACATGACGGATCTAGACAAGGTCGAATTAAACTCCCCCAATCTACGGTGTTACGTAACCCGTGCCTAGGGATGGATGGCACCAGGATAATGGTGTCGTGAACGGAACCTCTGGAGTACCAGGCAATCCTCCAGAGTAACCCGCCTTGCACCACACAGGGGTTTCTTATGGTGTGGACAGTATTTCCCCCATTCTCTTGGGAACAACATGAAAAATCATAAATATATATGGAACCAAAACCAATGAGGCTTGAGTCTATTCCGGAAACGGAGACGAACCAGGGGGCGGCAGCGGACTCTGGAGGTCTCACGACCGACGTAGATACAGGGAATCAGTGGGTAGCTTCGGCCACAGACCTGTCCCCCCGACACCCAAGCTGGAGGCTGGGTCCTACAGGAGGGCGGCGAGGTCCGCGGACTCTGGGGGCGCCTCCATCAGTGGGGATCCTACTGTAGGGGCAGAGGGACTGCCCCGGCAGTCCAAGCGTCTTTCCAGGGCGCAAAGAAAGAAGTTCCGGAGGACGCATAAAATGGCGACCGGGACGTGGACGGTCGAGAAACCTGTAAAAGCGCAAGAGGGGAGTGCGAGTCAGAAGAGGACGCCTACTACAGACAGACGTCGCAAAAGGGCCAGGGCACCTGTAAAGCGCAAGAGGAGAGTGCGACGCAGAAGACGTCGCGCTCGGGCTCTAGCACGTCTACTACATACAGACGTCCCAAAAGGACCAAGGCCGGAACACCAGCGCAGACTGGCTCGTATAGGGTGGCCGCGGAGGGCCTCGGGATGCTGGTGATTGACAGACGCCATCCTGAGGTCACGCTAGACCAGGGGAAGGTGGAACTGATTCAGGCTGCGGTGGACTATCTTTAGGAAGGGGAGCACCCGCCTCAGTTCCACCGGGCGCGCCTGGCGGGGGTATCCTCTGGATAACCTGTGCCGGCCTGCAGTCGCGGGCCTGGCTGCGGAAAACGATCGGGAGCCTCGGTCAGATTTGGGAGGGGGTGGCCTTGACAGCCGTCGAGACCAAGAAACTCTCAAAGAGACGCAAGGTCTTCGTACGGATCCCTGACACCGTCCCGCAGGAGACGGTGATCAGTAGACTGATGATCCAGAACCCTGAACTGGGGACACAACACTGGTCGGTTCTAAGCAGGACGGCAGAGGAGAAAGGACAAACTCTCGCCTTCTCGATCGACCAGGCGTCTTACAGAGCCCTTGAAGGAACCCCCATCAAGACATTCTGGGGCCTGGTAAGGGTTAGTTTCCGCCCACTGGGGAAGCAATTAGGGGTTAATGAGACTCAGGTTCCTTCAGGTCAACCTCCAATACAGTAGGGCAGCCACGGCCGGACTACTGATGGCTCTGAGGAACACGGATGTGGCCCTCATCCAGGAACCGTACTCCTATAAAAGAGAGATCAAGGGACTCGGCGGAGCTGCTGGAAAGCTCATCTACAGCAGATCCAGCGAGAACCCGAGGGCTTGCATTTTTGTCAGGGAAGGGATAGAGTTTCTGCCTTTAATGAATTTCTGTTCCAGGGACCTGGCAACGATCAAAATCCGATGTGGTGAAGCGGATGGGCCGATGGACATTACTGTCGTGTCAGCCTATCTCCCAGGGGACAGCACGGACCCTCCTGCACCCAAGGAATTGGAGCAGCTGATGGTGGGTAGCAGAGCAGGTGGATGGCAGACCATCATTGGCATGGATGCGAACACGCACCATAAGTTGTGGGGAAGCTCGGACACAAACTCTAGAGGTGAGGCGCTTCTACAATTATTTATGAAATTTAATTGAGACATATTGAATAGAGGTAATAAACCGACCTTCGTCGCAACACAGCGTGAGGAAGTTTTAGATCTAACAGTTTCCACCCAGTTTCTGGGTGACTTTGTTAAGAACTGGGGTTGTGTTTGGGAAAGTGAGTAGCACAGACCACAGATACATCTGGTTTGAAATAGTCAAAGTTGAAAGACAAATGGTAGGGTATAGGAACTTCGCAAGGCGGATTGGGAAGCCTACAGCGCAGACCTAGCAGGCGAACTGCGGGGGGTTAAGAGTACCATAAACAATTCAATAGACCTCGAGATTGCGGCAGCCCAATTGCGAGACGCAATCACCTCGGCCTATAACGCCAACTGCCCCCTGAAAATGAGGGCGTCCACCAGGAACGTCCCGTGGTGGAACAAGGACCTCAGGCAAAGGAGGACGCAGGTTCATAAGCTGTTTAACGCGGCCAAAAGGTCGGGAGCATGGAATGAATATAGACAGGCCCTAACGACCTATAACAAAAGACTGAGGGACGCCAAGAAGGAGTCGTAGAGGAGGCACTGCGAGGAAGTGGAGAACACGTCCGAGAGCGCTCGGCTACACAAGATCCTGTCCAAGGGCACTCAGACCAACATAGGCTCCCAACATAGGCTCCCTTAGAACATCCACGGGAAGCTTTACAAGTTCAGGGGAGGAAACTATGGAAATTTGACCCCAGACGCACTTCCCCGGCTATAACATAATAAACCAATCAGCTCCACACTGGGAACACTCAGAAATAGAGGCGCCTTATAGGCGGGCATCTAGAGTAGACTGGACAGTCGCTAAAGAGGTGGTTACTTGGAGCAAAATCAGATGGGCCATTAACAGCTTTCAGCCATACAAATTGCCGGGATTTGATGGAATAATGCCCATCATGCTCCAACAGGGGATAGATATACTGGCGCCGGCGCTTACCCTCATTATGAGGGCCAGCCTGGCTCTTGGGTACATTCCGAAGGCATGGAGGCTGGCCAGGGTTGTCTTCATTCCTAAACCTGGGCGTCCAACAAACCAGGCAATTCCCTGAGGCCAATAAGTCTCATGTCCTTCTTGTTAAAAACAGTGGGAAAACTGCTCGACCGGCACATCAGGGGCGGTGTACTGAAAGCATATCCCCTAGACTGCGGACAATATGCATACAGAGTAGGATTCTCAACAGAAACAGCACTGCACCAACTCGTGCTGAAGCTGGAGAATACGCTGAAGAACAGGGATGTGGCGCTGGGGGCCTTCGTAGACATAGAGGGGGCCTTCAGCAACACCTCATTCGGATCGGTTCTGGCAGCTGTCAGTGAGCGTGCAATAGAGGAGACCTGCTGCAGGTCGGTAGGTTTCATGTTCAGGGACAGGACGGTGTTCACCTCTCTCGCGGGAGGGACTATGCTTGCAGAAGTCGCGGCGGGGTGTCCGCAGGGGAGCGTTCTGTCTCCCTTGCTCTGGTGCCTATAGTCGTGGACGGCCTGCTGGGGAGGCTCTCGAGAAGGGGATATGAGGTACAGGGCTATGCGGACTACATTGTCATCATAGTCTGGGGAAAGGTTACACAGTCAGTGTGGGAGCGCATGCAGACAGCACTGAAAGTGGTGGAAGGGTGAACAGTTAGTCAAGGGATAGGGGTGAAAGCAACGTCATACCGTTTACGAGGAGGGGGAAGTGGGACAGCCACAGAACGCTCACTCTATATGGTAAGAACATTCCAATGGCCAAGGAGCTAAAATATCTTGGGGTCGTATTGCACTCTAAGCTAACCTGGAATGGTCACGTTGAAAAAATACTGCATAAGGCAGTCATGACCTTAGCCGTCACTAGGCAGCTATATGGAAAAACGTAAGGACTAAGACCTAGTATAGCCCACTGGCTGTACACAAGGGTGGTCAGACCATTGTTAACATACGCGGCACTGGTCTGGTGGCCTAAGGTGACACAATCCAGTGCCAAACAAAAACTAGGCAAGATCCAAAGGAGCCTAGGCATCACAGGAGCCATGTTTTCAACCCCAACAGCCGCCATGGAGGTGATCCTGGATCTGCCCCCCTCCACTTAGTTATTATGGGGGAGGCCAGGCTAGGACTATACAGACTAGCCTGCAATGTTAGACTGGAGATCAACCCAGGCTTCAGGGGCCACTGCAAAATTCAGGAGATAGTGAAGGAGCACATGCTTGAAATGTGGTCGGACTTCGCGAGCCCGCGAATCTGCAGGGAAAACAACTTTACAGTGGAAATCCCCAACCGGGAGGCATGTCGGGAGGAGACGCTGGGCACACCACTGGACGCGCTCGTCTGGTTCACGGGCGGATCCGACGGGGAGCGTGGGACGGGGGAAGGTGTTTATTCGGAAGGACCGAGGGTAAGTCATAGATTTCCCTCGGAGTCCATGCAACGGTCTTTCAGGCCGAAATGTACGCCATCTTGCACTGTGTGCGGGAGAATAAGAGGAGGGGCTACACCAACAAGCGGATCCTCATAGCCACAGACAGCCAGGCAGCCCTTCAGGCCCTAAGTGGCCCATGAGTAAATTCCTGGCTGGTGAGTGAGTGCCGAGACGAGACGAGCAACCTGGCTATGCAGAATGAGGTCAACCTCATCTGGGTGCTGGGTCACTCAGGGGTCAAAGGAAATGAAGAAGCTGACAGTCTCGCTAAGAGAGGGTCAGCAGAATCGGCTCTGGGCGTGACAAAAAGCACTGCCAGGGGAGCCTTTCAGTCCTGGGTCAGAAACCAACACAAGATGCATGGGGCAGACTGTCCAGGGCTCAGACATGGGAAGTCAATAATTGACTAACCCAGTTCAAAGAGAGCTGCGGAGCTGCTAAATCTTAGCAGAGGACCGGTCAAAAACATAACAGGTCTCTTGACGGGACACATGGCCGACAAGAAACACCTGCATAAAATAGGGCGGTTCGATGGGGACCTCGCATGCAGACTCTGCGGCGAGGGGGAGGAATCAGCCCAGCACATCTTGTGCGAGTGTAAAGCTCTGGACCGCAGAAGACAACTGATGTACGGTCAGTCTAGTCCGGAGACAAAGCGTTATAAAACTTTACCCTACCAATCGCTGTGCAGACTAGTTCAAGGTACAGTGATTTTGGAGTGGGTGGAGTAAAAAGACTAACGGCATGCACAATAAACCAAAGGTTGCAGTGCTATCGGGGCGGCGAGGCCGTGGACCAGCTCTGAGGGAGAAAAAAAAGCGGGGGGCAAAGTCATCTCTTGTCCAAACAATATCCAACGTTTCTGGTTTGTAACAAAAATTATAGGTCGAAATCTCACCACCAGCTCATTTCCTCTCATGGATTCAAATAATGGAGTACTCGTATCGTCAGAAGAAAAGGCTGATATATTCGCCCATGTGTTTGCTTCCAACTCCAAGTTTGTTTTGCAGTCAAAGAGCCCACCATCTATTCCAGCTGTAAAGTTAAAAATGGGAGAAATATTTTCAGGTATGATACTGTTAAGTATATATTTGAAAATGTAGACATCAAAAAGGCATCAGGACACGATGGAATTTCAGCAATAGTTCTTAAAATGTGTGTTCTTGAACTGACTCCAATTTTATGTCGCCCCTTTTCAAAGTCCAAATGGAGTAATTCCATCTTCCTGGAGAGCTTGAGTTCGAGTTCAGCCTGCCCCTAAAGAGAAAGGCAAATCCGATGTGCGGAGCTATCATTCAATTTCCATCCATCAGTTTTGTGATGGCCAATACAGCTTTTCTCAAAACCAATCTACAGGCGATATTCTGACACACCTCAATCTTCTTTGGTGTTCTGTTTAAAAAAAATGGAGCAGGTCATGCAATTTCATTGTACATTTCCAAACCATTCGATCGGGTCTGGCATGCGGCACCCTTCAATAAACTTCCATCATGCTGATGATAGATAAACTTCCACTATGCCTATGGTTATCAAGTTTTCTGAATGAGCACTGCTTGCATGTTCTAGTCGATGGTGTTTTGTCAGATAAATTAAAAATGAATACAGGTGTTCCACAGGGTTCCATTTTGACTCCCACACCTTTTCCTTTGCATATAATTGACCTTCTGTCAACAATCAACAATCCTATCAAAACTTCGCTGATGATAGCACTCTTCGCAGCATGTTCTCATTGACTCACCTAATATCTGCTTTTAGTTCCTTATCAATGAGAGTTAAAGTAACCGACTCCCTACAGGATGACCTGTCTAAGATTATCTGCTGAGACTCTGCAAATCTGGTTATGTTTAATGGCTCATGAACACATAATTGCCTCCTCTCTAGGAAGAGTCATATGCAAGATCCAGACATCCAGATGGCTGGCAAAATACTGCTAAAAAATTCCAAATTCTCTACATCAGATATAGCTTTCCCATATGATCTTATTGCTAAGTCAGCAGCAAAAAAGCTTGGTTTCTATTTCGGGTGAAAATTTTGTTTTTATCACAGCAGCTTTTGATGCTGTATAAAACACAAATACTAAATTTGGCAGAATTTCGGTATAAATGAAACAAGTTTTTGGGTTACTTAATTTTAATAAAATAAAACTTTCACAGACTTGAAAAAATTACTCCCATTAAACATGACTCTTTTAAAACGAACCTAAAATATTTTTTTTAATTTTTTAAACCAACTGAAAAGTATATACCGGTAAGTCAACCTAGCAGTATCGAGGCCCATACAGCTATATTATTACAGCTATATTATTGGAATAAGTACACTTGGAGAACTCAAATCACCAAAACACATATTTTTAAAGAGCCGTCGATCGTTTCACTAACAAAGTTAGCGTCATCAGAGGATGAAAAATGCTAAATTACTTACTGCTAAACATCACCTTTTATACCGAGTCTTAGGTAGAGACTGATACCAAGAGGGAGACTAAATGGCAGGCAAATATTCTGTGTATTGTATTTTAATTCCCGGACGAAACTTCCTTTATAAGTTTACAAGGCAAGTTTCGGAATATTTATCTGGATCAGAGACAGAGCGCAAGCAAAGGACTATAATCAGTGATGGCGCTCGGTTTAAGGAACTTTTGTTTTTCATTGCCTTAGAAATATAAATACTTTCGGATGCATCTAGCTTTGCTGGTCGTCTAACATTTGTGATAAGTTTCAGATTTTCTTCATCTATGTGGTGGTTATTATCCCAAATAGGTCGTGCCACGCATGACTTGTCTACACTACCGTATCTCAGCTGTGCGAGATGTTGTTCCCTAAATCTAGTCTCAATGGTTCTCTTCGTCTGACCAACATATTTAAGATTACAATCTTTACAACCTATCTCATAGATAACCGACATTTCAGTGGCTTATGTTTATCTTTCGTTATACCTAACAATTTTTTTAATTATTTTTTGTCGAAAAAGTTAGCTACAAATCGGCTTTCTTAAATATACCCTCGAGACCCCTTTGATATGCGGTTCAAAAGGTAGGCAAACAAATTTGTTCTCTATTTTATCTTTTCTGAATGTTGTGCAATCCGCTAACATTTTCTTTGTTCTGTGTCTATTAATTAATTTTTCCACTAAGCCATTCGAATATCTGTTATATTTAGCCACGTTTTTAATCTCCTTTAGTTCTATACTATATCTACTTTTCTCTGAGGGAAATTTAGACCGGCCGTTTTTTTGTGCAAACGTATGTCAGTCATTTGGAATGTAACTTAAGAGTGGTAGTTACCTTCCTGTGGACATCGAATTCAAGAGTCATTATTTTTACTAACTAGTATATCTAGAAAAGGAAGTTTACTGTTAACTTCTAATTCGTAACTATTTTAATATAAATAATATTATATAATATTATATTCATAATTAATATTATTGATAATAGTAATAGTTATTATTACCAGTATTTTAATATATATTACTGAAAAGACACAAACTCTTATTTCAAAAAAAGTATTTCAATATGTGTTAACACATATCAAATTACTTGAACATTACAACCAAACGGCAAATGTGTTCAGTTAGTTTAAAAATATATACTCGGACTATCAAAACAAACACAAAATGATATTCAAATATGAAAAGTTTAAATTATGTATTATCACCTGGAAAATTACTATTTTAGTGTTTCTCATAAACAATAAACCTTACATAATAATCTACGTGTAATAACAAAAAATTAAATGTAAAGCTAAGTATGTACGCTTCCAAGGATTTCACATACCGGAAATGAAGTCAACCCATGCTTTTCAAAGTTATGTTGTTTACAACATTGTGCTTCACACACACAGATACAAACACGCACACACACACACACCCTCGCACGCACGCACAGGCACACACTCACACTTTTTACTTAAGGCTTCTCAAAAAGTTTCATTGTTTTTATATTTCTATTTTTATTTGCCTAAGAACCTATCTTAGTTTGTACAAGAACCTTGCATGAAAGACTAAGATGATAGAGGTTTTAGAAAAATAGTGTTGATGTAGGTATATTAAATTAAACAAAATTCAAATTTTTAAACGAGACAGTATTTACCTACCTTACTATATTTTTAAAAATAACTGAGTTCAACACAATTAATTTTAAAAAAACTTCCACTTATTTTCATATTCTCACTTTATTTTTTACATTTTATTTGCCTAAAACAATCTTTAAAAGTGCAGTACTTAATAAAACTAAAAACGAAAACAATAGAAAATATTTTGTATATTTAATATTTGCGATTTGTTTACCAGGGCTGTTCCCTAGAATTAGTTTAATATATTTTTTCATGTAGATTCTTGAAAAAAGACCAGTTAAATATATAATGTTACACATTTAAACAAACTCAATAGAAGACCCATAACATATAAAAAGGCGGGAGTCCTTATTATGCTAATAACGTTGAGTGAACTGTATAACTTAAAATCTTAAGCACACCAAATAATGATAAGCCATGTTGCCAATGTTTGGACGCCATGTCCACTGTAAGCTAAACGTTGACTGTTCAAATATATATGTTGCGTATATTGATTCTTGATGGCGCCGTTAATAACAAACGGTAGAATCTTAAACTAAGATATACGTTTTCATTCAAAATCCGGATTTATAACGTCAAAACGAAGGACTCAGAATCATTTCATGAAAGTCAAAAATGATCATAGAAGCCAAAAAATGAACAATGCGATATGACGTCCGATATACAGATGCCACATCTACCGTAAATACCTAATGCATGGACGCCATATCCACCGCAGGCTGTAAATATATATACATACTATATACACATAACTAAGGGGTTGAAGCTACAACTAGTTAGCTTGTGTTAGTCTTAATAGAGTACAGAAGGCAAATAGAAGCGAAAATGAACTGGGAGTGAATTAGTGGTGGGGAGGACAGTTGAAGGGAGTTTTTTAGTCTAAAGTCCAAAAAAATAATTGTGCATAGTTCTAATTTAGTAGTTTGGAAAGTTGTGCTTTTCATAGTCAAACAGCAAGGAACCCAAAAATATGTAACAACTATTGTCAGAATATGGGTCTTTAAGCAACTAATGTAGGTATTTTCGAAAATATAAGTCGAAGATTGTAGAAATTTCTGGAGCATCTCAATAAATAAAATCAAAGTTCAGGTGTAACAAATCATCAATTGTATTTCAAGGCTTAACTGTCTACATGTAACCAGCTTTGAGCACGTCTATGCTCCATACCACACGTAGTGCAACAGCAACTATGGGTGCCTAGCTATTGGATTTAATTAAACAAATGAAAGAACTGAACTATAGACAGAGGCCTAGTGTTAGAATTAATTTATGACATTAAATGGCAGTGCCACAACATAAGGCGAAAAATATCAAAAAAGGTTGTTAGAACCTTCTTTAATGTTAGACCGTCCCCGCCACTGTGCTCGATGTATTTTCAATGTGTGCTTCTTAAGAAGAATTACAAGCTTAGAAGAGGGGCTGGGGTGTACGACCGGAAGAAGCTACCCGTACAAGAAAGCATTGACAATTCATCAACGCAGTGAACAACACGAGAAGTTGGCAGTCCGTTCAATACAATCTATATCTTACCTGATAACTAAATATTGTGAGTTAATTTGTAAATAGTTGTTAATTAAAGTGTTTAGATGTTTGTGAATTCTATTACTGAACAATCTACAGTCCACTAGATATCTACATAACATTTTGGTCCATATCGAGCCACATGGATGTTGAAGATTAAGCATGTTTGGAAGGCAAGTCGGAATTAAGCATGCAGAAACAACCAGCTGAAGCATCTTTGCATTTAAAAAAAAAAAAAAAACACGACGCAACAAGAAAACAAGCTAATTGTGAAGGATGAGTCCTTTCCCTTTATATTATTCCTATTAAACATTTTTGCTCTATTGGTGTTAATACGTATAATTTTATACTGTTTCTCTGAATACCTTAAACTTTATTTAAAATGTCTCAACAATATAAAACTTTAATTGCACAAAGAAATAACATAGAAGCACAAATGCAACGCTTCGAAAAATACGTCGAGGGTATTTGCTTTTCTGAGACCACCAAAGACATTATTTCACAATTAGAATTAAGATTATCCAAATTTGAACCTTATTTTGAAGAGTACGATCATATTCAGCTTAAAATCGAAATTTCATATAATGGTAAAACTCCATTATCAGAATTAACAAAGCGTGAAACATTTAAGACTAAATACTTTGAATTTGTTTCCTAAGTAAAACGTTACGTGTCCTCGTTCTATACAGGTACAGGTAGTAATAACGAGGAGGTAAGCACAAACGACAATATTATTACTAAGCCAGATGGTCAGGCTCAAGTACAACTACCGGTCATAAATTTACCCATCTTCTCAGGATCGTATTGTCAATGGCTTGAATTTAGGGACTCATTTAAGGCTTTAATACATGAGAATACCAACATAACTAATATTCAAAAATACTATTATTTAAAATCATCATTAGAGGGAGACGCTAAACAATTAATAGAATCGATTACCGTGTCTGCAGACATTTACGTTTTAGCGTGGGATTACTTTGTGAACAATTTGAAAATAAGAGGATTATTATTCATCACCATTTAAAAGCAATTTTTGAATGTCCGCCAATACAAAAGGAATATCAGGCTATACTTAGGCATCTGTATGACAATGTTACTAAAAATCTTAAGAGCCATTAACTCTTTAGGTATTAAAACAGATGACTTGGATATCATTATGATTTATATTATTGTAAGCAAATTAGATAGAAATACCCGAAGACAGTGGGAGTCAAGAATTCCAAAAATTATCAATTAACGACAGAATAAATAAAATCAATAGGTGCTTGTTTAAACTGTCCTAGAAAAAATCACCTTCTTAAAGATTGTAAATTACTTGTGTGCTTTAAATGTCAAAGGAAACACCATGCACTTGGATCAAACACCAAACAATAAGCAGGTGCGACTTGGGGATGTGGAAACAAAAGGCACACCACTTGATTTAGTTCATACTAGTATACATAGTAATGTCATGTGTTCTGTAAGTCAAACGTACCCACAAGTCATACTTGCTACTGCACTGGTGCTTGTTTATGACGAAAACGGCAGGTCATACACTTGTAGGGCCTTATTGGATTGTGCATCACAAAGTACGATTATAACAAGTAAGCTTGTAGAAAGGCTTGGCCTAGATAAAACAAAAGCATGTATATTTATATCGGGTATTAGTGAAAGCTATGACAAGGTTCATTACCAAACCACAGTCGCAATAACCTCATTAGATGGTTCTGTTAGACACTCAGTAAATGCCTTGGTATTACCAAAAATCTCTGAACCTTTACCATCATATTCATTTGATGATAAATGTATCGACTTACCTACCAATATAAGATTGGCTGACCCTACATATAATAAGAAAGGTAATATCGATATCCTTCTTGGGGCTAATATATATTTGGGCAAAAATTTGCCTCACTTACAAAGAACTAGTTTAGGATGGATTGTTGGGGGAATTTTAAATTGCAACAAGCCACAATCTGAGACACAATATGCATTTTTTACACTATCTAAATTAAACGAAAATGTCGCTAGAATGGGGGAGATAGAAAACTGCTGTTACAAAACCTCCGCAAACAGCCGACAAACTATATTGTGACGAACATTTTAGGCAAAACTTAGAACGCAATGAAGATGGCCACTTTTTGGTCAGGATTCCATTTAAGAATAATCTTTTAGAATTAGGAAAATCTAGACATTGCATTGCACAGATTACATAAACTAGAACAATGACTTAGAGAAATGAGCAATTAAAACTACAATATGATAAACTTCTTACAGAATACATAAATTTCGGTCATATGTGCAGGATTAACGAGTCTGACGCTGAATCGCAATTATCTTGTTATCTCCCACACCATGCAGTTATAAAGGAGTCGAGTCTCACTACCAGGGTAAGAGTGGTACATGATGCCAGTGCAAAAACGGACTCAGGTCTTAGCTTAAATGATACACAGTACGTCGGACCAGTTGTTCAAAATGAAATATTTTCTATTCTAATGTCATTTAGATGGCATAATACATACTGTCCGGAGACATAACAATGACGTACCGGCAAATTTTAGTCAAACCAGAGCAGAGCCTTCAGCGAATTCTTTGAAGGTTCAGCACTGAAAAACCAGTTCAGTGCTTTGAACTTAATACGGTATCTTTTGGTACAGCATCAGCGCCTTATTTGTCAACGAGATGCCTAGAACAATTAGCCAGAGAGCACAAAGCCAATTACCAAAATAAGTTTTATAATACGCAATCATACCTATATGGATGATGTTTTAACAGGAGCCGAGACGATATAAAACATTTTAAAAATTAAGGAGCAGTTGTCCAAAGTATTCTCCTAAGCGGGTTTTGAACTTTGCAAATGGCAAACTAATATTCTGGACTCATCGCAATTATTATGTGGTTCTGAAGACAACTTACAATACAGATATATCGACTTTAATGAAAGCCCGGCTGCAAAGACACTGGGAATTCATTAGGATGTTAACCAAGATCTTATCAAATTCACTTTAGGAAATTTAGAAAGCAATAATATCACAAAACGCGTAATTTTAGGTAAGGCCTCTCAGCTTTTCAATCCATTGGGATTACTAAGTCCAATTACAATTACAGCCAAACTATTAATACAGGAGCTCTGGCAAAGACAAATTGCTTGGGATGAGCCTGTACCACACAACATCCACCTAAAATGGGTGCAACTCAGGCACATTACAAGAGCCCGTGCCTTAGCCTTCGAACTTCATGGCTTCGCTGATGCTAGTGAAAGGGCCTATGGGGCTTGCATATATATACGTACAAAACTAACCGTAAATATGTAAATAAATTATTATGCCCTAAATCCTGTGTAGCTCTGAAAAAATCCTTAAGTTTACCTCGTTTGTAGTTGTGTGCTGCACAACTATTAGCTAATCTTTTACAAAAGGTAATGGATGTATTACACATTAAGTTTAAACGTATCTGTCTTTGGAGTGATTCGACAATTGCGTTATGTTGGATTAAAGGGTCATCAAATAGGTGGAAGACGTTTGTCGCAAATCGCGTAGCAGAAATTCAATCACTCACGCAAGTCCGTTATTGGCATCATGTAAAATCGGCCGATAACCTGGCAGATCTGATTAGCAGAGGCATGTTGGCCAACGACAAGTTAAAATTTCAGTTCTGGTTAGAAGGTCACAAGATAAATTTGTGTGGCCAGAATCTAATAGTACAATAGGAGACCAAATAAATGTTCATTTAGAAAGTAAGGTGGTAATTTCACTTGCTTCTGTACAACCTATATTTGAACTTTTTTTCAAAATTCTCTTCGTTTATAAGACTTTTAGGAGTAACTGCGTACATACTTAGATTTTCTAAAAATTGCAAGCTAACGACTAGCAACCGAATTATCGGACCCCTTATAGGCAAGATGATGTTTTCATGTAATGCTTTGATAAAGTTAGCTCAGCGAGACAATTTCACTTAGATTATCATCAATTGTTAAAACATGACAGACTTCATAAAAAAAGCAAGCTTTTGACTTTAAATGCTTTTATAGATGCGGACGGAATTTTAAGAGTAGGCGGCAGAATTCAAAAGCTAATCTTGACTATGATTAAATTCATCCTGTTATTTTACCAGATAGTCATCCTGTAACAAAACTAATGCTATCATATAAGCATCTTAGACTTGACCACTGTGGACCACAACAGCTACTGGCTCATATAAGACAGCAGTACTGGCCAATCAAAGGTCGCCATTTGTGTAAAAAAATTAATTAGTATGCAGTGTATCATGTGTTTTAAATCCAAACCAAAGGTAATAGAACAACTGATGGGTAGATACCCCAGGCCAGAATTACTCCTGCTCCACCATTTTATCATACTGGGGTAGATTATGCCAGTCCTATACTCATAAAGGACAGAAAAACACGCGGGTATAAACTGATCAAGACCTACGTATGCCTTTTTAGCGAATTTTTTTTTAATTCGCTAATAAGGAGATCTGTGTTTATCTATCTATCTATATATATATATATATATATATATATATATATATATATATATATATATATATATATATATATATATATATATATATATATATATATATATATATAAATGATAAGAGTGTGTAAAGATAGAGTTGTGTTTTCTGTTGTCTATCTTTGCATTTAAAAATCTTTGGTTTATAGTTGAAATTAATGGGCGAAAATTGTACAGTCCTGCAGCTGATAACGTGTAGTTTCTGACAGTGATAGTCTAAAGTGAACCATTGTGATTACATTCAACTTGTTTACATTAGAAGGTTTGGTATTCTTTAAATATTAAAGAATTAGCCTTTATATTTTCAGTCGCCAATTTCTTATCTTTGTGATAAGCTGAATTATCATCCAAACAAAGGACATTATTATCTTTGCTTTTTGCTGCCTCTTTATATACAGTATGATCTGTTAACGTTGCTAAAGATGGATAGCTGTAAAAGATGCAATGTCAAGCTAAAAAGGAAGAGACTTGCTTGTTGCAATAAGTGTGGCACTTTATTATGCAAAGATTGCTCTGGCCTCTCTGAGTCAGAGATAAGATGCATGCCAATGAAGAGGAGAAAAATGCGGTATTTTTGTGACGATTGTGATGGTGTTGGTTCCCAATCAGCGGGTTTGACCGATGATGATGACATTCTATCATCTGTTAGTATTGAAAGCTCCAATTTTATCTCCCGGGATGTTTTTACAGATGAAATAGGCAAGCTCTTAGCGGTTATTGGTGAATTGAGAGCTGACATAGCCACATTGAAGAATTCTAATATAGATCTGGTCAAATGCATCACCAGCCCTGATTTCTCCAGCTCTGCAGTACCTAAGTCTGTCAATCGTTCCCAGGATGCTGGTGTTCGCAGTGTTCCAACGTTTGCACAGTCTGTTGCAAGAGGAGCTTCTGTGCTTATAAGACCAAAGGATGACACTCAATCTGCTGCTGTTACAAAGGCTGATCTGTATCGAAATGTCAATCCCGCTGCAACTGACATCTGTGTTTCCAAAGTCAAAAATATTGATAAAGGTGGCTTGATAGTTAGCTGTTCATCCAGGAAAGATGGGTAAAAATTCAGGTCTTTAGCTGAGAGCAGTCTTTCAGCTGAATATAGTGTTAAAGAAGTTACACATCAACACCCGCGAATTCGTATCGTTGGCCTCTCTGAGAAGATCGAGGGGGATGAATTGGTAAGACTTATTAAGTTGCAGAATGGTGACATCTTTGGTGACTCTAATTTTAAGTTTATCTCTACTGATCATCTAAAAAATAATAGTAGAATTTATCAGGCGGTCTTGCAGGTTGATCGTGTTTCTTATAAGTCGGCTTTAGATATTGGTCAGATTTTTATCGGGTATGATCGCTGCTCTGTTTACGATGGTATCGATATCACGCGATGTTTTAACTGTTCGGGCTTCCACCATACTTCTAAATTTTGTAAGGGCAAAACCACATGCCCTAAATGTTCTGGTGACCATCCTGTGAAAAACTGTGTGGCTACTACTCTTTTTGTGTGAACTGTTTCAATGCGGCTAAGGTAAAGGCAGGAGTTGCCTATGATCATGCAGCCTGGGACCATAACTGTGCGGTTTACAGGCAAAAGCTGCAGTCGATGAGAGCAGAGATTCTGCAGATCAAATAGCAATTACCACAATGCTATGTCGGGGTGGAAACCCAGTCTCCAAACAAACCTGTTGGAGCTTTCGCTAACTTTGGACATAAGCATCATTCTTCTTTTGCCTCTTCTATAAATGTAACATATTTTATCAAAATGTCAGGGGCCTCCGGACACGAACCATTGATATTTACTCTTTTGTTTGCTCGCAGGCATATCCTCTTGACTGTTTTGCTTTCACTGAGACTTGGCTGGATAGTGACATTTATAGTAGCGAACTGTTTGATGATCAATATATTGTGTACAGATCAGATAGGGATTTTTCTTCCTCTTGTAAGACTAGGGGAGGTGGCGTTCTGCTTGCTGTGCATGCTCGCTTTGCAACTCGTCGCCTTGATATTCGGAGGGACTATGGAGGCCTTGATGCTCTTTCTAATATTGACATTGTGGGGGTTAGAGTCTCGGATCATCGGGCCTCGCTTAATGTTTTTGTTGTTTATATACCTCCCAATACTCCAACTGATGACTACACCCTCTTGTTTGAAGCTCTCGAGTCCCTGTGCATAAAATATGGTTCCGAGACATTCTTAGTTGGTGATTTTAACATGCCTGAATATGCTTCTTGTCGTCAGAACGACCCCTCCGCTCGTGTGTCTGCATTTCAAAATTTCTGTAATCTACTACTCCTTGGACAGTTTAATCATGTTGAGAATATTAACAACAGGATTCTTGACGTGGTTTTGTTTACTGACACTTGCTTGGTGGGGGAGGCTCCTGATTCGCCCGTGATTCCTGATCGTCGTCATCCCCCCTTAATCATAGAGTTTCCGCACAGTGGTTCTGTGGTCTCTTCCCCTGCTGGTGACACTAGGCAAAGGTCATATAACTTTCGAAAATGTGACTTTGTCAGATTGTATGCGGAGCTCAGCGACTTGTGCTGGGATGGCATGGGTGGGCTTCAGGATGTCGATTCTATGCTTGACTTTTTCTATTCCAGAATTTACGACTTGTTTGATATGTATGTTCCCATGACTGCTCCGAGAGCATGTAATAGGTACCCCCCGTGGTTTTCTAAAGAAATTAAGGTTAGTATAAAATATAAATATTCATTATGGTGTAAGTTTAAGAAGTCTGGAAATGTGGAGTTTCTGGACAGATTTAGGGAGCTGAGACAAAAGCTTAAGAGAGACATTTATCTTTTTCGAGTAAATTACTTTCAGAGGGTTGAAAGAGAGATTAGGTCTAATCCTAAAAAATTCTGGAACTGCTCTTCTCGACGCCGTCAAAACTTTTCTATTGGGAATTTATCTAACCAAGCAGCAGGCAGCTGACAGTTTTGCTTCTTATTTTGCGGGATGTTCTGGCTCCACCCCCACCTCATCGCCTACAGCCGCCAGTCTGGCTTCGGGTGACATCACAATGTTCTTTGTTGATGACTTTACAGATGACGAAATTATTACAGCCTCTAAGAGAATTAAGGCTAACATGTCCTGTGGACCCGATCTGGTTCCTGGTTTCTTGGTGCGCGACTGCTTATATGCTTTCCTGGCTCCACTTAAGAAATTTTTTTAACTGATTCTTAGATCTGGAACCTTCCCCGCGATTTGGAAACTGTCACGGGTTTTCCCTGTCTTCAAGGCGGGGGATAGTGGTGATCCATCAAACTATCGACCAATAGCCATACTATGTGTCTTGTAAGATTTTCGAGGCCTGCCTTTTTCAGCGAATACTGTTTCACATCAAAAACAGACTCTCTATTTCTCAGCATGGTTTCATTCCAGGTAGATCGACTGTGACGAATTTGGTTGACGTTACACAGTTCATTATGTCCGCTCTTGACCGCTCTTCACAGGTTGATGTTGTGTATACTGATCTATTTAAGGCTTTCGATTGTCTAAATCACTCTGTTCTGATTGACAGGATGAGGGCTATCGGATTCTCCGAGGGCTTGCTTGGCTTGTTCAGATCTTACCTTGATGGAAGGAGGCAATTTGTTGAGGTAGGGGGCTTCAAATCTAACACCTATCACGTAACATCGGGAGGGCCGCAGGGTTCCATACTCGGTCCATTACTGTTTAATATATTTATTGACCCAGTTAAACATGTTTTACATGTTCCTTTTTTAATGTATGCAGACGATATTAAGATTTTCGCAAATATTTCGAGTGTTGATGACTGTTTGTGGCTCCAGAACTGTGTTCAGATCCTTGTTGAATGGTGTTGTCGGAGTGGTCTTTCTGTGAATGTTTCCAAATGTTGTGTGATGTCCTTTACTCGAAATAAGCACGCAATCACTTTCGGGTACAATATAAGAGGGCTTCCACTTGACCGCCCCGGGACAGCTAAGGACCTTGGAATTGTTTTTGATGGTACTCTATCTTTTAAACCACACTATGAGCAGACTGTCAGTTCTGCTTACAAAACTCTAGGGTTTCTGATAAGAAACAGCAAAAATTTCTCACAGGCTGACACCCTCCTCCTGCTCTTTAGCTGTTTGGTTAGGTCTCGACTTGAATATGGCTCAGTTGTGTGGGCTCCCACTTATGAGATACATGTGGCAAGCCTGGAAGCAGTGCAAAGGAAATTTCTAAAATTTCTTAGCTTTCGTGAGGATGGTCGATATCCGTCTATTGGTTTTCCTCAGGAAAGTTTACTTCTTCGCTTTATTCTGCAGAGTCTGTCGATGCGCAGGCAGTGCAGTTTCATTATATTTTTATATAAACTGGTTAATTCTGTGTTCGACTACCCTAGTCTGCTTCTGCAACTTAATTTCAATGTGCCTCGTATTGCAGCACGTTTTCCAGGCACATCCTATTTCCCGACTGCTCGTACACGATTGCTGCGATCGTCTCCAATTTACCAGATGTGCAATGATTACTCTGTACTGCAAGACCGCCTAGATATCTTATCATGTAACATATCAGAGATAAAAATGTTTTTCAAAGCGATCTAATTTGTGACTCTTTTTTGTATTGTTAGCTAGATTGTTGTTAGTTATTATGTTTTGTGTATTGGCCCATCCTTAATTTGGCTTTTAAGCTGTTGGATGGTGTATGAATAAATAAAAAATAAATAAATAAAATATATCCGACCAATAACTCAAAAAATAATGGACCGATCTTGATCAAATTAGGTAAGTACCTTCCTTTTGCAAGTGGCTTGGATAACTTCATGAGCCAGGTAAATCGGACCAGGTTTTCCTGGAAAATTTTGTGTTTTCTTTCTAAAAAAATTTATATCGCTGTAAATAACAAAGTAGGGGCAACCAAATTTGATTCGCGTGTTTGTCTTATAAAGGGTGAACTCTGTACCAAAATTCAGCTCTCTAGCTTTAAAGACAAAGATGTTATGGGCAGTTGAAGAAACAAATTTTGGAGTTTTCCTCAAAACGTCAACTCGCAATTTTAAACGTCAAAATTGGCAAGGTTTAGACAAAGAACGTGAAAAAAATACCGATTGTGAAAAGAAAATGTTGCAAGAAGAGTGTTCTGCATACCCTTAAGTTTCAGATTCAACCGTCATTGCCCTTGATTTTACTAAAATATTTACAAAATATTCATTTCAAATAGACCCTTTCTGGTGCTTTGGCTGTCAGTTTAGTTAAGTTGATGCTTTCGCTGTAGGTTTAGTGAATTTTATGGTTTAACCGTCTATAATTTTTAGCTAATTTTCGTAAAACAAATTCGTTACTGCATTTTATCATTTTTTATCGAAATATGATGCATGTTTTTAAGAAAAAATCTGGACGCAGTAAGTGCGTTTTGGTAGCAAATTTTCATTAAATCCTTCAAATTTCAATAACTCAATTGCTATTAACGTAAGTTTTGTTGGTTAGGAAACCAACATTTAACTTTATTTTCGGAAAATTTTTGTATGAACGCAGCAAGGGCGTTTTGGTTGCGAATTTTCATTAAATGTTTCAAGTTTCAATAACTCAATTTGCTATTAACCTAAGGTTCATTGGCTAGGAGACCAGTTTTCTCAGAAACATTTAAAGTTTATTATCGGAAAATTTTTGTACATTTTCAAATAATTATTTTGATAAAATATGGAACATTGTTCCTATTATATAGGTTATACCCGTAACCAAATTGATGCCTGCTCACATTAGAGCGATATATTTGTAATTAAAAACATTTTAATGAAAATTCACTTCCATAACGCACTTACTGCGCCCAGAGTTTTTTTTACTACCTACCCCGCCCAGCACCCCTATTCACTCCCAGTCCCGTTACTTCCTTGGGGGGGTGTGAACAAGAAATTTTTCTTGAGGTTTGTGCATCCAGGTGGGGTCCTAGTAATGTTTCTGAAAACAATTTTTTTGAAAAGCGTTCGGGAACTAATCTGCAAATTTACCATTAAATCCTTCAAATTTCAATAACTCACTTTGCTATTAACGTAAGCTTTGTTGGTTAGGAAACCAACATTTAAGTTTATTTTCGGAAAATTTTTGTATATTTTCAAACCATAGGTAATTTTAATAAAATATAGTACATTGTTTCTACTACATAGGCTATGCTGGTAATCAGATTGATGCCTACTTGCATTTGCTATTAAAAACATTTTTATGGAAATTCATTTCCATAACACACTTGCTGCATTCAGACTTTTGAAAAATGTTTATATATTTTTAAACAATAAAGTTATTTCAATGAAATATGGTACATTGTTTCTACTATATAGGCAACCAAGTTTGATGGCTGCTTTCATCAAAGAAAGACATTTGCTATTAAAAATATTTTAAAGAAAATTCTCTACCATAACGCACTTGCTGCGTCATGAGATTTTATTTCTTTATCCACTAAGGCAGTGCATATCGTGGTAGTAACTGACGACCAGCCAAGCTTTCATTGCGACGCTTAGAAGGTTTACCTCTCGGCGAGGTTGCCCAAGAAACCTGTATTCTGATAACAGAAAAAACTTTGTAGGCTCCCACAGGGAGATTAAACTGTTGTGTAATTTTTTGCAAAAGGAATCGTCATTCAGTGAAATTTCGAATTACCCTTCGAAAGATTTCATAACTTGGCATTTTATTCCTGCCAAAACACCCAACTTTGGAAGTCTCTGGGAGGCGAATAACAAAATAATAAAAAGACATTAAAATAAAATAGGGGGTAATTTTAGATTGACTTATGAGGAGTTGAGTACAGTATTGATGCAAATCTTAATTCCCGTCCTCTTCACACACACACACAACAGCCTGGAACCACGATAAGAAAAAACGAGTATCTAGAGGTGCTGATATCATAATACTAGAAAATATCACACCTAAATGTCAAAATATCACTAGAAACATAAAAAAATGTTGTTACTAGCAGTAGCAACAGCGAAACAGACAGTAATGTCATTCGTGATGATTGATCTGATAATGACCCCTCCACTATACAAGCTAAAGGTGAAAACAACGAAAATATTTTGAGTAGTATAGATGTCAGAGCATATGTCCTTATGTGATTCGCTTATAAATAAAACTGTCAAATATTATCTAAGAAAAATCTCAGAACAGAAGATGAATTTGAAGTCAAATTTCTAAAACTAAGAAAAATAAATTCTGTTAGCCCCAAGTAGAACATGTCGATCATGATATTAAAAAAATCCTAGCGGGTTAGCAGATGGATCACTGGGGGAAAATTTCATACCAAAACAATTTTAGTTCATATAATCTATCATAAATGCATTTCGTTAGACTTCAAAAGAGAAGGTTCTAGGGTTTCTCTGTATGTATATATATATATATATATATATATATATATATATATATATATATATATATATATATATATATATATATATATATATATATATATATATATATATATATATATATATATATATATATTTTAATCTATGTTGACTGATATTTTTGTCAATTGTGGACCAATTTTTAAAAATATTTTTTTTGTAAAAATATTTTGTTTGAAAGTGTATACTCCTGAGGTGGTCCAATTTTCACTAAGTCAGAATCCGATGATGGGATCTCAGGGAAATTGAGGGAATTCCTCTTATAATCTATGTAACTTAAAGTTCTACTGTAATACAGCACTTTGATTATATTACAGCAGTTTTCTAATACTGTACTCACTACGTACATATATTTACACTAAAAATGGAAAATAAACCAGCTTTAAAAAAAATGAAACCGTCGCCAAAATAGGCACTAAAAAGCGAACAATAACTGGATTACAGGTTTAATTCAAGACATAAAAATTTATTCAAATGAAATATTATTATATGCGCTACCTACTTATCAGTTTGAAGTCGGTGCCAAGCCCAAAACACAATAATACTTAGCGATATAAACAGCTTAATTAATAACGGATTATAATTCTAACCAAATACTTAAATATGTTGTTAATGATCAGACCAATCCACGCTCACACATTCAGTCGAGTGCGTGGGAAAACATACGATGTGGCGGGAGTGGACCTAGCCTATATACCTGCTACCTAATTGGCTTCAAACAGACAGTAGGTAGTGCATATTGTTTAGTAGCGGAGGTTATTTGGGGGGTTGTCGGGATAACTGTTATAAATTGGACTACACAGACATAATAACGATGTTTAACGTTTTAATAACAAAATGAATAAAGTCTCATAATATTTACAAAAACCCTTATATATATAGACTTACTTGAACTACTTCCTAATACTACGTAAACATACTTAGTCAGCATTCCTCAATACGGCAAATTCAGTCATATAGTATTGCAATCTGCAATCAACAAACTTGTGTATTGTTTATATAAACATGTGAAGTGATGATGTCAATTCAATGTCAACGATTACAATATCTATGTGACCTACTTAACAACATAAAAATTACTCTAATTTATACGTTTTTCCTGATTTTATCTTGAAATAAGTTTAGCACTAATTATAATACTTGAAATAATATTACAATATATATATATATATATATATATATATATATATATATATATATATATATATATATATATATATATATATATATAAATATATATATAAATATATATATATATATATATATATATATATATATATATATACACAACTCCAGGGACGCCCCTCTGGATAGCTATTGTTCCACGAACATACTACCGACTCAAAAGAATGACGTCCCTCTGGATAGCTACGAGTGATTGCACTTTTAGATTCTCTTGGGTTTATAAACATCCATGAGTTTCTTGTGTAAAGTTGCTTCCCGATTGTTGACTTAATTGCCTGGTGATGGCTTGGACATGTGGTTGTGTCTTCCCGCTGGCATATCTCACGTATTATGCAGTTGTGGCTGCTTTCTATACTTCTTACCATGTATGGGTAACACATATATAGGTTCTTGGGAATTGGGATGCTGTGTGTTAAATCATTGTCGGTTATCTGAAAGTATCGTTGCGTGTTATAATCCACTCCTAGAATTTGGTTGGGTACTTCCATGGACCAATATGTTTTGTTCTCGACCTCATACCAGGAATCGGAGTGACCTTTATTAACCTAACTTGTGTTACCTCCGTCATTGTGAAGTAACTGTACAGATGAATATATTTTTCACTGTGACTGATGTCTGAACGAAGTATTGGATAAGAAATGATCTCCAGATGCTGTGGCAGTTTTCTCATTGCGGATTATAGTTCATCCTGTTTTACTTTGATTTGTGTCATTAATAACGCACAATCAATAGTATTTGAGTAAATTTCTTTGCTTTGCTTGCAAAACTCTTTCAACTCAACAACAAACAGCCTCGCCGACCCAGCGTCGTATGCGAGTTTCTTTTCTTCTATATATGCTATATGCATTGAGAGTGCTGAGTTACTCTGCAAGTAAGGAAGCATGTATGAAGGCATATTATGCCTATGTATATTCTAGACTGTCATATGGTATAGTTTTTTGGGGGGGTTCAGCAGAGGCCAATAGTCTTTTTATCTTGCAAAAAAGGGCTATTAGAGCTATCCATAACTTGAAACAGTGTGAATCATGCAGAAATTTGTTTAGAAATAAGGGAATTCTCACTTTGCCGTGTATATATATCCTCCAGTGTGCTGTGTTAGTGGAAGAACAATATGTTTACTTTAAAGACTATGAAATAAAACATAGTTATGGTACAAGGGGAAGAGCGAACTCACAAATGATTAACCAGAAGACACATCTAACAGTGATACAGAGGCATGTGATCTATCAGTCGCTAAAGATTTTCAACCATCTTCCGTTGTCCTTAAAAAACTTGTGTTAAGAACTTCAAAAAAGAACTGAAAATACTTTTGCAACAGAAAGGATATTACAATATCGAGGATTTTCACTGTGATACAATTGTGTGGCCACCTGTAGAATAGGTTATATAATTGTATGGCCACCTGTAGAATAGGTTATATTTTGAGTTTTTTTTGTTGTTGCTTAGGCTGTGTTGTTCTTGTTAAGATTTTATTTATGTGTGCATTTTAGGTACTTGTTTGTACAGATGTTATAAGTGTTTGTTCATATACATATTTTAGCATATATTTATATGCATATTTCAGGTTTATATTTGAGCACACATTTGTGGTTTTTATCAGTTACATATGACTAATTTGTAATTGCTTTTGATGTTGACAATCCTTTGAGTGTTTGTAGTTCGATTTTGTTTTTTTGTCTGTTTGTTTGATATGATGCTCTCTTCTTTACGTCTCATTCCTAGACCTAGTTTTTATGCATTGTAATGGATAATAGTATTGTTATATTGACGTGTTCGACACCAGGGATGGTATGTGAATAAAGGCTATTATTATTATTTGCTTTGAATTTGGACGCCCGTGTCCTTGATTTGACCCTGTATAGGTGCTTGCTTTGGAACTGACCTTGTATAGGTGGTTCCCTAGATGCTTGTGTCCTTATTTGCTTTGAATTTGGACGTTTGTGTCCTTAATTCACCCTGTATAGGTGCTTGCTTTGGAACTGACCTTGTATAGGTGCTTTCCTGGACACTTGTGTCCTTATTTGCTTTGAATTTGGACGCTTGTGTCCTTAAATTGACCCTGTATAGGTGCTTGCTTTGGAACTGACCTTGTATAGGTACATTTGGACACTTATGTCCTTGTCCGCTTGACCCTGTATAGATGCTTGCTTTGGAACTGACCTTGTATAGGTGCATTTGGACACTTATGTCCTTGTCCGCTTGACCCTGTATAGATGCTTGCTTTGGAACTGACCTTGTATAGGTGCATTTGGACACTTATGTCCTTGTACGCTTGACCCTGTATAGATGCTTGCTTTGGAACTGACCTTGTATAGGTGCTTTTGGACACTTATGTCCTTGTCCGCTTGACCCTGTATAGATGCTTGCTTTGGAACTGACCTTGTATAGGTGCTTTTGGATGCTTGTGTCCTTATTCGCTTGACCCTGTATAGGTGCTTTTGGACGCTTTTGTCCCTGTTCGCTTGACCTGTATAAGTACCTGCTTTGGAACTGACCTTGTATAGGTACATTTGGACACTTATGTCCTTGTCCGCTTGACCCTGTATAGATGCTTGCTTTGGAACTGACCTTGTATATGTGCATTTGGACACTTATGTCCTTGTCCACTTGACCCTGTATAGATGCTTGCTTTGGAACTGACCTTGTATAGGTGCTTTTGGATGCTTGTGTCCTTGTTCGCTTGACCCTGTATAGGTGCTTTTGGACGCTTGTGTCCCTGTTCGCTTGACCTGTATAAGTACCTGCTTTGGAACTGACCTTGCATAGGTGCTTTTGGACGCTTGTGTCCTTGTTCTCTTTGATTTGACCCTGTATAGGTGCTTGCTTTGGAACTGACCTTGTATAGGTGCTTGCTTTGGAACTGACTTTGTATAGGTGCTTTTCTGGATGCTTGTGTCCTTGTTTGCTTGAACCTGACCCTGTATAGGTGCTTTTGATGCTTGTGTCCTCGTTTGCTTTGAAATTGACCCTGTATAGGTGCTTTTGGATGCTTGTCTTTGTTTGCTTTGAAATAATTGGATACAGGACGCTTGTGTCCTTTTGATTGTACCTAAAACACAAAAAAGGTATTTGGAGACTTGGGTGGATTAAAGGATTTAAAATTAAGGAATTTTAGTGCCCACTGTATCACCAACGGCACTGGTTACTTCATCTAAGGACCATGTTTGGGAGCTGAGGTTATTTGGGGGATTGTCGGGATAACTTTTATAAATTGGATAGAGGGACATAATAACGATGTTTAACGTTTTAATAACAAAATGAATAGTCTCATAATATTTACAAAAACACTTCTATATATAGACTACTTCCTTAATACTATGTAAACATACATAGTCAGCATTCCTCAATAGGGCAAATGCAGTCATATAGTATTGCAATCTGCAATCAACAAACTTGTGTATCGTTTATATAAACATGCCAATTCAATGTCAACGATTACAATATCTATGTGACCTACTTAACATAATAATTACTCTAATTTATACGTTTTTCCTGATTTTATCTTGAAATAAGTTTAGCACTAATTATAATACTTGAAATAATATTACAATATATATACAACCCCAGGGACGCCCCTCTGGATAGCTATTGTTCCATGAATACACATAATAATATTTCATTTGAATTAATTTTTGTCTTTTGAATTAAACCTCTATTTTTTTAAGTTTGTTTATTTTTATTTAACTTTTAACCAAATAATTCAAGGATTATACATATTTTTGATTTTTTCTTACAGAACTTTTAAAAGAAACGCAGATGCATTAATACTTAGAGGAGAGGGCATAATAACAGCTAACAATTTTCTTGACAAACTAAAAAATTGTAGTGTGCACCCGTGGGAAGTTACTGATCCGGAGATACAAGCGTAAAAAAAGAAATGCTAAACAAAAAGACATTACCACCAGTTCCTTTTATATTTATTATTTATACAGATAAGGATGTACTCCGACTTAGAGAATTGAGTTGTTTCACGTGTGAATTTAAAGAAGAATGCAGTCATTCTTACTTGAAAAACCACAATGTAGCAACTACCCTTTATGCAGGTTTCCTCCATTATATTTTTCATATTGTTTTGTGTTTCCTTGACCATTTAATTTATATATCAGCAATAAGCACAAGAAGATGACATCCAGCATCAATATTCAAAAGTTCCTCACCAATAAGGCAGATCAGGAATGTTTAAGTAAGAGTTTGAAAGACATAACTATAATTTCAAATGTTGTGTTATCTGATAAAATTTTTGACAGAAAATACTTCAGAAGAAAATTCTAGTTATGTTAAAAATCAAAGCATCAAGTTGTTACAGGTTTTAACGTAAAATTTTCGAAAAATGATTATTTTTCCTTTAATAAATTTATGACCTGGTTCGTTTTAAGTTGTTTGTAATTTATAATAACTTTAAAAAACCTTCTTAATGCCGTAATGTCATGCTGAAGTTCACAAATCATTTTGGTAGCTTGTCAATGTCATTTCAGTAACGTGTTACCTAAATGATATACTGTTACCGAAATGACGATTTCAGTCTTTTACAAAATATTGACATAATTTCAGAAAAAATTAGCATTTTGCGCGGCCAGCTTCAGGGATTCATCTAGATATGTTACCTAAACAGACTACCACCAAACGACGTCCATTACTCGAAGTCGAAAATCAAATACGAAATAATTGTTTTCTCCTGTTATACGATTTTGAGCCATCTACATTTGGTGTTAATTTTTAGATATAAACTAACCTAATAATAAAAAAGAACGCACTTTCTTGGATGAGAAATTACATTTATTTATACATTTAAAATGGTGAAACAAAACCATACCTCACAAAGGATAAGGTCAACTATTGTAAAACTAGTACGCACTTACCCCACCTTACTGTATGTCATTTCTAAAATTGTTCCCTACTGCAAAAAATTTCATAATTACGCCAATCCAATATTTTAAATTCAACTCAATTATTTTGGTATTATGGATTTTTATGTGCATGTATCAATTTCAGAGTGATTGAATACTCAAGTTTTTTTCGTACCATCGAGATTTTGTACAAATTTATTTTAATGTAAAATGCTTATTTATATTGATCGTTTACTTTAAATCAATATCATATATATATATATATATATATATATATATATATATATATATATATATATATATATATATATATATATATATATATATATATATATATATATATATATATATATATATATGTATATATATATATATATGTATATATATATATATATGTATATATATATATGTATATATATATATATATATATATATATATATATATATATATATATATATATATATATATATATATAAGGCATTCTTCGAAATTATGGATGACATTAACACTCGATTTTAAATAGATTATTTTGATCGAAATACATTTTTCCAAATTGTACCTAACAAAAGCACAAACTACAAGCTTTTTTTTATGAATATATGCTGTATAACTACTTTTAATAAATTGCTATTGCTATACACACACAGGCACACATGCGCATGTATGTGCCCCCACACACACCCACACAAATTTTTATTGACAATTTTGACAATTTTCACAATTAACAACTAATGATTTTCTATCCAGCATGTTTAACTACTGGAATCTTGTCCTACAAATCATCAGACATAAAAGAATTCTGTGACTTTAGCTCCTCCAGTTCTTTGATTTGTTGACGCAGAAATAAAATCCTGAAAAAAGGAAAAGAGATTTTAGTGAAAAGTAACTACATTTATGGGGGTTATAAAAACCGCAAGCATGTTAGTCATGCACATAGCCCCTTTAGCAAATTTTCATTATCAAAAATCCCGTATAGGAGATATACCCTATCAACATATACCGTCTTATTTTTCTACCATCTCACCAACTGAGCCTGTGTCCAATGATAGTAGGCCTGGCAAACCCAACCCTGCAACCTGGAGCATGGAAAACAACACAACCGCATGTATACCAGCTTCAAGAGCTAGAACATCGGCGGTTCAGTGGTAAGAACGTATGCCTCTGAACCGAAGGGTACTGGGTTCGATCCAAGGGTTCTCCTTTCACGTTTTTAGTACATACTGTAACATTAAGATTAACTGAGGTTGTGGCATTGTATTTGAGCAAGTTGAATGTCTGCATGTCCGCCCTTCGGAGGGGGCGTAAAGCCGTCGGTCCCGTGTCTACGTAATGTTGGGCACATTAAAGATCATTACCCTCCTTACAGAAAAGCAAGGGTTTGGCAAAATTTCCAGAATAGTGAAGTAAAACTGCTCCCTGGAGTCGGTATGAGCCATAGTCGAGGAAATACATCGACGTTAAAGAAAAGAAAAAACCACTCACACGCACACACACGTGCGCGCGCGCCTATACGCACGCACGCGCCCACACGCGCGCGCCTAAACACGCACGCACATACGCGCGCGCGCGCACCCACACACACAAATATATAATAATACTTTATTCGTTCCATAAATACCCTATTGGGTGTAGAACACGTCATTTGTAAATATAAAATAAATATAAATCTAAATATAAAATATATACACACATACATAATAACATAATAAATAATAACAAATGAATACACAAATGTAAACATAAAATAAAACACTGTCAATGCAGCAGTATTCATTCGACAATATAAAACTTACAGACTTGAACAAAGCAATCACACAGCCGCATATACACCCCACAAATATTGTATTAATGTGGACCTTAAGGGCTGCCTGGCTGTCTGTGGCTATGAGGATCCGCTTGCTGGTGTAGCCCCTCCTCTTGTTCTCCAGCACACAGTGCAGGAAGGCGTACATTTCGGCCTGAAAGACCGCTGCAAGGGCTCCGAGGTAAATACTATAACTTACCCTTTATCCTTCCGAGTAAACACCTGACCCCGTTCCACGCTCCCCGCCGGATCCGTCCATGAACCAGACGAGCGCGTCCCGTGGTGTGCCCGGCGTCTCCTCCCGCCATGCCTCCCGGTCGAGGATTTCCACTGTAAAGTTGTTTTCCCTGTAGATTCGCGGGCTCGCGAAGTCTGACCTCATTTCAAGCATGGGCTCCTTCACGATCTCCTGAATTTTGCATTGGCCGCTGAAGCCTGGGTTGATCTTCAGTCTACCATTGCAGGCTAGTCAGTATAGTCCCAGCCTGGCCTCCCCCATAATAACTAAGGGGTGGGGGCAGATCCAGCAACACCTCCATAGCGGCTGTTGGGGTTAAAGACATGGCCCCTGTGATGCCTAGGCAAGCCATCCTTTGGATCTTGCCTAGTTTTTGTTTGGCACTGGATTGTGTCACCTTAGGCCACCAGACTAGTGCCGTGTATGTTAACGATGGTCTGACCACCCTTGTGTACAGCCAGTGGGCCATACTAGGTCTTAGTCCCTACGTTTTTCCATATAGCCGCCTAGTGACAGGTCATGACTGCCTTACACAGTACAGTATTTTTTCAACGTGACCATTCCAGGTTAGCTTAGAGTCCAATACAACCCCAAGATATTTTACCTCCCTGGCCATTGGAATGTTCCTACCATATAGAGTGAGAGTTCTGTGGCTTTCCCACTTCCTCCTCCTCGTAAACGGTATGCCGGTTGGTTTCTCGGGGCTCACCCTGAAGCCCTTGACCAACCGTCCACCCTTCCACCACTTTCAGTGCTGTCTGCATGCGCTCCCACATTGACTGTGTAACCTTTTCTCGGGCTATGATGACAATGTCGTCCGCATAGCCCTGTACCTCATACCCCCCTCCAGAGAGCCTCCTCAGCAGGCTGTCCACGACTAGACAGAACGCTCCCCTGCGAACACCCCGCCGCGACCCCCGCCAGCAGAGTCCCTCCCGCGAGTGAGGTGAACACCGCCCTGTCCCTAAGCATGGAACCGATCCACCTGCAACAGGTCTCCTCTCATCCACGCTCCCTGACAGCTGCCAGAACCGATCCGAATGAGGTGTTGCTGAAGGCCCCCAGGGCCACCTCCCTGTTCTTCAGTTTGAGCACCAGTTGACGCAGTGCTGTTTCTGTTGAGAATCCTGCTCTGTATGCATATTGTCCGCAATGTAGGGGGTATGCATCCAGTACACCGCCACTAATGTGCCGGTCGAGCAGTTTTCCCATTGTTTTTAGCAAGGACATGAGACTTATCGGCCTCAGGGACTTTGCCTGGTCTGTTGGACGCCCAGGTTTAGGAATGAATACAACCCTGGCCGGTCTCCATGCCCTCGGAATGTACCCCAGAGCCAAGCTGGCCCTCATAATGAGGGTAAGCGCCGGCGCCAGTATATATATATATATATCCCCTGTTAGAGCATGACGGGCATTATTCGATCAAATCCCGAGGATTTGTATGGCTTAAAGCTGTTAATGACCCATCTGATTTTGCTCCAAGTAACCACCTCTCTAGCGACTGTCCAGTCTACTCTAGATGCCTGCCTATATGGCGCCTCTATTTCTGAGTGCTCCCAGTCCGGAGGTGATATAGTTTCCTCCCCCGAACTTATAAAGCCTCCCGTGGATGGTCTAAGGAAGCCTATGTTGGTCTGAGTGCCCTTGGACAGAATCTTGTGTAGTCGAGCACTCTCGGACGTTTTCTCCACTTCCTTGCTGTGCCTCCTCCACGACTCCTTCTTGGCGTCCCTCAGTCTTTTGTTATAGGTCGTTAGGGCCTGTCTATATTTATCCCATGCTCCTGACTTTTGGCCGCGTCAAACAGCTTACGAACCTGCGTCCTCCTTTGCCTGAGGTCCTCATTCTAATGGGACGTTCCTGGTGGACGCCCTCATTTTCAGGGGGCAGTTGGCGTTGTAGGCTGAGGTGATTGCGTCTCGCAATTAGGCTGCCGCAATCTCGAGGTCTATCGAATTGTCTATGGTACTCTTAACCCCCCCGTAGTTTCACTGCTAGGTCTGCCCTGTAGGCTTCCTGCATACCTCTTAGCTACTTTTGTAATATTTTCAAAGACTATAGAAGAGTGATTTTCAGTAAATTGCTGATACGTATAACTAGAGCTCAGAATGACAGAAATTGTTTCCTTTTGGGTGGTGCTGTAGATGCAGATAAGGCTTTAAAGTTCAACACTGAGTACATGGCTCTGCAGGTGAAACATATCCACCCCAATGAAGTTATACAACAGCAATTATTAAAGTCACTCGCCCAAGATAAAAAGATTATTATACCATATATAAAATGGGAAATGTATGAATTACCAAATCTCAATAATTCAACGAAAGATTTGTGGTCCATTAAGACATCTTCAAACATCGAACGACCCAGATTTGTTATTGTGATATTCCAAACAGATCGATACAATAACGTTAGAAAAGACATCAACGACTTTGATCATGTAGGCATTCGAGATCCCCACAGAGGGTATGAACCTGAACTGTAACTAAGCAAATTACCTCGAGGGGTTTTCAAAACAAGTTCTTCAACTAGGTATCTTCTATGAATCTGATTTACCTGTTGAAATAGTGGATGTTAGACAGATCCGCATAATAATAATTTTTTTATTAACGGTCTGAGCCAATTTACAGATTAATTTACGACCAAAAATCAAATTAACTATAAACAAGCTAATAATATAAACCTAAAAAATATTTTCTAACACACTTTTAAATTCAGCAAGGCTTACAAAAAAAAATATCAGTTTTTTCACAATATTTGTTAGCATTTCTACATATTCTTGGAACTGCAGAATGAAAAGTATAATTAACACGATAGAAACTCTCATTAAATAGACCATGGTGTCTTAAGGTTCTGGATGGAACACTAAGCTTAATCATAGCTAGTAAGTCAGGAGAATCTACAACACCATTCAGCAATTTATATAAAAAGCAAAGGTCAAAATTAACCCTTCGATGTTCGAGAGTAATCAAATTTAATTGAGTATAAAGTTGTAAGTAGTCAATTTGGTCAGTTACGATACCCATCTTATATGCCACAAACCTAAGAAATCTTTTTTGGACTCTTTCAAGTAGATCTTTATGTATCTGATAGAATGGTGACCAAACAATGCTGCTGTATTCAAGCACAGATCTGACATATGCACAGTACACAGATTTTAAACAGTTTACATCGGAGAAGTCTGCCAATGTTCTTTTCAAAAATCCCAGCATTTTCAAGGATTTATTTGTAATTAATTCAATATGCTTACCAAATGTCAAATCACTACTAAAGTACACTCCCAGATCTCTTATTTGATCAACCTTTTTTAAGACAGTATCTTCCATTTTATAATCAAAATTTGAAATATTTTTCGATCTAGAAAATTGTATATAGCAGCATTTACTCTTATTTAACAACATATTATTATTCCTACACCACTGGATCAAATTATCTATATCTGCCTGTAATTTCAAATTATCTTCAGGAGTTTTAATCTCAACAAACATCTTCAGATCGTCTGCATATAAAAGTGTATCTGCATATTCAAAGCAGCGAGTCACATCATCAACAAATATGTTAAAGAGCAATGGTGAGAGATGCCCGCCCTGTGGCACACCCGAAGTCACACCGATCTCTTTAGATAGATAATTTTTTATTTTAACTATTTGTTTTCTATTA
The DNA here is from genome assembly GCA_964006375.1 of Tillus elongatus. Lineage (NCBI taxonomy): Eukaryota > Metazoa > Arthropoda > Insecta > Coleoptera > Cleridae > Tillus > Tillus elongatus. Next base: position 123,593,532 of record OZ023263.1, on the reverse strand, counting down.
GACAAGAAGTCCCCAAACCAAGCCAACAAATTTCCAAAAATTCCAAATTTTTGCAGCTTTATCAATAAGATTCGGTGATCTATCTTATCAAAAGCCTTTGAAAAATCGGTATATATCACATCGAGTTGACCTCTCTCCTCAAGGACCCGAGACAGGTAATGTTCATATATTTGTAAGTTTGTAACAGTGGCTCTACCTTTAACGAAACCGTGTTGCTTTAAAGTTAACTGTCTTTCAACAAACGGTCTTAGTTTATTCATTACAATATTTTCAAATATCTTAGGAATTAAACTATTCTTTATTATAGATCTGTAGTTTTTTATATGAGATATGTCACCCTCTTTATGGAGTGGATCCAAGAACGATATCTTCCAAGCATTTGGGAAAACACCCAACTGTAGTGACAAATTAAAGATCTTAGCAAGAATATCCGATAAGATACATTTACATTGCTTTAAAAAGCATACAGGAATCAAATCTGGACCAGCACCTAAGTTATTATCAAGCTGCGCAATGGCATCAAACACTTCTATTATTTCTATCCTCATTACACCCATGATCGCATTATGAGAGAACTCTTCACTACAATCTATAGAAACACTATTGTTATAATTGTTATAAACTGACCCAAAAAAATCTGAGAATGAGTCAACAATTTTATCTACATCATCTATCTGTGTGTCATTATATTTCATTACTTTAGGAATACCGAATTTGTTTTGCTTTGATCTAACATATCTCCAAAAACTCTTACTATCTACGTTTATGGCTGTTTGAATATTATTTATATAGTCATTATAACAAATCTTAGAAACATTTTTACACTGTTCTCTTAATCTACTAAAAATACTATAATGATATTGAGAGTTGCTAATTTTATAATTTTTGTGTGCTATTTCTTTGTCAATAACAAGTTGTCTCAAGTCTGCGGAATACCAGTGTGGAAACTTTCTATTTCTAGTTCTACATTTGGGAACAAACAAATAAATGGCTACAAAGAGAACATCATAAAAACGATCTATCATTACATTGAGGTTTTCAGAATCTAACAAACTATCCCAGTTAACATTAGATAAATAATAATTGATGCCAATGAAATCTGCCCTATCAAAATTATAATATAAATAGTCATAGTCTATCAAATCAAGATTTTTTCTACAGACATCTAGGTTTATCTCTAGCGCAGGATGATACTTGTCCAATTTCAGAAATGGTTCAGCAACTGATACATTGAACCTCACCATATTAGAAAAAACTAAGTCCAAATAGTCTCCAAAAATATTACTAATAGAGTTAATCTGATACAGTCCCCAGTAAGCAGCTACGTCCGATAGAATCTTACATTTCTGAGACACATGCCCTACTGCCATTGATCCATATTCATCGTTTAATCAATTTATTCCAGGAAGGTTGAAGTCTCCAGCAATTAAAACACAGTCATAATTAACTAAACTCAGAACATCTTCCACACTAGAGACATATTTTTCGTATATTTCAACCGACGAATCAGGAGGAATATAAACAAGACTTATCAAAATCCTTAATGAACCCCATGAAATCATAACCATTTTGTGTTCGATAGTTTCTTCATTAAGAGACAGTTCTACAGATGGAATTGATGATTTCACAGCTATTAAAACACCCCCTAGATAACTATGTACACTAGTATTTTTACTTCTATCACATCTATACACTAAAAAATCGTCTAATCCTAATTCACTATCAAAAAAATTTTCATTAAGTCCAGACTCTGTAAAGAGAATCAGATCATACTCCGATTTCTCCGTAGCCAGTAAAAGATCTCTTAGTTTCGTCCTCAGTCCACGTACATTTTGATAATATAATTTTATCACTGATGAGGGATCATTTGAGTAAACTCTTGCCGGTTTTTTTCCATATCCACTCTTTGTGCTCTATTTTCCTCACCAACTCCCATCGGTCTACCTTCCCTGAATACTCTGACAGCAACACCTTCACACCATTTGTCAGGATTCAGCAGCTTTTCAAGACAAGGCTTGGTAGTAGAGACTTTGAATGAACTATAGATTGTTGGATATCTCGAAGGAAGTTTCTCTATCTCAGTGGTCAGCTGAAAATTATTCTTTACGTAGTTACTCAACTCTTCTTCAGTTGTCTCTGGATGGAGTCGAGTAATGTGTATTGCCACTTTTTGATTAGTTGGATTTCGTTTTGGTGCTGTTCTCAGAATTTGATCTTTTGATTGAGTATTTCCAGTACCGATAATAATCTCAGCAAAATTTCGTTTCTGATAATTTTTTTCTGTGACTTTTCGATGTTGTAGTCCATCAGTAGAATTAGTTTGTTCAACACATAGAAACTAATTTTGTGTCTGGCTCCTATTACAACGGAAAACCCTCACATACTTTATATGAGTTTGCTCAGATGGTTGATCCTGATTACGCAATCGATATAGAACCTAAGAATCTAACTTATCTACCTGTAAACAAACGAGAGATTTCAAATATAAGCATCGACATCATGGACCAAGATTCAGTTCCTGTAAACTTCCAAGGTGTCTGTTCGCTTGGAGCTTAAAAAGATTGCTTACAATGCTAGTTTTCAAGTATATAAAAGCAAGTGAATCTACCAAAACCAATTTAGTACAGCCAGCCACTTCAAAGGGTACACTTCGTTCTGATAATATTGAGTTCCTTAAAAGTCTTGGTTATCATGTCATCAAAACTAGAAATATTCAAATACCCAGAGTTTGACAATTTCATCAATCGAGAAGAACTTCGGTCTTACTATTCATCAACTAAATCATTTGGTAACAGCGATGAAGTTGAAATAAACATCAATCAGCAAGATGCATTCGTATGTCTAGCGGAGTTAGCTCTAATAATCAAAGGTGCTCTGGAACCTCTAGCAGTACAAAATGCTGTTGGTGAGTGTTATATGTCAAATAATGGAGGAGTAGCTCTGTTTGAAACAATGACCTATGAAGTAAATGACAAGGAAGTGGAACGAGTACGAGACCCATACACCACAAAAACCATCAAAAGCCTGCTTTCGTTTAGTAAGAATGAAACTCCGCCATGGATGGTCCCAAGCCTGGCTGAGAATGGAGGAGGGATGTAATACCGTAACCCTACCTAGACATGTCTTGGGAGGGCCGGGAATGCTTGCCTTAACCGGCCGGCATTGCTAGGAGAGACCTCTATAAAACAAAACACATCGCAAGGTCTTTGGTGGGTTGGTGCCGAAGCGATGATGCTTTTGGCCGATATGGCCAGGCATTGGCAGTTTGGCAATTCTGCCCCTAACGTAATCCTCCCCAGGGAAACCGGGGATATGTGTATAAGTGCCTCTCCATGGGATGCGGGGCTCTTCCATTGAGGTTAACCACAATTTTCCCCAGCTACTCGTGGGATCAGAACATGGACACGACAGACACAGACCCAAGTGAGATGGGTAATAATACTCTTGATCTCCAGGCAACTGGAGAACCATTGGAGGTAGAAATAGGGGTTGTCCCCTCTCTTACCGCCAAACCGAAGGAGGGGGGGGGGTCATCCTCTCCCTATCCTCCAAATCTCTGTCCTCCGATGAGGAGCGGGAGCTGCTAAAGTCTCCCGTGCGCCACGCGGAGGAGCGGAAGAAAAAACAACGACTGCCTGGATCCACAAGGAGACAGCTTAGTCATCTGCTCAAGGCGGGTGTGCCATACTCAACCGCCTTGAGTCAGGTACTAGCAGAAGTCGGATCCCGCCGGGCTCGGGTGGGGGTTTGAGGGTACGCTAAAACGACCCGAGGAGTCTGATGACGCTACTGAAGGTGCCGCCAGCAGAAAGCGAATCCGGTAGGACGGCTGCACATCACAACAGAGGGCAAAAAGGCCCCGAGAGGGTGCTGTCAGGAAGACGTTCAGTGAGGTGACTGGAGGGGTCAAAGTGAGCATTATCCACTCTGAATATCCCTCCTCCTCACTGAATAATGAAGCAGGCCCTTCTGAGAGTGGAGGGGGATCAATCCCCCCGGCTATACCCTCAGGAAGTGGCACCGCAGGGGGAATTAAATCCACCAATAAAATGGGCCCCCATAGAGGAGGTGGCAGGATTCATCCTTCCACCAGAACTATTAAGTGCATACAAGCAAACCTGCATCATGCAAAGGCAGCGACATACCTCCTTAGCAATAAATTAAAAGAGGAGCAGATAGACATTGCTCTTCTCCAAGAGCCCTGGACCACCAATTTGCACCGAACTAAAGGGCTGGGTAACACTTCTGGTAAGATAGTAGAGGTGGGCTCTGGTACCAACCCTGTATCTGGATCAGAAACAACTTGCAGTATTTTACACTTTCAGAATACTGCACCAAGGACATGGCAGCCATCCATCTCATGATCACAACGGGGGGGAACAAGCTGGAAGTAGTGGCCTGCTCGGCCTTTTTTCCCTTGAGACAGAGATGCAGAACAACCACCTGCAGCAGAGATGCGGAAATTGATCGCCTACTGCAAGAGGAACAATTATCACCTTGTAATGAGGTGTGATGCAAACTCTCATCATCTGGTTTGGGGGAGCACGGACACTAACAGGCAAGGTGAATCACTATTTGAATACATATTAGGGGAGGAGCAGGTTATCAACAACATAGGCTCGGAACCCACCTTTCTAACGGTCAACTGAAGAGAGGTTTTAGATCTCACGATCATCTCAAGGCTGTTGTGCTCAAAAAACTTCAAATGGAGGGTGTCGTCTGAACCCTCATGTTCGGACCATGCCCATATCCTATTTGAGATTCAAACAGGCCCTAGACCTGGGGTTGAGTATCGTGACCCGAGGAGGATGTATTGGGAGAGATACAAGCAATCCCTCGCCGCCCGATTTGTGTCCGCTATCCCCACAGTGAGGGATCGTGAAGAGACTGAGATTGCAGCTGAACAGGTAAGGGATGTTGTGGTCTCAGCATATCACGAAAACTGTCCACAAGTCAAAAAAAGGTAGTCGAGGGTCTACTTGGTGGAACAATAACCTCGAGAAACTAGGAAGAGCAGTGAGAAGTCTCTTCAATCGTGCTAAGACTACAGACAACTGGGAACAATATAAATCCGCTCTAACATATTACAACAAAGAGATAAGGAATGCTAAGAGGGAGTCCTGGAGGAGGTTCTGCGGGGACATCTCTAATTTGCCCAGCAGCGCCAGAATCCACAGAATTCTCTCATGTGACTGTGTTCAGGAACTGGGATCGATAAAATGACCAGATGGTTCCTTTACTGAATCACAGAAAGAAACGGTAGAGCTTTTAGCACACACACACTTCCCAGATTGTCTGATCCTGAGCAATGAAAATGACCTGCGAGCCGAGGGTCGATTTAAATGCCCTCAAAGGGAGGACTGGCGGGTTGCTCGGAGAATAGTTACAGCCTCAGCAGTGGAGTGTGCTGTGAAACATTTACAGCCATTCAAGGCGCCAGGGGAGGATGGGGTGGTTCCGGTCCTACTACAAAATGGACTGGAGATTTTCTTACCTTTCCTAAACAGGCTGTATAGAGCCAGTCTTGCTTGGAACTATATTCCATCCAGCTGGATGGTGATTAGGGGGATTTACATTCACAAATTGGGACGTAATGACCTCCTACCCACATCACTGAGACCTTTCAGTGTTACATCATTCCTCCTGAAGGGATTGGAAAAAATACTGGACAGACACATTAAGGGGAACATCTTAGTCAACAACTCCCTTAAGACCCACCAGTATGCCTACCAAACTGGCAAATCTACTGAGTTAGCACTCAATAACCCCTCCTCGAGAAAATCACACAATCCCTGGATAACGGGGAGGTCGCGGTGGCTGCATTTCTCGACATTGAAGGAGCATTTAATAATGCATTACCTATCTCTCTCTGCGAACCCACTATCGCTAGAGGGGTGGAACCTACCATTTGTGGCTGGATCGGAAGCATGCTTCACAATCTGACTGTTATTACCTCGTTGCAGGGGGGAGGTGGTCAGCTTCAGGGCTGCAAGGGGGAGGTGGTCAGCTTCAGGGCTGCGAGGGGGTGCCCTCAGGGGGGAGTTCTTTCCCCCCTGATGTGGTCCCTCTTTGTGGACAATTTACTGGCTACCCTGGGGCTGTGAGAGGTTGAGGTCCAGGCGTATGCTGATGATCTAGTCATAATGCTTAGAGGTAAATCTGAGGAGGAACTAGCAAGTACTCTTCAAGAGACACTAAATGTAGTGAATGATTGGTGTCGGAGGGAACAGATGACTGTGAACCCTCGCAAAACGATCATTGTACCATTTACCAGAAGAAGAAGGCTGGACAGATTAAAACCAACTATTCTTATGGGGGAAACGATTACATTTAGGAAAGAAGCAAAATATCTGGTGGTTACCCTAGATAAGAAGCTCAACTGGGACGTACAGTTAGAGAATGTAATCGGCAGGGCTAAACTGCCCCTGTGGACATGCCGTATAATCTGTGGAAATAACTGGGGAACAAACCCCCAACAGATGTACTGGCTCTATGTAGTGGTTATCAGACCAATGATAACATATGGAGCCATAGTTTGGTGGCCCAAGGCACTTTGTGGTATCGCGAAGGCCAAGCTGGCTCATCTACAGAGACAAGCTTGACTGATGATAACGGGAGCGATAAGCACCGCACCATCAGCCGCTCTGGAGGTCCTCCTTAATATTCCACCTCTGCACATATGGCTGGAGTGGGTGGAGAACGCACAGATTGAAACAAGCAGCCGACAGCATGCCGAAGGAAATCAGTCTGTGAGGGTCCGGACTTCTCGATGACATTGAGGTCATGAGATTCTGGGAATGGTCTCAGACTTGATGCCTACAAAGATCAGTAGAGATCTGTCTTTCAAGACCGTCCTCCCGGAAAGGGAAGACTGGGAACGAAATCAAACGACCCTGTCGAGGGCCGATCTCTGCTGGTATACTGACGGCTCCAAAATCAATATGGGAGTAGGAGCCGGCGCATATGGGGGCAACACCAATGCTATACTATCAACTAGCCTCGGCAAGTACGCAACCATACACCAGAACCAGTGCTGAGGATAACATTGTGCACAGCAAAACACACCTTAAAGATCTGGACAGCAAGAATGACAATCCAGCAATGGCAAAATTTGCCAGGATTAGCTCACTCTAAGGCCTTCATAAATAGCCTGTCTGAGTCAAGGGCTAAAAAACGTCTAGAGCTAAACAGACAACAACTGAGTACTCTAGTCGGCCTGTATACAGGACACTGCCGCTTGCATCACCACATGCACCGAATTGGAGTCGGTCAGGAAACAGAGTGCCGGCTGTGTATGGAGAGTGACGAGACAGCAGAGCACGTACTGTGTTCCTGTCCGGCAGCGGACAGGACTAGATACCTGCTCTATGGCAAGACACAGCTTGCTTCGGAAGATCTGGATCAACTTTCACCCACAAAGATTATCGACCTATGCAGGAGGCTGGCTTTGTTGGGCGAAATATAGACCATTAGGCGTGAGCCACAATAGACCTTATGGTCGCGAAGGAGAGACCGGTATGGCCCACTCACATTCAAACCTAACCTAACCTTACCTAGTAAGAATGAAGCTAAATCTCTTAGTAATGCTGGGCTGAATGTATCGTCAGATCACATCACCTTAAACGATAACAAGTTTTACATGCTCCTACCTCTTTGGTTCCTCTTCAGTTTCTTCCATCACTTTAAAGGAGTTCTCTGTGGTAAACATACTTTCCGAATTACAAGAGCTCGAAATGATGCCAACAGCTATTAGAGTACTGCTACAGCAAGATCTAAAATTACTGTCACCAACATGTTTTTAAAAAGCAAAACATGTATTTCCAAATGATAAAATGAAGTTGGAGCTGATGGATAAAATAGCAAAAGACACATCTATATTTCTCGCATATCGCAAATGGGATATATATGAGCTGCCGGCACTCAGAGATATTATGAAAGACGTGTGGTCTGTTAAAACTGCAACAAACTTAGAAAGACCTAGATATGTGATTATAGCATTTCAAACAGATCGGAAAGACAACGTAAGAAAAAAAGGTGACTTCTTCGATAACACTGATATGGTAGATCTACGAGTGTTCCTAAATTCAAAATGCTACCCTTATCTATGAATATGGATTTCGAGAAATTTAAATATGCTGAAGCCTATCAGATGTATACAGATTTTCAAAAAAGTTTTTGTTATAAAAACATGCCAGAACCTCTCTTAAATTATGATGAATTTAAAGATCAAGCTCTATTTGTAATCGACTGTCAGCATCAGAACGGGTCAATCAAGTCTTCAACGGTGGACATCAAAGAGGAGTTTATGAACAAAGACATTTTTTTATAGAACCAGAGCTTATTGTTTAGTTATTCATGATTGTGTATTTGAATATAAACCTCTAACTGGTATCGTAAGAGCCATTATGTAATAATTTAATATGTCTTGTGAACCAATTCAATAAACTAATTGTTTTATTTTTAATTAAATTTTCTTTAGCGTGTAAACAAGAGCTATTATGAATGTTTTGTGAATTCAGTCTAATAAATTAACTGTATTTAAATGAGTGTTTCATTTTAACCTTAAACGGTGTTTGTTTACTCTAATTTGAATTCTACTCATCAGGACGAGTAACATGTTTCCAAACACCGCCCATCTAAACCATATAATAAAGTTAGGTGCATGCGTGTATACTATTTATGAATCCTACTCATCAAGACGATTAGCATCACACCAAACATCATACCTCTACACCACTTAATAAAAAAAAAGTTGCTTTGCGTACGCGATAGTCGCACATATTCTATATCTGGACCTCGATCTGGATCGCAATCTCGGTTCAGGTTACGGGGGCGCAGCCCCCGCCGACACATCAACCGTCCAGATCGAAAACTAAGAAAGTTAGGTTTGCGCATGCGTGTATACTAATTTTGAATTCTATTCATCAAGACGATTAACATGACACCAAACATCATACCTCTACACCACTTAATAAAAAATGGCTTTGCGCATGCGATAGCCGCTATATTCTAGATCTTAATCTTATTCTGGATCTAGATTTAGACCTGGATACTGATCTCGGTCTTGGTCACGGGGACGTAGCCCCGCACAAAACGGGGCGGCACTGCATTCTACTCGTCACGACGAGTAACATGACACCAAACACTATGCCTCTACACCACCTAATAACAAAGTTTGTTTGCGCATGCGCAAACCATATTTACGTACGTCATTTCCCTAAAAATCAAAATGCCGAGTCCCCTTATTTTGACAGGTGCTGCCACCTGTAGTTTAAAAAATTTACTTTCCAGGGTTTTTTCACTTCCGGTCGGCCATCTTGGACGCCATATTGTCTTACGTAACCCCAGGTTTGCTCCCTATTGGACCTCCACCCAGTGACGCCACTCTGACTGTGCTGCACGCCGGCGCAGTGGCCTGGTGTAGGGTGGAGGTCTCAGAAGGAACCATCTACACTTACTGGAGACAATTACAGCGGAATTAATTGAGACATCGTGTGTATGAGGCCATTACTTGACAAGATGTTATACTACACGCCCATTTTCACACAGGAGGTCGTTTTAAATGCGATGCAAAATCGCGCGCACGCACTCACGCGCACGCACACACACTCGCGCACACACTCGCGCACAATACACAACACACGCAATACTATTATTGTGACATCGCTTACATAAGACACTATTGTGACCACATGAAGATGTTTTTACAAATATGTATTTTGAACCTAATGTTTGCAGCTCTTGTTGGAATTCTGATACACTCCATAGTAACAGAGAAATTGCTCTTACATCACTTGATGTGATAAGCTAAAATTGTGTTTTTTTATGTCATAAATAATTGTGTGAACTTGGGACAACTGTGTGTAAAAAATAGTTAAATATGACATCACTCGATGCCACAAGAAAATGTGTTTCATTTGTCGTAATTTAAGGTGAGTAGAACTTATTTACAATAAACAAATGTGTGTAATAGAAAGTAGTGCACATTTTAAATGATGTATGCTGTTTAATAACTTTACAAAGACTAATGTGACAACATTAAGGTGCGGGTTCTTTAGTTTTGAACAGCCGAACGCTACCTACAGAATGCTAAGAGTCTCGGTACCGAAGAAAAACTTAATATAGTCATACTCAATATTTCATTTACAAGATACAACAGAGTGCTAAACTAATTTATTTTCAAAACTGTAGTTTGAATTATCCTAGAAAACTCGTGCATATTTCCTGGAGGCGATTTATATAGTGCATGCGGTGGGTCCGTGCACAAAAGTGCCTCTATGAAATAACATAATAAATATAGTGTATTTCAACTGGTTTAAAGTATAATCTATTCGAGACCCCAAGCGACACTTATTAGTAAATAGAAATACTAATATAGGGGTATCTAAGTAGGCAATATATATATATATATATATATATATATATATATATATATATATATATATATATATATATATATATATATATATATATATATATATATATATATATATATATATATATATATATATATATATATATATATATGCAGAACTCTGAAAGATCGCTGTGAACCAGTAGCGTACATAAATTACAGTATGTTGTCCCACAGAGATCTGCAATGCGGGACCAAAACGCATATATTTCTCTATTGATTTGATGATTTAGATTCCTTTACAAAATATAATTCTATATGCTACGAACAAACTCTTTGTTGAAAGATGACACCAGCATTACAGGTACTTATATATTTTTAGTAGCAATAAACGAAGTTTTGAACAATGAATCATAAAAGGCACATGTTTTGGCAATTGAAAAGGTTCTTTATCAAGAAAAAAAAAGATAAAAAAATACAGCCCCTTGTTCCATAATCCGTTGGTCGACTTTGAGCAACCGAACACCAGTGTATTTAGATTATTTTATAAGACACATCATGCATTCTGAAACTTTAGCGAACTTTTATAGCTGTAAATAATTAACAAATATTCTTATGTGACTTAGGATTTATTCAAAAATCTTAAAGAAGGTTCGGGTGCAACACCTACTGTATTTTTTTTTAAATTCTTGAACAGTTTGATAGTAATGGTACCTGTCTGTAATTTTTCGGCTCGCCCGGATCAGCCTTTTTCAATAACAGTTGCACCTCTGCAGTTTTAAGTTTTTCTGGAAACACTTCTTGTTGTATACATAAATTAAGAATGTGGGCTAGAGGGAAGCATATAATGTCTGCAGTTAGTTTTAACAATTTTACTATAATTTTATCATCCCCTGTGCAATTTGTGTTCTTCACTGACAATATTATTTTATCTGCACAATCAGTTATGTAAAACAGGTTTATTCTATTTAAAGCATCTAAGTTGGATTCATTTTCTTTTTTCAAATTATTTATATGTACATTTTTACGGTTTTCATTAGATGCATTTGAATTTATCATTTTCCACATTGTGTTAGTTTTATTGTAGGAAGCATTTATTTTATTTTAATGGGAGTTTTTTTGCTGCCTTTATCGCTTCAGGATATTACAATATTTTTAGTGAATTTTCTTAAAAAAAATTCACTAATGAGGAGACCCCGACTTTTGAATTTTGAAAAAATTTCTTCAAATGAGCGCTAATTAGGCCCGCCAGAAAACATATCCGGGGTCAGTTTCAATTTTTATATGTTTATATATATATAAATATATATATATAATATATATATATATATATATATATATATATATATATATATATATATATATATATATATATATATATATATATATATATATATATATATATATATATATATATATATATATATATGTATCACACCGATAACTCAAAAAATAATGGGCCGATTTTGATCAAATTTGGTGAAAATATTCCTTTTGCAAATGGCTTGGATGAGTTTGTTAGTCAGGAAAATCTGCCCAGGTTTTCCCGGAAAATTTTGTGTTTTCTTTCGAAAAAAATTTATATCTCCGGAATTAACAAAGTAAGGGCAACCAAATTTGGTACGCAGGTTTACATCCTTATAGGTAAGTTACCTACCAAAACTTAGCTATGTAGGTCAGAAGACAAAAAAGTTATAGGCATTTAAAAAAAATTGGGGTTTTCCTCAAAACGTCAAAGTGGCGATTTAAAATGTGAAAATTAGCAACATTTAGGCAAATAACTTAAATCTAATACGGGCTATAGAAATACAATGTCTCAAGAAGGATGTTTTACTAAAATATTTGCAGAAAATTCATTTCAAATAGACCCTTTCTCTGATGCTTGGCAGTAGCCTTAGCTATAGAGTTTATCATTTAATGGTATATAATTTTTGTCGAATTTTCGTAAAAAATTAATAAAGCTCAATATATCCGTTATTATATAAGATATGAAGAAAATTTGTATATATTAATTATAGGGTGTCTTGAGCTACATCTTAAAATTATATTTCTGCAATCACAGGGTGGCCCATAAGTCGTTGGTGATACAAATTTCCTTTTTTTAATTAAACACGCCTTATGTTATTGCATTTTTGCATTTTCCATTGAAATATAATGCATGTTTGTAAGAAAATAAATTATGGACGCAACAAGTGCGTTATGGTAGCGAATTTTGATCAAATGTTTCATATTTGAACAGCTCAATTTGCTATTAATCTATAAGGTTGACCAAGAAACGTGTTTTTTCGGGAACATTTTAAGTTTACTTTTGGAAATTTTTGTACATTTTCACACAATAAAGTTATTTTAATGGAACATGGCACATTGTTTTTACTATATAGGTTATACTGGTAACCAAATTTGATGCCTGCTTTCTTAAAAAAACACACATATTTGTTATTAAAAAGATTTTTATGAAAATTCACTACCATAACGCACTTGCTGCGTCCAGAATTTTTATATTCCTGGGGTGCTATACTATTATCGATCATCTTAAAGTACAGATCACATTTTCTCATGCATGATGTTTTGACTCCCTTAGTCAACCATGCATTACTCTTAAATTGCTTGTTCCTACACAACTTTTCAGGGAAAGTACATCTACTGAATTATATTTATTCAAAAACAAGATATGCTTCATTTACATGCGCCATTACATAAATTTCATTCCATGATGTATTTGATATTTCTAAGTAAAAATAATCAAATTTGTTGGTAATAAATATTCACCTCTATCCTTTGTGTGTTCTACTTAGACCTAAACTTCAGTGGTGCATATGCTATCTGATCATAATGATTAGAGAGCGCCCTACAGACCACCAAGCATTCCTTCATGTCAGTTTTATTGACAATTATCTATCAATGAGAACGTGGTTTTTGTCTCCCTAGCTGGTTTGAAAACAGTCTGATATAGATTGTATGAGTTCATAATATCAAAAAATTTACTGGAACAACAATCAGACAACAAATTTATATTAAAATCTCCACATATTACTAATGTATAACTTTCCATTCTTGAAACAACACTTTCCAGATTTTCAATAAGTTTATCAAAGAATCCACCAATACATCCGAGCGGAGATCTGTATATACATATAACAATCAGCTTTAATGTATTTATTACTATACTACAGCAATTAAAACCAAGGTCTACACTTTTATATTTTAGGTCCAAATTTTCATCATAGGCGACACCTCTTTGTACAAAGATGCACGACTCTCCATTGAGTTTTGTCTCATGATTATAACACGGAGCCAGAATGTAGCCATCACTCAACACGCTCTCCTTCTCTCCGCTGTGCAGGCTGTGTCCCGTCTAACAAAGCACCACTGGCTTATTACATATTAATAAATAATCATTAAAAGCTTCCAATTCCAGGGCCTGGTCTCTCGAAGATTCAATAGTTTGATTTAAGACTTCAATGGTTTAATGTGGTCACTGACCTTATGTGTACTGAGATAATTTACATCCCGTCGATATTTTGATAACATATGTTAGTGGTTACGTAAATAATATTTAAGAGAAAACGATTAGTTTTATTTTTTACAAACAATAACAAATGAAACAATTTTATGTTCGACAGCATTCGACACCGATACTTACACAATTTAATTTTATTTCCAAATCAATATTATGTATTGACTGAAAAACCATTACAAAAATATTTTTTAATTTGGAAAAACAGTTGATTTTATTCCAAACCAAGGTACGCGCTGAGTGTGTTTCTGTCTTTTTCAAATTTCAATTTTCCAAAGACAGACACATTCCATTTGCCCTTATTTACAAATGAAACTCGCTATTTGTTTACTTGCAGTTTACGGTAAATCACTGTAATTTGATGTTATTAATTAAAAATATATATTGAGGTAAATTACCACAGCAATTTACGGCACAAATTTATTACCACGGTAATTAATTTTGGTAATTAAAACCCATAAATTATCACCGTAAATTACTAAAAATATAAATTAAGGTAATTTTACAACATTGCTTCCAACCAGTAGTTAAATTTCTTTATCTGATTCATATTCAAGTTAGATTCTGGCACAGATGCGAACATTATGTTAGTGACTACACAATTTAAGTTGCGTACAAATAATTCTAAACTTTGGCGTTTTTTTTTTGCTCAAGATTATTATATCCACCTTCTATGATTACATGGTCATCTATTGTAAAATCTTTTGTGAACTCTCCCACATATTTCAGCACCTTGACAAGTCATGCTCCTGGCTTTATTATCGACATTCGTCCATACTCTTTATGCACCGGCATTTTACCAGACATATGTCCAGTTTCACAAAGCTCGATTAAGTATTTAATGGTCGGTTAGTTAATCAAGGCTTGTAACGACCAATCACAGACTACTATTCGGGTTTTTGCCATGACAACCAAATATTTTGAAGCTGTGATTGGTCATCTGAAGCCTTGATTAACTAACCGGCTATTAAATATTTAATCAAGCTTTGTGAAACTGGGCCTTATGGTTCCAATTCCTACCAAATTAATATCATAAGATCAATATCTGTTTTCTCTTTGTTTTCAACTTTGACGTACCTTCTGAATTAGATGCTTTTCCCAAAAGCTTCTTGTTACAAGAAGTTTTGTTGTTAATATATCTTAAAATTTTGCATTCTGGAATATTATTTTTCTGTTTCATTGCCTCTTCTTCATGAGGTTTATTTTCTATCATCTGTATGTTGTCTCAGGCAAATGTACCTGTTGTTCCAACATTCTTATTGCATGGATCATATTCCTATTAAATTATTTCCTTTCTTTTAATCTGATTCCAACTTTTTCACCTTTTGCTTTCCATCATCAATCTGTTTTTCCAAGATGTCGCGATCATCACACTGTTTTTTTCATGTGCTCTTATAATCTAATAATAACCCCCCTCTGTTTATTATTTTCTAACATATACTTCTCTTAAGCTTTAGCAGCCTTGTCAACATAGTCTTGACTCTTACGCATTTGCGTTCTCATGTATTTTCCCTTTCTTCTGTATCTTTTTTAGTGTATTCAGCTCCAACAGCAGTACTCCTATCTCTTCATCTCTCAGCACACTTAAATTTTCTACTGCATCCTCACTGTCCCTTAACTTGACTCAAACTGATCCTTGAAGTATTTCTGGCTTACTTTTTCAACTTCAAAATGTGTCTCACATGTTACTGCACAATAAATTGTATGAAGAGATAACTTCTTTGAGCCTTTAATTCGGCTCAAACAGCTCGAGTGGAAAACAGAGTAGCACTGTACATACACAATCAAAGTCCTTATTCCTGCAGAATTTGAATCTGTCCTCCATGTATAGAATAATGTATTTACAGCTTCTTTTTAACAAAACTTCAAGACCACCTGTATTTATTTAAAAAAAATTAATTTTAGAATTTATTCTTAATTTTTTAGAATCCATTCATTGTTGAAATAAGGTCATGTTTGTTCCATTTATAAATACACAGAAATACCAATTTATCTATTGCTTATCATGAGTCTGTTTACTCTTTATCACTGTAAAATGGGTTTATATCCACTCTTGTCTATTTAATAAACAACTATAAGGTCTATCGGTTCTATAGCACGCCACCAATGTCATCAATACCGCTCAACCCCATAAAATAAAAAAATGTAGTCCCTGTCACACTACAATTTTTTAACTTTCAGCTAGCATTTAATAAACAGCTTACAGTCACAATCTGTTATAATATATTTACCAAGAAAATCATTTGGCAACAGTGATAAAATCGAGATGATATCAATCAACAAGATCTGTTTGTAGGTCTCGCAGAGTCTGCTTTAATAATCGAACGTACTTTGGAGCCTCGAGTAGTACAAAATGCTATTGGTAAGTGTTATTCATGAGATAACGAAGGAAAAACTCTGAATCACTGATCTATGGACCTAATAACAAGGAAGTTGAATGAGTACGATATCTATACACAATATCAATTAAAAGTCTGCTTTTGTTTAGTTAAAAGTGAAGTCAAATCTCTTAGCAAGTTTCATCTCCTCATACCTATTTGGTTTCTCTTTAGTTTCTTCTACCATTTTAAAGCAGTTGTTTGTGGTAAACATACTTTTTATTTACCAGAGCTTGAAATGATGCTAACAGCTACTAAAGTACTGGTAGAGAAAGAACAAACATTATGTTAAGCAACGCTTTGAAAGCAAAACATATTTACCAGTGAAAAAGTAAATTTGGAGCTAATTGATAAAATAAAAATAGATATGTTTATCCTTTGGCATATCGTAAATGGGACTTGTATGAGCTACCATCACTCAGATATATTAGCAAAGATGTGTGGTCTGTTAAAACTGCGACAAACTTAGAAATACCTAGATATCTGATTGTAGCATTTCAAACAGATCCAAAGGATAATATTTTTTATTTCATTTACTTATTATCATAAATCGTACAACATGTCTAAGCGTGGGGCTTGTACCGTATATTTAACATAATTTAATAAAATTATACCAAAAACTACTCGAAAACTCCATCCAAATGTAACATACTTCTAATTTTGACATACCCAATTTGTTTGGCTTCTACTTATTCTATCTAATGAACCAGTCTTTGCCTTCAGCCTTAATTAATTCTCATCCTTCCACAATACCTTCCAAACTAAAAATCTTTTTTAATGGCCCATATTTTCATCCAAATTGATTATTTTGAATATAAGAAGAATAGCTTTTTTGATAAAAGAAAAATAACTTTTTTGATAAAAGAAAAATAACTTTTTTTATAAAAGAAGAATCACTTTTTTTATAAAAGAAGAATAACTTTTTTGATAACATCAGTTTGATAGATCCATGGTGTTTCTACATTCAGAATGATATACATATGAATCTATAAATGTGGATTATGAGAAGTCTAAGAATGCTGAAGCCTATCAGATGTACACAGATTTCCAAAAAATTGTTTGCTATAAAAACACATTGGAGCCTCTCCTAGATTATGAAGAGTTTTAAGACCAAGCTCTATTTGTAATCGACTATCAACATCAGAATGAGTCGATAAAGTCTTCAGCAGTGGACATCAAAGTGGAATTAATGAGCAAAGACAATTTTCTAAATAAAACTAGCTAACTAACTCTTTGACTATTCATGATGGTGTATTGGAATATAAACCTCTAAGAAGCATTTTCAGAGCTATTATGTAATCATTTCATATTTAAAGTCAAGTATATAAAAATGCAAAGTATGATTAATTCTTATAACACATGTTAATATCGTTGCTTTTATTTTCAACTTTTAAAATTTGATTTTTAACGCTAGCAAATTTAGAATCTATGTGCGTGCACCCATGTGCTTAGTCTTTGAACATGGCATATTTTAATTCTACGAGTTGAGACGAGCACTTGTGTGTGCCACACTCGATACTTTGACTCAAAAATTTTAAATGTTGATTTGCACGTGTAAACCCCACTTTCTGCAAAAATAAATGCCACATCTCTCACTAGTGCCATGTTTTTCCAAAAACTAAGACTCGTAGAAACAACTAAGGACACCATTAAAAAGGCCTTGAAAGAGTACTGTAAGGGGATTAAAACCACAAGAAAACAGTTACAGGCAATTTTTAAATTGTGATTTTGAATTTTAAACTAGTAAAATTTATTTATTTTCTTGTGTTTATGTTAATGTGTACAAAATGACACACTATTTTGACATTTTATGTTCCTTTTCTATTTCCTTTAGTAACAAAGAAACAAATATTAACCCACGTCTTTTAGGACATCCGTGATTCACGATCAGTTAGTACATTTTTTTTTACTTCGTAAGTTTTGTGTTTCCACTACTGCATATATACTGCCATAATTACAAGCTTGCTTATTATTTTGCATTACACAGCACATTAATTTTGCATTATTTTTCTTTCTTTCATATGGTCCATTTTTTAAGATATTCAAAACTGAATATCATATTCTCTTTGAATATATGTCTGACAATCCAAATAAAAGCCACTATGTTATATTTCATCTTGAAATTTCAACACTATTATTTTTAAATGGAATTCATCTGGTATAATCTACTTACAGGAATAAAAAATAATAATAAAAAACTTTTTACGTTGCTGCTTGGTACCAAAGAAATTAATAAAATCAACAACATACCTTTGTTCTTGTAAAGTTGCTTGTATTTCTGTAAGTCGCACTATCGATCGAGCTGATTTCAATTCCGCAGATACCTTGGAACATTGTATACTACTCATCATATATCCTTCTTCTGATAACTTTTGTGCCTATAATTATATTAAGATTTAAGATAACGAATAACAAAGGACCAATAAATACAGACCTGCTTTTCAAGAACTTCTGCTGGCCAACCTCTTACATGACTTACTAAATCATCTCTATAATGATTTGCCAGAGTAGGAGTAATAGTGGGAGCTTGTGGTCTCAAAGCTTGTAGGGAACTAGATACTCCATGTAGTGACTGGATACCCCCACCAGACGGACTATTGAGAGGGACAGAGACAGGTGCTGAAAAGCATAATTTTATCAATAAATTAACAATGAATTCTTGCTTTAATGAAAAGTAAAAATCAGTATTTTTTTAGTATACTGTTCAAAGCAATAAATTAAAACTATTTAATATTTACTATTTTAAGTACACTTAGAGAACCCAAATCATCACAACACATTTTTAAAAACCTGACGATCGTTTCACTAACCAAGTTAGCGTCATCATAATTCTCCGAATTATTCATCTTCTGATGACGCTAACTTGGTGGTGAAACAACCATCATGTTTTTTAAATGTGTTGTGGTGATTTGGGTTCTCCAAGTGTACTTATCAGTGTCATCACAGGTTCCAATCATCACTTAGTGATTTACTATTTTGCTACAAGTGATGAAAATGATATTCTGATTAATAAAGCACCATACTTTGAAATCTTGTACCATGGAGCAAATATCAGGTTACAATACAGTATAGTTTATTAGATAACAATAATTGTAGGTAGAGTGTGTGTTACAACAATTAAGTTTGCTGCTTATGGTTGTAACTGAATACACTTTTGATTCCCGGCCTTTTCTGAATAGTATTGTGTAATACTTCGTCAAGGGACCCTTCAGTAACTTTGTCCCCATTTGCTTTTCTTTTGGGTCTTCTACAACTTGTAAAGCATTTTTAGTGAATTTTTATTTTTTTAAATTCACTATTAGAGGTATCGATGGTGTGCCTTTGCAAAAATGTTTTCAAATGAGCGCGAACTAGGACCCCTAGAACCCATATCCGGCGACCGTTTCAATTTTTATATGTACACACACATATATATACACACACACCCGCGCGGGTGCGGGTGAAGAAACAGTTTAAGAAGACTAAGAGGATCGTTCTTAAGACGATGTCGTGTATGTATAAGACAGAATGGCCGTCAATTTGAGCATCTGTAACGAATCAAATAATTTTTGTAAATGTCACAAACTGTTTATTTTTATTTATTGGCCACCTGATTTCCCTTCCAAATTTACTGTCAATCGTCGACAGTGAATTACTTTTAGAGATATTGATCATGTTTTATACCATTTTAGAATCTCCATACCACAGGGAATTTTTTGAAATAATGAGCTAGTAAATTTTACTAATTTTTTTTTTCAGTACGCGCGCGCAGGTGTGTGCGTGTGCGTATGTGTGTGTACGCCATCCACGTACTTACCAGTAATGAGCCCCGCTTGTGGGTAGTTTACTCTTCACATATTTCAGTTTATCACTGCTACCGGGAGAACTATGCAACCGATTGAGGTTAAAATACATATACAATGACTACTATCAACAAAAGACTTGCTACCAGAACTTGACTGAAACATACCCCATTTAGGGGTAGCTTACTCCAACATATTTAAGTTTATTGTTACTAGCGCCAAAACTATTGAGCTGACTGAGCTCAAATTGCATATATAACCATTTCTAGGAACAATAAGCTTGGTTACGAAACTTGAAGAAACGCTGTCATTTAGGGGTAGTTTACTTTAGACATATTTAAGTTTATTGGCAATGTCGGAAAAACTATTTGAACGATTGAGCTTAAAATTCATACATAACCATGACCAGGAAAACTAAAATATAGTACACGCCAGTAGAGTATAAGTGGGGGTTCTACGGAAAAAACGATGTATTTTCCATGTTATTCCTTATGGGAAAATAGCAGGTTTTTATTTGTGACACTTCTAGGGAATTTTGAAAGAGATGGGGTGTGTAACTTTTAGACACACAGACACACAGACAGACACACACACACACACACACACACACACACACACACACACACACACACACACACACACACACACACACCACGCACCCCCCCCACACACACGCGCACCCCCCCCCCCACACACACACACACAGAGAGAGAGAGAGAGGGAGAGAGGGAGAGAGGGGGGAGAGGGGGGGATAGATTGGGTGAGAGAGAGAGAGAGAGAGAGAGAGAGAGAGAGAGAGAGAGAGAGAGAGAGAGAGAGAGAGAGAGAGAGAGAGAGAGAGAGAGAGAGAGAGAGAGAGAGAGAGAGAGGGGGGAGAGAGAGGGGGGGAGAGAGGGAGAGAGAGGGGGAGAGAGAGAGGGAGAGAGAGAGAGAGAGAGTAACAAAGCTGACTACCTTGCGTCTTTAGTCTCAATGTAAAGCCGATGCCTCCTTAATATAGAGGTTTCATGTATAAACGACATCTAATATTATATACATGGCAGGCAGGTATAGCTCGCGTCTATGTTGTAGCCATCAATCATAGAATTAAACAGTAAAAAAGCTCGACGATTTTTCTAATGCGGCAATAAATAATATATACACGTATTAGCTTCATCGGGTACAATATAAGACGGCTTCCACTTGACCGCCCCAGGACAGTTAAGGACCTTGGAATTGTTTTTGATGGTACTCTATCTTTTAAACCACACTATGAGCAGACTGTCAGTTCTGCTTACAAAACTCTAGGGTTTCTGATAAGAAACAGCAAAAATTTCTCACAGACTGACACCCTCCTCCTGCTCTTTGGCTGTTTGGTTAGGTCTCGACTTGAATATGGCTCAGTTGTGTGGGCTCCCACTTATGAGATACATGTGGCAAGCCTGGAATCAGTGCAAAGGAAATTTCTAAAATTTCTTAGCTTTCGTGAGGATGGTCGATATCCGTCTATTGGTTTTCCTCAGGAAAGCTTACTTCTTCGCTTTAGTCTGCAGAGTCTATCGATGCGCAGGCAGTGCAGTTTCATTATATTTTTATATAAACTGGTTAATTCTGTGTTCGACTGCCCTAGTCTGCTTCAGCAACTTAATTTCAATGTGCCTCGTATTGCAGCACGTTTTCCAGGCACATTCTATCTCCCGACTGCTCGTACACGATTGCTGCGATCGTCTCCAATTTACCAGATGTGCAATGATTACTCTGTACTGCAGGACCGCCTAGATATCTTCTCATGTAATATATCAGAGATAAAAATGTTTTTCAAAGCGATCTAATTTGTGACTCTTTTTTGTATTGTTAGCTAGATTGTTGTTAGTTATTATGTTTTGTGTATTGGCCCATCCTTAAATTGGCTTTTAAGCTGTTGGATGGTGTATGAATAAATAAATAAATAAATAAATAAATAAATAAAATTAAGTAGTATATTCATGTTTGATCCCCATGCTAAATAATATATATTTCCGTTAACAAGAAGTGAGTAGAGCATAGGCGGGATGATATGCGGCACGGAACTATAAATGTTAAAATAAACAACAGAATATTTAAATTCTTATCTTGCTAAATGTTTATACTCATGTGTAATTCACATTTAATGAAATGCAATTATTAACATTAATCAAATAGTTTTATTTATGTAATGTTACTCATAAACAAGCAGTTAATAATTAACATGTTACTATAAATAGAAACTCAGTTTTGTTATTATGCAAAATAACTCATTAGATAGTTTTGTTAAAGAGAGCTTCCAAATGTTCTGCAGAAGCTGGTATCACGTTGTCCACATGAAATTAGGTAACCGAACTGTTATTTTCATAGCTATTGTTCATATAGTAAATAGAGTTAGAGGTAAATTTCGTTCAACATATCAAAATAACAGCGATTACTTACACTAGACGCCGCTCTAACTCCTTAGCGTGTAAGTGTCAAACAAATACGAGAGGTACAATTCCAGTTAATATGCATGCTCCAATTTTGTTTATGTTAAAACATATAATAATAAATCATAAATGAAAACATTTCCAAGAAAATTTAAAAGAAACAAAAGAGGAAAATTTACTATGAAGAATAACTAAACAGTAAGTCCTGGTTCTAAGTAAAAAATAAGATGAAATTTGAATTCATACTTTCGATCTGGCTTGTCAAAAATAATAGAGTCCGACATTTTGACTTTATTTGAAAGGGGTGGAGGTTCGAATCCTGATGTGTGCTATTTGGAATGTCTGTGTAGGCTGTTAAGAGTTTCTAATCCTGATTTGTGCTATTCGATATGTGTGTAGAGTGTTTGAGGTTTGAATGCTAATGTGTGCGATTTGGTACTTGAAATCTCAGTCGTAAGTTTACAAGTTTTCAGTGAAAATGAAAATATTCAACATCTCTTGATTTTTAGGGAAAATGAGATTTAAAAATATGGAGTTTGACGCATGCGCACATCAAACGTCTTTAGTTTTGGTTGAGAGGTATAGTGTAAGGTATCACCATACTCGTTTTGACTATTGAAATCTACACATATCAAAATGGCATATCTAGCGATACATTCAATATGTCACAATGAATGCTGATGTGTGCGCTTTGGTAGTTGAAATCTCAGTCGTAAATTTACAAGTTTACAGTGAAAATGAAAATATTCAACATCTCTTGTTTTTTACGGAAAATGAGATTTAAAAATATGGAGGTTGACGCATGCACACACCAAACATCTTTAGTTTTGGTTTAAAGGTATAGTGTAAGGTATCACCATACTCGTTTCGACTACTGAAATTTACACATATTACAATTGCATACCTAGCGACACATTCAATATGTCACAAGGGCCGTATCTCGCAAACGACGATAGTTATCAAAAAAGCAATTGAGTTTTCAACGCCCTTTATGAAATCATGTAACCTTATCTACTCATTTTAACTAGCTATGCTTAAAACTTTAAATCCTCATCACAGACGATCCGATGGTCACACATCCGAATGAGATGTGACATGTGGCTACTAGGATCCAGATCTCTTCAACCAGATATATTTGAAACTTAAACTGCTTATCGCAGAAGATCAGTGAGAGGTACAACAAAACCAATACATGCAGGGTATTCACTAAACAAACTCTACAAATATACACAATAAAACCCTCACTTCCGGTCTAAACTTTAAGCCTATATATCTCTTAAACAGAAAGTGATATAAATGAACTGACAACAAACAAACATCACTTCGTAACAAGCTCTACACGAATATGAGATGAAAACTTAAAATGCTTATCATGGAAGATGCGTGAGGTGTACAGCAAAACCAGTACCTGCATGGTATTCAGCAAGTCAAACTCTATAATTGATAAGTTTCACTTCCGGTGGGCACTTGTATAGCTATTATTAGAGCCACATACAGGTGTGACACCTCAAAATAATCGTCTTGTCGAGCAGAATAAATAAATATAGTTTTTTAAGTAAATCAGTGCACATTGTGTTAACACCTAAAAACATCACATGCGCTTAGGCTTATTGAGGTTAGTTCTAGGGAAATCTCAAGCTTACCACGATTATCCAAGTATTCAGTAGCATGTTTAAATTTTAAATTGCTAGATTCAGTGATACGTGTTACCAACAAATTAAAGACAACTTCTGTTATGGCTTATTTGGAGACTTAATAAGCACACTTGGAGAACCCAAATCACCACAACACATTTTAACAAACCTGACGATCGTTTCACTAATCAAGTCAGCGTCATCAGAGGCTGAATAATTCTAAATATCTCATTAATTATTTTTATTAATATTTATTATTCATCCTCCGATGACGCTAACTTGGTTAGTGAAACGATCGTCGGGTTTTTTAATGTGTTTTGGTGATTTGGGTTGTCTAAGTGTACTTATCAGTGCTCATCACAGAATACACGTTACTTCAATGCATCAAAACATGCTGTATGATCCAAATTCTGTAAATCTTTTTAATAGCATAAAGACAGAAGTAAAATACTTTAAGGAAAATAGAAACCACATAGCAGATGCACCAGCCACCCAAATGTTCCAGCCGAAGCAGCTCACTTATCACCTACAACTAGTACACACTTTGTAAACATTGGCGGAGCTCAGGCTGAAAACGACTCGATATCTGGTACATATGTATGCAAAGATTTGATATTAAATTTGGCTTGCTGGATATCTAATCATTTCTATAAAAAACGCAACCAAATTATTTTTGATTTCTACATCGGTGAATTTAATAAAAAATATAGTCAATCTTCAAGAAATCGACCGAATGATTCAAATTCTGTAAATCTCTTTAATAGAAGAAAAGACAGAAGTAAAATACTTTAAGGCAAATAGAAACGACGTACGTATAGCAGATGTGTCTGAGGAGAAGTGTATCAGAACATATTGATTTAGTTAGTTGTAGTTATCCAAATATCCATATGTAATAATTTTAAAAACACATTAATTTTAACAAAGACTTTTCTTTTATTAGTATAAGTACATTAATACATTTAATACATTAAATATAAATAAGCTTATTTAACATCTGAATTTATTTAATGTGTTATTGTATGGGAAAGATATAGAAAATATTTTAAATCATATACTCATTCAGCAAACCCAAATCTGTAAACAACCAACCAACCAACCAAGACAACCAACCACCCGACCAACCACCAACCGATCAACAATCGACCAACCGATCAACGATCGACCAACCGATCAACAACCGACCGACCGACCGGCCGACCGATCAACCAACCAACCAACCAACCAACCAACCAGTTGGTTGTCAGGAGCAACCAACTGTGGTAAGATGGAAGTGATGCGTAAACAAGAGAGAAAAAATAAGAAAAAGATTTTACAGCTTGCTGAAAACCAACCAGTTGGTTGTTACACAGACAGGACAGGCAGCCATCTAACAGCTGCCTAACTTCTGTCTAACAGCTGTCTGTTCTGTCTGTGTGACAACCAACCTAGTTGGTTGGTTATCTCGGTTGGTTGTCTTGGTTGGTTGGTTGGTTGGTGTTTACAGATTCGGGTTTGTTGCAAGAGTATGATTTAAAATATTTTCTATATATTTCCCACACACAAACACTTAATAAATAAATTCAGTTAAATAAGCTCATTTATATTTAATGTATTAACATACTTATAATAATCAAAGAAAGGGCTGTTACAACTAATGTTTCTTTTTTTTTCATATTACATACAAATTATTATATTAGTATAATTACAACTAGCAGAATTTGGATCATACAACATGTTTAGGGCCACTTCGGTATAGGGAGGTTTGTTTTTAATGTTCTTGTAATTTCACTTCGATTTCATGAAGATTGACTATATTTCTGATTAAATTCACTTATGTAGAAATGAAAAATAATTTGGTTGCATTTTTCATAGAAATTATTGAATATCCAGCAAGCCAAATTTAATAGAAACTCTTTGCATACATGTGTACATATCATATATGAAGTCGTTTTCAGTCCTCCAGTCCTTTAACTTACTGTTGCAATAGCCAATCAACTCTTTTGTCTTCTAATTTTTACAACTAGTTCAGAATATGAGCGTTGAAGGATGAATGTCTGGACGTAAATAATTTATATTTTCTCAGTGTTGTATTTTATAACTCCTGGTATTCTTTATGTTTATTTAGCTAGCCCCACATCTTTAAATGAATGCTACTTTACCATACTTAATATACATATTAAAATAAGTTGTTTTTAGTTGTAGGTGTTAAATTATTTGTTACTTCCTGCATACCGGCCCCCTAAATGTTCCTCTAACTTACTGTTGCAATAGGCAGTCAACTCTTTTGTCTTATTTTTCATATGAAACTTTTTGGTTTTTTTAACTTTTTGGTGTCTTAAAAATAATTTTTATGATTTAGTTATCGTTTTAAGTTTTCTGTTAATTCTCATTTATAAATCCCGATCCGCCATGTTGGTTATCATATTTAATTACAACTAGATCAGAATATGAATGTTAAAGGATGAAAGTCTGAACACAAATGATTGTTCTTTTCTTAGTGTTGTACTTTATAACTCTTGGTAATCTTCATGTTTATTTAGCTAGCCCAACCTCTTTAAATTATTGTTAGTTTGGCATACTTAAGATACAAATTAAAATATTATGTTAACAGCATAAACAGCTGAATAAAAATGGGAATTTTGTTATTAGTGTTCTCTGTTTATACTTTGAAGCTTTTACTGCATGCTGTGTAAGAATTAAGTTCTAAGTATATATGGCTAACTTACCTATAAAAGTTAATAGTGCAAAGATCTAAAAAAAAAAAACTGTTTGTCTATTTATGTTTTTAGCAGCTTCCTCCCACTATAATAAAAGTAATTTGAATGACTACATCTACAAAGATTTATTTAAGTGGTAACATGTTTAACATATTGAAATAACATATTAACAGAATGAACGCCAGAATACAAATGGGTAGTCTATTATTAGTGTTCCCTGTTTATACTTTGGAGCTTTTACTGCAGATTGTGTAATAACTCAAGCTTTAAGTAATAAAAGCTAAATTACCTATAAATGTTAATAACTCAAGATTTAGAACACATCTGTTTGTCTATTTCTGTCTTTAGAAGTCTCCTCTCGCTATAATGAAATTAAATTGAATGACTACATGGTAACGCTACTCTAAAATGATTGACGTGTGCTGGAGCACGAATAATTTAAGTTGCTACATGTTTAGGTTGTAACTAATATCAAGTCGTTTTCAGTTTGAGCTTCACCAATTTTCTACTAAGTATGTAGCTGTTGTAGGTGTTAAATGAGATGTTACTTCAGCTACATTGGTTCCTCCAACTTAGTGTTGTAACAGACAATCAACTCTAGTTTTCATGTTTTCCACTGTCTGAAACTCATAACTTTTATGCAATTTTGATTTTTCGAATTCGCTAGATTCAAGTTATAGCATTAATGGAGACACACCTGGGAGCAGTCGACATGGGTAAAGAAAAATGTCAAAAATTTTATTTTATAGGAGATCCTTGCATGGGTTCCATAGATTGCGAAGATTATCAGGTAGGAGCTATGTATGCGATGTTTACTTTGCATGACAAAAGTTAATATCGGTAAAAGTAAAATATCACCTACATAGTAGGTACATATACCATTTCTCACATTGTGATGGGCAAATAAAATATAGATCTGCAGAATAGTGTAAGCAGCCAACCGAACTGATCTTTGTGTGTAGTTGTTTGAGAATGAGTCCAGCTGGGAATATTGAAAACTGAGCAGTGTCAGTGGCTAAGAAGCCATCGTCAACGTCGACGCAGTATAAACAATTTAATATGATGGGAAATGGAAACAGTAAATGTCAATGTGAAGTAATGGGAAGTGATGAGCTAGAAGAGAAGTTTAGAATAATTGTCTGTAAAATAAGAGACATAGCTGGCGATGAAAAATTCGAGTCTGAAGGATATGACTGGACCAATTCATATTTGTATGAATTGTGTAACATATATGATAATAGTGGCAACTGCACAAAAAAGAGTTTTTTATTGTCATACAAAGCTTATTGTGTCATTTACAAAAATAATGACAAAAAATGTGTAATGCTAAGAAAATATATTATTACGGCTAGCATGGCTCTACTGAATTATTTATAAAAATATGTATTGTGTCTTCTGTAGTCTCCAGCCATGTGGAGAAACTATATAGATCTAATTATTTTTCACCACACACTGTCTATAAAAAAATTATTTAATAGTAGAACAAGTGGAAATGCTTCATCAACTAAATACTAGCAACTATATTTGTAAATGTATTTTAACAGATAAGATGCAATTATCACTGATACTCTAGTTTTCTGACTCTGATGATGTTGAATAAAAAAATTAGTAATAAGTTGTAAGCACCCTTGTAGGAGGTAAACCAATTTTCTGCGTAAATTTATAAGTTGTAATAGAATATTTAAAAAAATAATGACTCAATGACTTTTATGCTATGAAACTGACTTTATTGGAATTATTTTATTCAATGGGGCAACTTAGTATCAGTAAAAGGGTAGAGAATACATGGCAATATAGACCTAATATTGTTTTGTACTGGTGCTAGGTATAACGTATGCTGAACTAGGAACAAAGTACTTTCGCCCTAATTAACCAGCTTCAGCATCTCTCGCAGTTGGAAGAGGTATCAAAATTATATAAAAGCGCAGATATTTCGTATAGGAGATCAAACAGTGTCCCTATTTTAACTCGATACAACTATCCCAATTACATGCTCATTGTCTCAATTTCGGGATTTTAGTGAATTTTCTTTAAAAAAATTCACTAATGGGGAGATCCCGACCTTTGAATGTCGAAAAAATTTCTTCAATGGAGTGCTAATTAGGCCCCCTAGAACACATATCCGGGTCAGTTTCAATTTTTACACACGCACACGCACACGCACACGCACACGCACGCGCACGCGCACGCCCACGCCCACGCCCACGCCCACACACACACACACACACACACACACACACACACACACACACACACACACACACACACACACACACACACACACACACACACACACACACACACACACACACACACACACACACACACACACACACACACACACACACACACACACACACACACACACACACACACACACACACACACACACACACACACACACACACACACACACACACACACACACACACACACACACACACACACACACACACACACACACACACACACACACACACACACACACACACACACACACACACACACACACACACACACACACACACACACACACACACACACACACACACACACACACACACACACACACACACACACACACACACACACACACACACACACACACACACACACACACACACACACACACACACACACACACACACACACACACACACACACACACACACACACACACACACACACACACACACACACACACACACACACACACACACACACACACACACACACACACACACACACACACACACACACACACACACACACACACACACACACACACACACACACACACACACACACACACACACACACACACACACACACACACACACACACACACACACACACACACACACACACACACACACACACACACACACACACACACACACACACACACACACACACACACACACACACACACACACACACACACACACACACACACACACACACACACACACACACACACACACACACACACACACACACACACACACACACACACACACACACACACACACACACACACACACACACACACACACACACACACACACACACACACACACACACACACACACACACACACACACACACACACACACACACACACACACACACACACACACACACACACACACACACACACACACACACACACACACACACACACACACACACACACACACACACACACACACACACACACACACACACACACACACACACACACACACACACACACACACACACACACACACACACACACACACACACACACACACACACACACACACACACACACACACACACACACACACACACACACACACACACACACACACACACACACACACACACACACACACACACACACACACACACACACACACACACACACACACACACACACACACACACACACACACACGTATTGCAATGATTATGGCAACCGTGCAATGTACCAACAAATGGCGACTCAAACGATCTGAGTTGCAGTATACTCAGTTTGACGTTATAATGCTAGAAATATCGTCAGATCATCTATACACTCGCTGATTTGTGAGATATTTCGAGATGAGCAAGCGTGCATACAACAACATTATGGCATCGGTCGCCATAAGTTCTGTGTATGAGTGTGAATATATATCAAGAAAATGGCAACTTTATGTGTGAACTATTAACAACATTGTGGCAACGGTCGTCATAAGTTCTGTGTATGAATGTGAATATATATCAAGAAAATGGCAACTTTATGTGTGAACTATTAACAACACTATGGCATCGGTTGCCAAAAGTTCTGTGTATGAATGTGAATATATATCAGGAAAATGACAACTTTATGTGTGAACTATTAACAACATTGTGACATCGGTTGACATAAATTATGTGTATGTAATGTAAGTATATATTAAAAAAATTGAAAATTTATGTGTAAACTATATGACAATATTGAGGCATCGGTCGC
Source organism: Tillus elongatus (assembly GCA_964006375.1). Lineage (NCBI taxonomy): Eukaryota > Metazoa > Arthropoda > Insecta > Coleoptera > Cleridae > Tillus > Tillus elongatus. The sequence continues at coordinate 123,562,778 of OZ023263.1, read as the reverse complement.
CCCAGTTCTGTGAATATGTGAATATATATCAAGAAAATGACAACTTTATATGTGAACTATTAACAACATTGTGTCATCGATTGTCACAAATTCTGTGTATGGCAGGTGAATATATATATATATATATATATATATATATATATATATATATATATATATATATATATATATATATATATATATATATATATATATATATCTCAAGAAAATGACAACTTCTTGTATCACCTGTATATAACTATGAACTATGCGTTGTTGAGGCTTCGTATTTAAGAAGATAAACGTGTGTATTCTCAAGTCCTAAGCTGGACTGTGTATCAACATGCGGCATCTATATTCACAGGAGTTTGAGCATGGAAAGTATGAACTTTGATTAAGATCGTGTGCAAGTTATAACATGGTTTGCCAGCAAGCAAAGTGAATTTTCTTAAAAACAAATCACTAATGAGGAGATCGCTACTTTTGAATTTTGAAATAATTTCTATAATTTCTTCACATGAGCGCTAACTAGTCCCCCTAGAATACATATCTGGGGTCAGTTAAAATTTTAATGTTTATATATATATATATATATATATATATATATATATATATATATATATATATATATATATATATATATATATATATATATATATATATATATATATATATATATATTATACATATATGTATGTATCACACCGATTTCAATCAAATTTCGTGAACACCTTTTTTTTGCGAGTGGCTTGGATAACTTCATCAGCCAGGAAAATCGGTCTAGTTTTTCTCGGAAAATTTTTATATCTCCGAAAATAACAAAGATAGGGCAAACAAATTTGGTATACAGGTTTACACCATAAAGAGTCAACTATTCGCCAACATTTAGATCTGTAAGCTGAAAGAAAAAATGATATAGGCATTAATTTAATTTTTTTTCTTGGGTGCCACTTATGACACGAAAAACGCACAAAAATAGAATATTTTGTGTGTATAACAAAATTTCTGGTACATTACAAGCAAAAATTAAGCTTTTTAGCGCAAAAAAAGTCAAGAAATTCCAGAAAAAATACTTTTAAAATTTTATAATCTTTCCTCTTAAAACCTCAAAGTCCCAATTTGAAACGTTAAAATTGGCCACTTTTAGGCAAAGAACCTGAAATTAATACGGGCTATGCACAGAAAATATCGTAAGACGCGTGTTTTAAAAATTCTTAAGTTCCAGCTTCAACCGTCATTGTCCTTCATTCTCTTAAAATGTGTCCAGAAAATTCATTTCAAATAGAACCTTTCTCTGATGCTTTGGCAGTAGTTTTAGTTAAGTTGAAGGTCTAATGGTCTATATACATACATATATATATATATATATATATATATATATATATATATATATATATATATATATATATATATATATATATATATATATATATATATATATATATATATATATATATATATAAATTTATTATTTAGTCATATACTGATTTTTAGTTTGCGCAAAATGGTGTTATTTTAAGTTATTAGCTCTCAATTTTTATTTACAGCAAGTCCCCGCTTAACGTTCTAGTTAGGGATCTACCAATCACGAGGTTAAGTGAAACAACGTAAAACGAATGACTGAGTATGAATATAATGTACATACATAATATTATGTACATATTTGTGACTGCAAAATGATTAAAAAACAGTATTCATTTACGTATGTATTATGTACATGTCCACACATTATATTGTGTACTCCTTTTTTTACCAACTATTTTAGACTTTTTTTATAATCACAAGGTTATACTGAATTAGTTTCAACTTAAGGGATACATTTGCCCACAACAAACTGCGACGTTATAATGAAACAATGTTAAATTAGACGACGTTATGCGTGGAGTTACGGTATATAACCATAGTCCAAAATTTATGTAAAATATTTCTAACCATTTTAGTGAATTTTTTTATTTTAAATTCACTATTGAGGAAATCGCGACTTTCGAATTCTGAAATATGTCTTCAAATGACCGATTTTTATAAAATTTGGTGTATGCCTTCCTGTGACAATTGGCTTGGATAGGTTCGTTAGCCAAGAAAAGCGGACCAGTTTCTCCCGAAAAATTTTGTGTTTCCTGTCGAAAAATTTATAT